>CM050415.1:35825011-36350011 GCA_027564155.1 Gymnocypris eckloni scoliostomus | reverse complement strand
ACAGTCAAAAAGTACACAATGCAGCAAGAATGCAAGCTGTTGCAAGGCATAGGAGGCCATTTTTGTTATAGTGGGAATTAATACTATTTGGTTGTTTCAGTTTATTTGCCCAATAAATGACAACAACATTTTTAGATTTAAACAATTTTTCGACAGATTCCTGAAATATTTCTGTTTTCTCTTTATTATGATAGGTGGTCTAATAAATTAAGTACTGTATGTGTATCAATCAGTTGGCACGTTTGTTTGAAAGACATCGGACAGAATGTGGAGTAGTGTGTTTTTTTTGTCAATAAAATTAAAACATTTAATGTTTTTTTAATCGAAAGAATAACCGGCCAACAAATCGATTATCAAAATAATCGTTAGTTGCAGCCCTACCTATTTGTTTTCTTAAAAAAGCCCAAAATGGACAGTTTACAAAATAAACATCACATAATATAAATAAGTTGTCACAGAATAAGAATATGTGAATAACTAAATTTTACAAAAATGTGAGATAGAACCTTATAATTCCAGGGCAACGATTGTATACACTACTGATACTTTTATATCATCACAATGCATTAAACTGATCAAAATTCTGAGATTTTTATAACATTCTATTTCAAATAACTGCTGTTCTTTTCAACTTTGTTTCATATAAGAAATTTGAATCCTAAAAAATACATTTACCAATAGTATCAAGCAGCACAAACAATTTTCAACATTGACAATAATAAAAATAAATGTCTTTTTGAGCATTAAATCAGTATATTAGAATGATTTCTGAAGGATCATGTGACACTGAAAACTGAAGTAGTGATGCTGAAAATTCTGCTTTGACATCATAGAAAGAAAATACTTAACACATTTATAATAGAAAAGAGTTATTTCAAATTCAGAGAAATAAATTACATTTTACATTAAAATACATTTGAAATTATAATAACTCTAAACAATATTACTGTTTTACTGTATTTTTTTCAAATTCAGATAAATTCATTGCATTTTACATTAATATATATTTTTGAAATTATAATAACTTTTAACAATATTACTGTTTTTACTTTATTTTTGATTAAATAAATGCAGCCATTAAAAAATCTTACCAACCCCAAACTTCTCCAATAACACAAATATACACTTCTCTTGCTTGCCATATAGTGAGATGACTTTATTTCTCAGAAATCTGTCACAACAAATACTGTTTGAGTTCCACAACAATGAGCATCTCTCGCTATCAAGCGGTGTATACAGACCAAACAAGTAACCTGTTTTAAAAATTTTCAAACTTACAGTTGACGTGGCCATAGTTTTAGGTTCTTAGCTCTGTTTGGGTGAGCAGCACGATTCCTGCGCCAAACCTCCATCAGGTTTGTCTTTCGCTTAGGCATGGCTGCTGTGTGCCCAAATTCTGCGTACAGTTAAAAGCTCTCGACAAATTGAAGGATGATACTCCACATGTGTGCTGAGGTTTGTGGGCCAATTTTTAACTTTTGGGTCCAGGGATGAGACCCTGCCCCCTTTCAGTAACAAAATAATTCAGATCACAAAGATTCGATTGAGGCCGAGTTCATTGTGTTGTCTACAATTGAGTAAGTTTCCACTTTAAAAGATTTGCTCTAGGCAACCCCACTTTTCTTAGAAAAGAAACAGTGATGAGAAGTGCCATTTACGTATCTAATAATTCACATTTTTCATCGTTTGAGTATTTTCCATGTTATTATATGAGACAGCTTACATTTCTGCACCTGTACACAGATATCATTGGGTTTTTAATGTGAAAAATCAACAAAACTCTGTCACTTTTCAAGTGGCTGTATTCAAGTCTTTCTGTAGACTCAGCGGCTGTGTGAAGCGGTGACTCACTGCACATGAACGTACATGGAGAGGAGAGCACTGCTAACTTCCCAGAAGCTGTGTTTTGGTGCCAAATCCACCCAGCAGGGTCTCACTATCTCAGTCTTTCTGACATCTTCCCAGTTTTTGAAATTACATTTTGTAATTTAAATGGATTTTTAAATTCATTTTGAAAACAGCAAGGCTCAGTTTGATTGGCAGCCTCTATAGGAGTGATGATCAAAAAGTTATTTTTGCAGTGTTAATGCCATAATATGTTTAAAAGATATTCAAAGCTTTGTTTGAGACACTTAAAGAGATAGTTCACCTTAAAAATGTACATTGTGTTATCACTTACTCAACCTTATGTCGTTTCAAACTTGTATGAGTTTCTTTCATATGTTGAACATAAAATTAAATATTTTGAAGAATGCTAGAAATCAAACAGACGGTGGTCTCCATTGACTTAGTACTGATAGTATTTATGTGCCTACTATAGAAGTCATTGGGGACCAACAACTGTTTGGTTCTTCAAAATATATTATTTTGTGTTCAGCATAAGAAAGAAATTCATACAGGTTTGAAACAACATGAGGGTGAGTAAGTGATGACAACATTTTCATTTTCAAGTTAATAATTTTGCCTTGATACAATAAATAGAGATTTCATCTCTAAACATTGGGTAGAAAACATTAAAAGGTTTTTAGGGATGTGATATAAAAATGCTTGGTAAATTTACCAATCATTTATATTTTGAAGCCAACAACCGATATTAGATATTAATGTGAGGCTGATTACAAAAAAAGAAAATGGCTGCTTTTTTATTTTAAACCAACTTAAAAACAACTTAGAAAACAATAATTTCCATCCGATAATAATTTTACAAATGCAGACCTAGTATGATCCATTAGAAAATAATACATAGAGTTAAATGGAGAAATTAACATTCTAATTATTTTGGAGAAATAATTTACTGCACATGTTCAGTGGACTATAGTATAAAAATAGCTTATTTTATAAAGAAAAATGGACAAGTCTCATTCATTGACTAATACAATACCAAAACAGCTGCCATGTTGTGCATTCCACCTAGTCATTCTGTGTGTCTAAGTGGGTCATAATAAAATAAATCACAATTTTAACAACAGAATGCAATTTTTGCAATTGTTCTGCAATTTGTGTATAATCATGAGCATTATTGCAACCTACATACAGTAGACCTCAGTCAGGGAAGATGTCATTGAATTTTATGCATATGAAAACAAAGCTTTGTGGGACATATTTAGTGCCCCTTTAATGTTGTGCAGTGTCCTAGACCACATGCCATTTTCAAAACTGTTTTATGGAGTTTTTGTCGACTGGAAGGTTTGTTTTTAAACAACAGTGCAATTCATTGAACATGCTGTACTTCTATCCCTCACAGCCTAGATTTTTTTGAACCATTATGCTATGCCGGCAATGGTGTATTGCCTATTACATAATGTCCACTATTTGGCCTAGAGAATATCTGTGTTGACATTTTGTACAAAATAAACCCCAAAACCCATCGAATGTACTTAGAAAACACATGGATGTTCTTTGACACACTTTGGAATCTGCTCACTGGTCCATGTGGTGTGTGATGAGACCTGTGTTTATGCCACTCCTTAAAGCGCTGGTCAGGAGCCAAAGCTTGGGTCATTCTGCTGTTAAATAACACAGACTCACCTGTTCTGACAGGAATGTGATACGACCTACAGTTTATAATGAGGCCTATTATGCTCGGCACGCCTGCCGGTGATTCATATAGATGTCATCCCCTGGCAAACAGGTGTTTGGGTTCTTCAGACTGTGCTACAGTAAATTTATTTAATTTGTTATGATTTAGAGCGTCGGTCTGATGTTGGGAGGGACCGAAGTCGAGGACTCATGCGGTACCTCAGCAGCTGCTGTAGACCATCACCCCGTACGGCGTTGGGTTACTGGTGACTCCACTCATTCCTGCCGTGTGTTTGCTCGCTTACATTGTGCCGATAAACAAGCCCCGCCTCCTGCTAAATTCCTCACCACCCACCGCCTCACTGATATCATTTATTTTTATTTTTACTTTAACAATATTCTATTTATTAAAGCCCAGAATATCATTGAGTTACTGTTTTTAAGCCTTTTACATTTATTCAAATAATAAATATAATTTCTTATATATCTTATATCATTTCTTATATATCAAATATCTTATTTCATTTATTCAAATAATAACTCAAGGTAGTAACAATTTTAACAATATATTTTATTTGTGAACTTATGTTCAGAATTTTCGGATCATCAGTTAAAGGGGTCATATGATGCGATTTCAAGTTTTGCTTTCTTTTTGGACTGTTAAAAGCTGTTTGTGCAAAGATAAGATCCCTGAAGTTGCAAAGACTAAAGTCTCAAAACCAAAGAGATATTCTGTATCAAAGTTAAGACTCTGCCACGCCCCCCTAAAACGGCTCATTTAGACACACCCTCACATGTCTACATCACGGTGTGGGAAGATTAGCAAAACACCGGCCAAACGTACACGCAAAGAAAGAAGGCAGAACTATTATTCTTGCTGTAGTATTGCTGCCGCCGGCGCCATGTCCTGGAGACGCTGTGTTTCAATGTGAATGAGAAAGTACTTTGTTTGGGCTTCTAAAAGAAGACACAACTAGAAATCAGTGGTTAAGTTGTATTACAACACTGTTACAGAACAGTTCAACCCAAATATTAGAGTGTGTGCAGCACATTTTACAGATGACTATTTCCTGAACCTGGAAGAGTAGCCTACAATGCTGGCTTGCAAAGGCTTTTTCTGTAAAGTGGGCAATTCCAACTTTGCAAGGACAGTCTGGTGCTTCTGACTCACAGCCTGTAAGTATGTTTTCTTATTTAAAGAATTTGTCACTGACTATTCAAACGCGAGTTTTGAGCAGTGTAGGGTAGTGCTTGTTGTTTGTCGTTTCTCCGATCACAAATGCAGACATGGTAATGTTTACGCGGCGCGATGCAACGCAACGTGTAAAAAGACAGTATAAGTTATTATATTCAGTCATTATGTCCCCACTATAATGCCCCCACTATAAATGCCTTGTTTATAGTGAGTTTTATTGTTTTTATGTCGTTGTGCGGGACACAGAATCACAATACGGTAAGGGGGCATAACATTTCCGTCTTATGCTTGAGGTATTCGGCCAATCACAATGCACTGGATAGCTGGCCAATCAGAGCATGCCTCGCGTTTCAGAAAGGCAGGGCATAGAGGAGCAACAATATATAAACACATTGCATTACACCAAATACACAAAATGACATTATTTTTAACAACGTCAAATGACCCCTTTAAGCTCTGTAAATATTGGTCACAGACGCGAAGATTTACTTTGAATTTCACCAAGCTGATTGCTAACCAACAGCTCCCACATATCTTGTTTTCAGGCCTTTTCAAGTCTTATTTTGATGTAACAAAGTGGTTACATCTAAGCATGTGAGTTGTTTACTTACTTTTTTAAATGAGTTGTCCCATTAACACCATTATATTGTTCATTCAGACTGATTCACGAATGTGGAACACACACAAACACAAGAGGCAGGATTTGATGAACCAAACTCAGCCGACCATAACCAGTCATAATCCAATCATATCACGATGGAGGCATTGCCTCCTCTCTCGTGACTTTCCCCCATTAATTCTCATCAAACCCCAGACCAAACTCTCTGCATGCTTTAGATAAGGCATGGGAAAATTCAGTCCTGGAGGGCTGGTGTCCATGCAGAGTTTAGCTCCAACCCTGATCAAACTCATCTAGTAATCCTGAAGATACTGATTAGCGTGTTCAGGTGTGTTTGATCAGGGTTGGAGCTAAACTCTGCAGGGACACCGTCCCTCCAGGACTGAGTTTTCCCCTACCTGCTTTAGAGGGTCTGTTAAAACTCAATGGGCTCAGGGGAGACAAGAGAGACTTTACCTGCTGGTGTCGCTGTTGAACAATGTTTATTTAGAAAATAAGTAAATTATACACTTTTTAATTTTATGTTTTGTAACACTGGCATTGTTTTATTTTTGTACTATGAATTTTTTTCTCATCCAATATTTTGAGGAGGAACTGCCTCCCTTGTCTCCTCAGAGGAAACGTCCCTGATATACAAACAGGGTTGTTACCAACATGGACAATTTTCTCTCCATCTGCATGAAAGTGAAAGTGACGTGACATATGACCAAGTATGCTGCCCCATACTCGGAATTTGTGCTCTGCATTTAACCCATCCAAGGTCCACACACACAGTAGTGAACACACACACACAGTGGGCAGCCATTTATGCTGCGGCGCCCGGGGAGCAGTTGGGGGTTCAGTGCCTTGCTCAAGGGCCCCTAAGTCGTGGTATTGAGGGTGCAGAGAGCGCTGTACATTCACTCCCCCACCTACAATTCCTGCCGGCCCGAGATTCAAACTTGCAACCTTTCGATTACGAGTCCGACTCGCTAACCATCAGTCTTAACAACCTGGAGCTTAACACGCTCAAAACTGTGGAGATGACCGTGGACTTCAGGAGAAACCCCCCCTGCTCTCCCCCCACTCACCATCATGAACAGCACTGTGACCGCAGTGGAGTCATTCAGATTCTTGGGCACCGCAATTTCTCAGGATCTGAAGTGGGTCAATCATATTGAGTCCATGGTGAAAAAGGCACAGCAGAGGCTGTACTTCCTTCGTCCAGCTGAGGAAGTTCAACCTGCCAGGAGCTGCTGAAACAGTTCTACTCAGCCATCATTGAATCCGTCCTCTGCACAGTCGCTGGGGTATATTTGTAGCAATAGCCAAAAATACATTGTATGGATCAAAATGATCGATTTTTCTGTTATGCCAAAAATCATTAGAATATTAAGTAAAGATCATGTTCCATTAAGATATTTTGTAAATTTCTTACCGTAAATATATAAAAACTTCATTTTTGTTTAGTAATATGCATTGCTAAGAACTTTATTTAAAGCTTTAAAGGCGATATTCTCAGTATTTAGATTTTTTTTGCACCCTTAGATTCCAGATTTTTAAATAGTTGTATATCTACAAAATATTGTCAGATCCAAACAAACCATACATCAATGGAAAGTTTATTTATTCAGATGATGTATAAATCTCAATTTCGAAAAATTGACACTTAAGACTGGTTTTGTGGTCCAGAGTCACATATATAAGTGTGTGAGTGTGTGTATACAAATCTCAGTATTCAGATAACTAGATACATACACTTTAACATGTTCTTCCTGTTCTTCTTATCTTTTATCAGGACTTCACACTATATCACAACAGATTCACTACACAAGCTGAAAATTTAAGTTTGTCCCCTCTTCAAATGTGTTCTTTCGCTCTTCCTGTGAGTCCACACACCAGTGTGGGGTTGGTAAATGGCCACATCAAGGACACATACTGCCCTTCTAAAGCCTAAAATGTCAAACGGGACACCCTACAGTCTTGTGAACTTCTCAGACTTGCAGGACTGCAAGTGCACATCAAATGCTCCATTTGGGACAGAGCCTTCGAGAGGACTGTAAACCCGTTAGATTGGGTTACATGTACTGGACTGCAAGCCACCTCAACTGCTCCCTCTTCCAAACACGCTCCTGTCAGGTTATTTTTCATCTCGGCTGCCAGAGATGAATGACGGCTGATATTTTCCCACAACTATTGGGCTTCACTGCGCCAATCTGGTCTTCTTCTGATCACGCACACTTGTGTTTGTGCTTTCTGTCTCCCTTTCTTCATCTCTCACTCTCGGAGAGACCAGGGCAACAAGAGAGAGGCGGTCATCCCTGTTATGCAGTACCAGTGCAGTTTCATGTCCTCATTATAGATATGTATTTTCAAGCATTGTTCGCCCGCCAAAGTAATGTCTCTGATTTATCCTCATTTGGGGGCATTTATTATTAAATATTGTCATTTTGAATTAGCTAATTGCCATATTTAATAAGTTCAATCAAATTTGTTATAAATTAACAAGCCTTATCTAACAATAAAGGTTTCAAAGGTTAAATAATGTTGGTTTTTATGGTTTATGGGGACTCTCCATAGGCGTAATGGTTTTATACTGTACAAGCTGTGTATGTGCTATTGCTACACCTACCTACACCTAAACTTAGCCCTCACAGGAGACGGTGCATTTCAACTTTCCCCCCAAAAAACACACACTGTATGATTTATAAGCATTTTAAATTATGGGGACACTGAAAATGTCCTCATAAATCACCTTCTCCTTGTAATACCTATGTCATACCCATGTCATTATACAAATTTGTGTCCTCATAAACCACATAAACATGCACACACACGCACGCACGCACGCACGCACGCACACACGCGCACACACACACACACACACACACACACACACACACACACACACACACACACACACACACACACACATTTAAATTAGAATAAAATAAAACTATAATACAATATTATATATATATATATATATATATATACAGAGGTGGAAAGTAACGAATTACATTTACTCGCGTTACTGTAATTGAGTAGCTTTTTTGTGTACTTGTACTTTTTTAAGTAATATTTTTAATCTGTAATTTTACTTTTACTTAAGTATATTTTGTGTGAAGTATTGTACTTCGCTACATTTTAAAACTCATTCGTTACTGAGTAAAAAAAAATCGCTCCGTGGAAACAACTGCAGTAAATAATGGGCAGAAGAAGAAACTGGCGCTAAAATCACAAGAAAGATGCAGACGGACAAGACAGGCGTTAATGGTGCAGACCCAGCTGAAAACCAGACCCCGTCATACTCTGCTGAAGTTGAACTCGAAGGAAATGAAGTGAACCCCTGGCCATATTCATGCTCTATTATGCAGTGTTAGTTATGTTTGCCTCGGGAGACCGAACTAGCAGCTTATAAATATATCGACATCACCCTTCGCAAGCATGTGGAGATAAGGTAAATACTTGCATCGTTGCATTGGTGGTTAAAATGAAGCTTTTACGGTTTAGCAAAAGGTTTTGCACAAATGAGCCAAAAAGACAGTGGTGCAGGGTGTGTAATATCGTCTGCGAAAATATAGTAATTGTTGTTTTAACGATGTGCGATTTGACATTATCAGTATTTTGCCAAAAACCAAACAAATCACTCTAAACAGTGTGCCGTGAAATCTAGTAACGTTAGATTAGACCAGCGGTTCTCAATTCCAGTTCTCGCGCCCCACCGCTCTACATATTTTTCATGTCTCTCTTAGTTAACACACCTGATTCAGATAATCAGCTCGTTAGAAGTGCGCTCCATGAATGAACTGTGTTCCAATTGACATGCTCCCTACACAGTGTCCATTGCTCCCTACTCCCTGAGCAGGGGAAAGCCGCTGAAGTTTACTTCACTTCAGAACATTCATTCATGGATTTGCGTTGCGTAACATCTTTACGCACGGACGAGTGTGACATCATATCGTCCTGTAAATATATACAATTTAAATTCACGTCGCACACTTCAATGCACTATGAATGGAATACGTTCGCTCGAACTGGAATCATGGAGGAATATCGTGTGATGTCCACTTCAGGGGCACTTGCGTTCGAATAGAACAAACGTCTGAAGTGATAAGAGTAACATACGAAATATGCAGAGCGGTGGGGCGCGAGGACTGGAATTGAGAACCGCTGGATTAGACTAATCCGCGTGCATCTGGAGTGCTTTCTTTCACTGCGTGATTCAGTCTGTTAAAATGCGTTTAGAATGATCACAAAATTGAAGATATAGAAGCAGAAAATGTATATATTTATATAATTTAATATAGTAAGTCAACATCACACGAAGAATGCCGTTTTTCTCAAAAAATCACCATGATTACATCGGCCTGTAGTTTTGCTTTTTACACAGTTCAAAAAACAAGTTAATTAAGAGACTTACGTTTTAGACACATTGCCTGTTTTTGCTCTATTTCGACAACAAAAATAATTCCATACACAGTTTTGCGTCTCTGACTCTGAGCAATGACGTGTTTCATTCCTTGAATTAACCGTTTAAATGATTCTGTTCAATCACAATGACTCTCTTATGAGTGACTTACTGACACCTGCTGGTGGTTCTAATTTAACATTTAAAGTATCTTTTGATTTATTTATTTTTAATTTCAAATGACTATTTAACATTTGTGACCCTGGCCTGGAGCACAAAACCAGTCTTAAGTCGCTGGGGTATATTTGTAGCAATAGCCAACAATACATTGTATGGGTTAAAATTATACATTTTTCTTTTATGCCAAAAATCATTAGGACATTAAGTAAAGATCATGTTCCATTAATGTATTTAGTAAATTTCCTACTGTAAATATATCAAAACTAAGAGCTTAATTTGAACAACTTTAAAGGAGATTTTCTCAATATTTGGATTTTTTGCACACTCAGATTCCAGATTTTCAAATATTGTCCGATCATAACAAACAATACATCAATGGAAATATGATTTATTCAGCTTTCAGATGATGTATAAATCGCAATTTAGGAAATTGGTTTTCTGGTTCAGGGTCACATTTTATGTCTTATTTATCAAAACATTATTTCTGTATTTATAACTGCAGGCTAAATGCATTCATGTCAGTGTGTAATACATCTATGCCACTTCAGATGAAGCTTCTGCGTTTCCTCTGCATTGCAAAGATGCATTTTGTTGATACTGATTTAATTTGCCTGGTAACAGCCCAAATGTCTTATTATTCTAATTAACCGATTAATTTAATTAAAAACACCTAGTTTGAGATTTATAGGCCCATATCCCAGGTGTGTCAAACTCAGTTCCTGGAGGGCCACAGCCCTAAAGAGTTTATTTCAACCCTGCTCCAACACACAAACCATGTAGTTTTCAAATAAGCCTAAATAATTAGTTTAGCTGTATCAGATGTGTTTAATTAGGGTAATATCTACACTGTGTAGGGGCTGTGGCCCTCCAGGTACTGAGTTTGACATCTTCGGGTCTATCCCATTTTTCCCTCCCACCCATTGTTAAAATGTAACTAAGTACTTTTTACTCAGAGTAAATTTTAAATGAGCTACTTTTACTTTTACTTGAGTAGATTTTAGACTGGTACTTTTACTTGTACTTAAGTAAAATTTCAGTAATGTAATGGTACTTTTACTTGAGTACAATATTTTTGTACTCTTTCCACCTCTGTATATATAAATAACGTATAATAACATATAAAATAAAGTAAACAAAATAATTATATATTAAACAATATTAAAATAGAAAAA
Organism: Gymnocypris eckloni scoliostomus; assembly: GCA_027564155.1. NCBI lineage: Eukaryota > Metazoa > Chordata > Actinopteri > Cypriniformes > Cyprinidae > Gymnocypris > Gymnocypris eckloni. The sequence continues at coordinate 36,338,936 of CM050415.1, read as the reverse complement.
TAAAATATTATGACACAGACGCAATCCAAACAGGCCATTAAAGTCAGAAAATCTGATACATCCAACCTGACAATAAACAGACAGGAGTGAAGTTCCAGATGGCAACATGTTCAACAAGTGTTTTCCCCCGGCAGAACAAGGCATGAGTTGTGTAGGGCCAGTCTAGGGTCAATGAGGATTTACACTAGTCGTGGACTCTTCACTGTGCTGACAAAGACACCAGTCACACGAGCAGAAAGGCTAAACTGGGTCTGTAGCGGCTTGTGGTGTGCCGTATTACAGGGCCTTTTCAAAAAGCTGTTTAGGATCTTTTTTTTCTTTTTGGAAAGCTATAAATATAACTAACAAATTGAAGTAAAAATAATTATATAATAAAATAAAATTACTCAATTACTAAATAAAAACTTAATTCAAATAAAGAACACATACATAATACTTTTTAATTTATTAATATAAAAAAAGTATATATATCTTTTCTTTTGCCATCATTATACTAATTAATATTTTTCACCACAACTTAATTTTCATTTTCCTAATATGTAAATGAAATTGTTAATTTTCTAAATTTGGGAAAAATGGGAATTGGCTTTCTTGCCAAATTCTCTGTTAACGTTAATTTCATAGCTAGCATTTTACAGTACATATCATAAATATACACAATTAAAAACACAATTAAGTCTTTTATAAATATCAGTTCAAACAAATACACTCAAACCAATGGAACAAACTGCATACACAAACTGAAATTCATTTCTAATATATAAATAACTGTTTTTATGATTTATTTATTCCATTTTAATTTTATTATTATTTCAGTTTTAACTTAGTTTTAATAAATGTTATAATTTATATTTTTTGGATTTTTGTATTTTCAATTTAAAGTCTGGGTCTGAGACAAAGGTAACTCAAAAAATGCATTTGGAAAAATAGCACAAATCAATGTCCTGGTTGGAAAAAATTAATGAAATATTTTAATTTTAACCCATTTAATCCAATTTTTTCCCAGACATGAAAATATCAAAATGGTGTGTCATTAGTAACCCTTTGAAATAATGAATAATTATTGTAAAAGAAAATTGTATGTGTGTTTTATGGTAATTTTCACTAGCAACTGCAATTGTATTTTTATTGTATACAGTGGCGTAGAGTCTGGGTATGCAGATACATAAGGGCCTAGGCAGATTGGAGGCCCGCTGAGCCAAGGCGACGAATAAAGTAGAAATACATGGGCCCAGCCCTTGTCCGACTGTTTATCAGAATTCTCCGCTCGAGTTTGACCCAAGACCGTGTCTTTATTTTCTCTCTCTCTTCCCCTTGACACTATGATGGCATTTTAGTGCCTCGTTAAAATAAAAATAACAAAATCTAAGACTACGAAATTAAAGTTGTAATATTTTGAGAATAAAGGTGAAATACTACGAGAATAAAGTCAAAATACTATGAGAATAAAGTCGAAATACTATGAGAATAAAGTCGAAATACTACAAGGGTAAAGTCGAAATACTGAGAATAAAGTAGAAATACTACGCGAATAAAGTCTAAATATTTCGAGAATAAAGTCGTAATATTACGAGAATAAAGTAGAAAATACAACAAGAGTAAAGTTGAAATACTACGAGAATAAAGTCTAAATATTTTGAGAATAAAGTCTAAATACTACAAGAGTAAAGTCGAAATACTATGAGAATAAAGTCGAAATACTACGAGAATAAAGTCTAAATATTTTGAGAATAACGTCTTAATATTATGAGAATAAAGTAGAAAATACTACAAGAGAAAAGTCTAAATACTACGATAATAAAGTCGAAATACTACGAGAATAAAGTCTTAATATTACGAGAATAAAGTCGGAATACTACGAGTAAAGTCAAAATACTACGAGAATAAAGTTGAAATACTACGAGAATAAAGTCGAAATATTTTGAGAATAAAGTCTTAATATTACGAGAATAAAGTAGAAAATACTACAAGAGTAAAGTCGAAATACTACGAGAATAAAATCGAAATACTATGAGAATAAAGTCTTAATATTACGAGAATAAAGTCGGAATACTACGAGAGAAAATTCAAAATACTACGAGAATAAAGTTGAAATACTACGAGAATAAAGTCTAAATATTTTGAGAATAATGTCTTAATATTACGAGAATAAAGTAGAAAATACTAAAGAGAAAGGTTTAAATACTACGAGAATAAAGTAGAAATACTACGAGAACAATGTCTTAATATTACAAGAATAAAGTCGGAATACTACGAGAGTAAAGTCAAAATACTACAAGAATAAAGTAGAAATACTACGAGAATAAAGTCGAACTATTTTGAGAATAAAGTCTTAATATTACGAGAATAAAGCAGAAAATACTACAAGAGTAAAATCGAAATACTACGAGAATAAAGTCTAAATACTACGAGAGTAAAGTCTAAATACTACAAGAATAAAGTTGAAATATTTCGAGAATCAAGTCGTAATATTACGAGAATAAAGTAGAAAATACTACAAGAGTAAAGTCGAAATACTACATGAGTAAAGTCGAAATACTACGAGAATAAAGTCTAAATACTACGAGAATAAAGTCTAAATACTACAAGAATAAAGTTGAAATATTTCGAGAATAAAGTCGTAATATTACGAGAATAAAGTAGAAAATACTACAAGAGTAAAGTCGAAATACTACAAGAGTAAAGTCGAAATACTACGAGAGTAAAGTCGAAATATTTACGAGAATAAAGTCTAAATACTATGAGAATAAAGTCGAAATACTACGAGAATAAAGTCAAAATATTTTGAGAATAAAGTCTTAATATTACGAGAATAAAGTAGAAAATACTACAAGAGTAAAATCAAAATACTACGAAATAAAGTCGAAATACTACGAATAAAGTTTAAATACTACAAGAATAAAGTTGAAATATTTCGAGAATAAAGTCGTAATATTACGAGAATAAAGTAGAAAATACTTGAGAGTAAAGTTAAATACTACATGAGTAAAGTCGAAATACTACGAGAATAAAGTCGAAATACTAGAGAATAAAGTCAAAATACTACATGAATAAAGTCAAAAATACTAATAGAGTAAAGTCAAATACTACAAGAATAAAGTTGAAATATTTAGAGAATAAAGTCTTAATATTACGAGAATAAAGCAGAAAATACTACAAGAGTAAAATCGAAATACTACAAGAATAAAGTTGAAATATTTAGAATAAAGTTGAAATATTACGAGAATAAAGTAGAAAATACTACGAGAGTAAAGTCGAAATACTACATGAGTAAAGTCGAAATACTACGAGAATAAAGTCTAAATAATACGAGAATAAAGTCAAAATACTACAAGAATAAAGTAGAAATACTACGAGAATAAAGTCGAACTATTTTGAGAATAAAGTCTTAATATTACGAGAATAAAGCAGAAAATACTACAAGAGTAAAATCGAAATACTACGAGAATAAAGTCGAAATACTACGAGAGTAAAGTTTAAATACTACAAGAATAAAGTTGAAATATTTCGAGAATAAAGTCGTAATATTACGAGAATAAAGTAGAAAATACTTCGAGAGTAAAGTCGAAATACTACATGAGTAAAGTCGAAATACTACGAGAATAAAGTCGAAATAATACGAGAATAAAGTCAAAATACTACATGAATAAAGTCAAAATACTAATAGAGTAATGTCGAAATACTACAAGAATAAAGTTGAAATATTTAGAGAATAAAGTCTTAATATTACGAGAATAAAGTAGAAAATACTACGAGAGTAAAGTCGAAATACTACATGAGTAAAGTCGAAATACTACGAGAATAAAGTCTAAATAATACGAGAATAAAGTCAAAATACTACAAGAATAAAGTAGAAATACTACAAGAATAAAGTCGAACTATTTTGAGAATAAAGTCTTAATATTACGAGAATAAAGCAGAAAATACTACAAGAGTAAAATCGAAATACTACAAGAATAAAGTTGAAATATTTCGAGAATAAAGTCGTAATATTACGAGAATAAAGTAGAAAATACTACGAGAGTAAAGTCGAAATACTACATGAGTAAAGTCGAAATACTACGAGAATAAAGTCTAAATAATACGAGAATAAAGTCAAAATACTACAAGAATAAAGTAGAAATACTACGAGAATAAAGTCGAACTATTTTGAGAATAAAGAAATACTACGAGTAAAGTTTAAATACTACAAGAATAAAGTTTAAATATTTTGAGAATAAAGTCGTAATATTACGAGAATAAAGTAGAAAATACTACGAGAGTAAAGTGAAATACTACATGAGTAAAGTCGAAATACTAGAATAAAGTCTAAATAATCTACGAGAATAAAGTAAAAATACTACAAGAATAAAGTCGAAATACTAAGAGAGTAAAGTCGAAATACTACAAGAATAAAGTTGAAATATTTAGAGAATAAAGTCGTAATATTACGAGAATAAAGTAGAAAATACTACAAGAGTAAAGTTGAAATACTACGATAATAAAATCGAAATACTATGAGAATAAAGTCAAAATACTACGATAATAAAGTCGAAATACTACGAGAATAAAGTCAAAATACTATAAGAATAAAGTTGAAATACTACAAGAGTAAAGTCGAAATACTACGAGAATAAAGTCGAAAAGTTTCAACAGTAAAAATGTTATAGCCTAATATTTTGGTAGTATAAGCCTTTTGCGTAGTAGGTGGTGGAATTTTCACAATAATTTAATTTGATTCACATAAATACAGCGATCTGTCACTCCACATTAAAGAGCTTGAAAAACATTATTGTAAGACACATAGTTTGTTTCGCTATAAAACTGATTTTGAGAATAAAGACAAAATTTCTATAATAAAATCATGTTATATTGCATGAAGTTAATGTGAAACACTGAGCCTGAGGCATCCAACCTGTCATTCTTAATAAGAAAACAGCAATAAAACGTAGGCTTATAGATGTTTTTGAAACTTGATCGATTTCATGAGACATTCATTTGTTTAAAATTTCAATATGAATTCAAATATTTATTCATGTTTATTTCGTGTTGCAAATATTAAAGAGGAAAATGTATTAATTTGAATCATTAATTGATTCACATGTTGCTTGAACTGAGGCAAATGTAGTTACCTCACAACAAATAAAAGAGTGCAAAACACATTTATTGTCTGTATCTGTTCTTAAAATGTACAGAAGAATGAGACTTTGTGTTATAGTAAAAAAGCACAAAGCTTATTGGGATTATTGGGTGGCTTGCATCAAGTTGCGTGCAATGAATGGACTTGAAAATGTTAAATATTAATTCCAAGCATTTATACCGTATTTAAAACAGCTTGTGAATAGTCACGTAACGTTATTTACGTCCGAAAAATCAACAAGTTAACCGAGTTGGAACCCATATAATTTGGGAGGCCTGTACAATTTTTTTGCATATGGGCCCAGGACTGACTTACTATGCCACTGATTGAATACACCTATGTTGACTGTTATCCCACTGGTCACTATCGTGACCATCAACATGTTTACTCACTCTATGACAACACAACAAAACTGAATATATGCAAATGCATACAGTAATACTATACACCCTAAAGATAATGTGTACCAAAAATATTTGTCATATCTTTATGTTAACATACTTTACTAGCCTCTCATTTTGGTGCTTTGATGCAGTCATCATCTTCTCAAGGTGCAAACAGGAAATAAACTGCTCTGGTCATGTGAAAATTTGCACTAATCATGTGAAACTGCATACATTTAATTGAGACTCTTTATTTATTTGCAGGAAGTGCACTAATACATCAGTAAGTCAGGTTTTTAGAGCTTTATAAATGAATTTTTTTAATGGTCACTATCAAACGGTCACTATATGGTCGCTCTTCTCTCTAGAAATATGGCACATAGTCTTTGAGTTCGTACTTGACTTACTGTGGCCCAGGTCAGGAAGCAGACAGACTGGCTAAACCGACCATCTGCTAGCTGCCTCACGTCACAGAAGTCAGTTAATTCTCGGCACATAGAGACCCTTTCACCTAGATATCACACCATAGAGACTGTGTTCCTGTGGCTCAGTTGTTAGAGCATTGCGTTAGCAGCGCAAAGGTTGTGGGTTCGATTCCCAGGGAACACACATACTGACAATACAAATGTATAGCCTGTACACTGTAAGTCGCTTTGGATAAAAGCGTCTGCTAAATGCATAAATGTAAATGTATGTGTTCGTTCCCCGAACTAGAAAATACGAAAAAAACGTCCAAACCAGTTTATGAGTAACACCTTAATTGATGTTCAACAAATGAAAATGTATATAACACAAAGAAACAAATGATAAAGCTTGGCTTATTTAATATCAGGTCCCTTTCTACGAAAGCGCTTTTTATAAGTGATATGATCACTGATCATAAACTAGATGTGCTCTGTTTGACAGAAACCTGGCTAAAACCGGATGAATACATTATTTTAAACGAGTCTGCCCCCCAAGATTACTGTTACAAAAATGAGCTGCGTCCAAAAGGCAAAGGGGGAGGTGTTGCTACAATTTATAGCAATACTCTCAGTATTTCTCAGAAGTCAGGCTTTAAGTATAACTCCTTTGAAGTAATGGTGCTTCATATAACAATATCTAGAGAAAAAAGTATTAATGATACATCTTCTGTGATGTTTGTACTGGCTACTGTATACAGGCTACAATACAGACTTTATTAAAGAATTGTGTGATTTTCTATCATAGTTAGTGCTGGCTGCAGATAAAGTTTTAATTGTGGGTGATTTTAATATCCACGTTGAAAATGAAATCAGTATTCATAGACATTCTGAACTCTATCTGAGTTAGACAACACGTGTCAGGACCTGCTCATTGTCGAAATCATACTTTAGATTTAATATTGTCACATGGAATTGATGTTAATGGTGTTGAAGTTCTGCAGCAAAGCGATGATATATCAGATCACAATCTAGTCATGTGTAAACTCCATATAGCTAAAGCTGTAAATTCAACTCCTTCTTACAAATATGGTAGAACCATCACTTCTACCACAAAAGACCGCTTTGTTAGTAATCTTCCTGATTTATCTCAATTCCTCAGCACATCCAACAGCGCAGAAAAACTTGATGTAAAAGAAACTATGGATTCTCTCTTTTCTAGCACTTTAGATACGGTTGGTCCTTTACGCTTAAGGAAGATTGAGGAAAAGAGTCCAACACCGTGGTATAATGAGCACACTCAAGCCCTAAAGAGAGCAGCCCGGAAAATGGAGCGCAGCTGGAGGAAAACAAAACTAGAGGTATTTCGTATTGCTTGGTGGGAAAGTACCCTATCCTAAAGAAAAGCATTAGAAACTGCTAGATCTGATTATTTTTTGTCTCTTTTAGAAGAAAACAAACATAACCCCAGGTATTTATTCAATACAGTGGCAAAATTTACAAAAATAAAACATCAACTGGTGTTGACATTTCCCAACAGCACAGCAGTAATGACTTTATGAACTATTTTACTCATTTTATTTAAAAAAATCCATACTATTAGAGATCAAACTGTAACCATGCAGCCACCAGCTGCAGTATCACATCAAATTGTGCACTATAGATCCCCTGAGGAACAATTCCACTCATTCTCTAAAAGTTATTTAGTCAAGAGCAGTGAGATTTTCTAGCAGTGTGCTATGATTAGCATGAATGACCCTCACTTGAGTGAGCTCTTATCGCATTATAGTCCTCCACGTCCGGACGATCTCAAACTCTGGCCATTTGATAATACCTAGAATATCAAAATCAACTGCGGGCGGCAGATCCTTTTTCTATTTAGCTCCCAAACTCTGGAACAATCTAACTAACACTGTTCGGGAGGCAGACACACTCTGTCAGTTTAAATCTAGATTAAAGACCCATCTCTTTAACATGGCGTACACTTAACACACTAATACGCTTCTAATATTAAAATCCATTAAAGGATTGTTAGGTTGCATTAATTAGGTAAACAGGAAACCGGGAACACTTCCCATAAAACACAATGTACTTGTTACATCGTAAGAAGATTGACTTCTACGCTAATATTAGTCTTTTTCTTTCTTATTCCGAGGTCACCGTAGCCACCCGATCCAGTCCGTATCCAGATCATATGGTGGATCAGCACCTAGAGATGACCTCTACAGCTCTGAACGTCAGAGGAGACCAGGGCACCTATGAGCCCCAGAGACAGATGCCCAGTGAGGACCTCGTCACCTAGACAGTCATCTGGAAAAGACCACTGGAACCAGTGGAGCCCTTACACTGACTTTGCTGCAGTTGGAACAAACTACTGGTTCGTCTGGCCGGAGGGGAACTGGCCCCCCGACTGAGCTTGGTTTCTCCCAAGGTTTTTTTCTCTGTTCTGTCACCGATGGAGTTTTGGCTCCTTTCCGTTGTCACCTCAGGCTTGCTTAGTTGGGGACACTTCATTTCCAGCGATATCACAGACTATATAAAATAGTATATTGCACATATACTATTTAAACTGAACTCAGCTGGACAACTGAATTCAATAATGAAATGCTTTTAGCTGAAAAATGGCAATTTAATCTTGTTGATTTTACATTAGTGATACACTATTTTCCTATTTTGATATTGTGCAGTGGCTTTGACACAATTTGTATTGTTAAAAGCGCTATATAAATAAAGGTGACTTGACTATTGTGACCAGTGGGATTAACTTCAGCCACTGAGACAAAAATACCCATATTTCTACGCAGCAGAGCTTCTTTGAGCAAATAGCAGATATAATTGACTTTACCAAATGTACAAAATCTCCAGGACATTTACATTTATGCATTTAGCAGACGCTTTTATCCAAAGAGACTTAGAGTGCATTCAGGCTGTACATTTTTCTTTTATCAGTATGTGTGTTCCTGGGAATTGAACCCACAACCTTTTGCGCTGATAACGCAATGCTCTACCACTGAGCCACAGGAACATTTGCCCAGCCACGCGCGCTCATACATATTGTGAGATCTGCTGTGACACAGGACCTGCCACATGAGAGAGGGCAGATCAGAGCAGCGGGGTGGAAGTCTACAGCAGGAGGTGAGCAACACAACACTGTCTCACAGGAACAAGAGTTACTCCAGCATCAGGCTATTCTTTTCCGGAAACAACGTTGCACGGCTTTAGGCCTTGGCTCCAGTGCCATGTACCATTTCAAAGGGAGGTCAAGGGGAGGTTTAGAAACAGGATGTTTGTGGAGAGGTGCTGATGTACCATATCATGTGGAGGACCGTCGGCAGGCCATTTTATGAGCCTCTCGCACATTCTCAGTCTCACAAATAAGAGAATCTACATAAAGTGGAGCAGCAGCCTACTGTTAGCCCAGTGAAATGTTAAGAGAAAAATACGTTTAAAAAAAATAAATTAATACTAATTTAGCAAGGACCCAATAAATTGATCAAAATGAGAGTAAAGGCAGTTGCACTGTTAAAAAAAACTCTATTTAATCATTTCAATAAATGCTGTTCTTTGAACTTTCTGTTTATCAAAGATTCTTGAAAATAATTTCATGGTTTCCACAACATTGATTGCTTTTAAAACGTTGATTGATTGAAACGTTTTTAACATTGATAATGATAAGAAATGTTTCTTGAACAGCAAATCAGCATATAGGAATGATTTCTGAAGGATCATGTGACACTGAAGACTGGAGTGATGATACTGAAAACTATTTAGCTTTGCATCACAGAAATAAATAACATTTTACAATATATTTAAATAGAAAACTCTTATTTAAAATTGTCATAATATTTTATAATGTTGCTGTTTTTATTGTATTTTTTTAATCAAATAAATAAGCCTCAAAATAGAATTCTTTAAAAAAAAATTACAAACCCCAAACTTGAACAGTAGTATTTAATAGACTTGAATTATCAAGGTCAATAGTTATCAATAATCATTGCCATTAACAATGATTTGCTACTTTGTAGTCAGTTGGCAGAGAAGGACCATTTTCATTCTAGAGAACATTTGATTGGACAAAAATCTGTAGTCCAACTTGAGTCATCAATATTTTTGGTCAAGAGAAAAACTTAGAGCTTAGAACTTTTAAGAGTATACAAGCGTATAGTTAGCCTCAAAGCTCAAAGCCACATAACTGTAATTTTTTATACTTTAGTGGATAACAATTAGAAAGTAAAATTGATGCAACTAAAAAAACTGACTGTAGGGAAGCAGTGCTAAAGAATACCAGATCTACGAATCAGTTTAGTGTTCAGAGATGACTAACAATGAATAATGTGTCCGCTTGTTCAAGACAGGAGCTTTTTTGAGCAAGCATTACAACAGTGTTCATGACAACACGTTGTCACAGCTACAAGTGGGCACTACACTATCCCATCACCCCGCCGCCGCTGGGTCGCGCAGCCCCAACCGCTCTCTCTCAGATATGAAATACAGTACCGTTCATCCAGCGGCCTGTCATAAAACCACTCGTAGCTCTGATAAAGGGATGCCATAATGGGGTTTTTAAGAGCCCCGGACACAGACAGCTTTTACTAAAGTCTCTCTCTATCTTCTTGTTCTCTTTTGCATGCACACGTTGTGTTCTCGTGTCTTTTTTTCCCTCTCTCGTGGAGTCATATCTCGCTTGTACTCCGGCACACTTCAACACCCTGACGCTTACGATCGCCTCTTGTCTAGCGTCCTCACCCTGTGTGATTGCAACGTGCTGGAGCGAAATACTTCATGTGCGTATTCTGATCTATAGCTGCCGGCCTCAAATCCTATTCTTAAACATTTAATGAGGAAAGCAAAACCATTTCAAGATCAACAGCGTCAGGCGAATTCTGCTAACACGGCACTGATGCTAAGAAAGGACACAAGCAAAGTTATGGCCATGGCAGTGTCCCCGCTCTCCCCTCCTGTGACCTCTGGCATTACTAACCACCCTTAACAACAGCTATTCTGCTCTTTCTGATTATGTGAAATCATACATGTCGCTGCTTTATGATGTGACAGACCTAGAGTATGCAGGAATTCTCTGTGATTAAGCTTCAATCACACACCAAAATATGTCTTTGCTGTTTTTAGAGTACACTGAAAAACAACTGGTTAAGTTATTAGTACATTTCACAAGAAAATACTAAGAAACGGCGATTACACATTGAATTAAACTGACTGAAATAATATTTCCTTGTAAACATACTCCAATAATTTTTGTTTTATTTACAACTATTTTTTTAAATAGTTTTTGTCTATCTCTCATAACTTCTAAATGTCAAAATTGTGTTGTAATTGCACCTAATCACAGTTTAAAACGTAAAAAAATTAAACAGTCATTATTTCAAAGGAATAATAAATCACTGACCAGCTTAACGTCTTAAATATTTTCTTTATCTAGTCTTAAAATCTGTATTTTTTATCAAGTCTTAATAATTAAGATTTTTCAATTAATTGTATGCAGGGTTTTGTTGTGTTTATCATAACACACAAAGGAAAAATATGATTAAATTAAATGAATAATACTAATTTAATCAAATATAATATAATATAATATAATAAAAATAAAATAAAATAAAAAAATAAATAAAATACAAATCTAGGACATAGTCTTCATCTCATGACTTACACACACATGACAATATTTCTCCTTGTCCTCCCAGAAATGTTATCAAGGTTGGGCACTCAAATGTCTCAATGGCTTATCATTCTGATAAACCCATTGGGAATGTATTTCTCCAATTTCAGTGCTAGTGTCCAAGCAAACACGAGAATCAAGACCGTGTCCCAGCGGCCAAGAACAAACTAAATTCTAAGGCTAAACTCTACTGCTGTCACAAGCTTGGATCACTTTACATCCAATGGTGCTGTCTAGCGTGACCCAGTTTTATTTTCCAATGACGAAAAGGATAAAACATCTCAATTATACGGTCATGCACACAGTCACATTTGATGATGGCACACAAGTACTCTCACACACACACACGCAGGCACGCACGCACGCACGCACACACACACACACACACACACACACACACACACACACACACACACACACACACACACACACACACACACACACACACACATTTAGAACTATTTATTTGATAAAAAATACAGTAAAATGCAAATATTGTGGAATATTATGACTATTTAAAACATTCTTTTTCTATATATATAATATTTAATATATTTCAAAGTGTAATTTATTCCTGTGGTGCAAAGCTGAATTTTGAGCATCATTTCTACAGCCTTCAGTGTCACATGATCCTTCAGAAATCATTCTAATATGCTGATTTGAAACATTTATCATTATTAGCAATGTTGAAAACAGTTGTACTGCTTATTATTAATTTTTTTAAACCATGTTAAAAAAAATCAGGATTTTTTTATGTATATAAAGTTAAAAGGACAACATTTATTTGAAATAGAAATCTTTTCTAGCATAATACATGTCTTCACTGTCACTTTTGTGTGTTAAAATAGAAATAAAGAATAGCAGCACTTTTACAAGAGGTCTCAGACTTTGAGACCCACTGTACCCCACTGTACATTTATGAAAACATCTCCCTGCAGAGACAACCAAATTAGATGAATGTGTCTTCAATGTCAGCGGACATAAGATCTGAGGCTTCCAAGTGGGAAATGTATACCATTAATGCATCTTTATTAAGTAATCATGGTATACATTTCCAGCGCTGAAGGGCAGCGTAGGAAGTGATGATCTGCCTTGTGCTAGGCATGCATCTGAATTGAACAGGCAAACTAATTAAATCCAGAGGTGAGAAACTTCATCGCCCATGTGCCCCAGTCTCAAGATACCCATGTATCAACGTCATCTCATGGCCCACTTTCCCAGAAATGCTTTAGGGGTCCCATACTGGAAAAACTGAAAACTGAACTTTTAAATGTCACAAAGAGCTGGTGGTCTGCTTTTACCAGGAAAACATCTCTAAACAATGAATCTGTTGTCAGACCTTCCATTCCCAAGCACAACCAAGCCTGGCAAACGCTTTCAGAGTCAAAGAGGAGGTCCAGCGAGCAGTAGCGCAGGCATCTCTTCCCAGAAGCCAGAGTCGGGACATAAATGGAGTTTAGGCTGCTGACAGGTATTAATACGAGACAGAGGCTCCAACCTGATCTGTGTGTCTAATGAAGGCCTGTGGCGGGACAGGGGGCGACCTGGCCCCCTGAGATGTCTTGCTCTCTTACTTATGGCATAAGCCTGGCAAGGTTGTTGCAAGCTTTGGTAGGGTCTGGCAAAGAGTAGCAGGAGAGTAGTTGATCTGGGCCTAGAGGTCCAGAATGCATTTGATCCTCACACTTGCAAAAAGCAGCAGATGAAGCCATCGGCTCCCTAAAGACAGCTCTCCATCTCAGTTACAGGGTAGCAGGTGATCATTTAGCATAGACTTGCATAGTGAGGTTGTCACGATACCAGGATCTCTGTAGTCAATGACCTACAAATGCAATTCAATGATTCTTGATTCTAGTTTCAATACCACAGCAAAAACTAAAACGGCACACTTGCTACTGAAAAGTTTTGTGTTGTAGTTCATGACCTTTTTCTATTTGAGTAGCTATAGCACTACTGCTTGCCATTGTGTTTTGTTACTGATTCAGAACATTCAAATTCAATTGCACAATCTTATGAGGGCTTGGCTCATGAATATTAATGATTTATGTGAAAGTTAAACAAACAACATCAGCATGACCAAATATCATAACATTCATGAAAGACTAAGAGACTATACTTTCATACACTAGCATTCAAATACTTGGGGTCGGTACAATTTTGTATTGTTTTTAAATAGCAGTTGATCAAAAATACAGAAAAAAAATGTCATATTTTGAAATATTATTACAATTTAAAATAACTGTTTATACGTTTTTCAGGATATTTGAATTATAAATGTTTGTAACATTATAAATGTCTTTACTGTCACTTTTGATTAATTTCATGCATCCTTGCTGAATAAAAGTATTAATTTAAGCTTTGAACAATAGTGAAGCATTGATCATTTTGCAAGCTCCTACTGTTTTGTACAACAGTCACATTTCTTGCCTCATTAAAACAGACAAAAATAGAACAAGCTGAGAATAAAGTCAATGTTTAGAGAATAAATCTCATAATAGTTTTTGAGAATAAAGTCATGAAGTTTCAAGAATAATGTTATAAAATTAAAGCAGTAATATTTTGATAATCATGTCAAAATTATGATAATTATGATGATGTTTCAAAAACCGTTAAAAATGATACTGTTACTTAAACCAGACTTATACCAATAATCCCTAATATATAGCAAGTACATACTCTGGAGCACCTAATGCCTTTTTGTAACTGATCAGCTACAGCAATTGCATTGTTCAAATAATGCATAAAATGTATAAAGAAAAAAACACCGAATTGAATATGTTCACACTGTATATACAGATGCTTATATGCTTGAATAAACACACATTCACACATGTAAACTAGACCATCTGAGTTCAGCATGTCTGTAAACACAGTCCAGAGAGCCGGATGTCTCTGGAGGTGAATATCTATGCTGAGAGACCGAATGTCGGCTCTAATGGCCAGATCAAAGAGAACTCCTGCCACATACATCCTCCAGTGACATGAAACAGTCCCAGCCATGCAGTGTACCTGACCTTTAAATCTGAATCTCAATGTCTTATCTAAAGGTAGGAAGAGATAGTTCATGTACATAAGTGTCTGGTCAGGAGTTAAAACCTCTAAAAGTGTCTCCAAAAACAAAGCTTGGCCATAAAAGATGAATTATATATTCATGCACTAAGTTGCCTGGCAAAGGTAAACAGCCGATACTCTGCTAAGCGTCGAGCCAAACATCATCTCCGGACCGTGGTTAAATCACTGTAACATATGCTGCTTGGCAGCTTGCTGCTTTAAGGGTTTTGTGAATTTATCCAATGAAAACAAAATAAAGCCATTGTACAGTATATATGAAAAATCTCAAATCCTTAAATAATGCATTTCTTAATTTTACATTATCTGAAGGATTTATCGTATCTGGAGGATGTTGTCATGTAAAAATGTTTTATATATATATATATACAGTACAATATTACCGTTCAAGAATAAATGCAGCCTCAATGAGCATAAGTGACTTCTTTAAAAAGTCTCTTACGTTTATCAAGGTTGCATTAATTTAATCAAAGATAATGTGAAACAGAATTAAAAAATGCTTTTCCATTATACTTTTTAATTGTAGTATTTTATTAAACTTTAAAATATAATGTATTCCTGTGATGACAAAGCTGATTTTTCAGCATCATTACTTCAGTCTTCTGTGTCACATGATCCTTCAGAAATCAGTCTAATATGCTGATTTAATTCGGTGCTTCAGTAACACTTTTTATTGTTATAAAAGTTGAAAATATTTGTGCTGCTTAACATTTTTGCAGAAATGGTGATACATTTGTTCAGGATTCTTCAATGAATAGAAAGTTTGAAAATATGTTTTTTTTTTATAAATATACATTTTGGAACTACGCAGAAGTCTGTACTGTCACTTTAGATCAACAGAATGCATCCTTACTAAATAAAATTGTTGTGTCCTTGTTACAAGTTAATTACTATTATAATAACAATAAATACATGTAAGTAATCCTAAGCCCAAACCCTAACCATAACCATATAGTAAGTGCATGTAGTTAATTAATATTACTCCGTACTTAGATGTATAATTACACTGTAACAAGGACACCTTAAAATAAAGTGTAACCCGAAGTTTTCATTTATTTTTTAAATCTTACGGTATACACCTTATTCTTCCCGTGAAAATGTGTGTGGCCATTTCTTCCGGGCTCATTTGATTACAGTTATTTTTAGCTGTACAAAACCAGCTTGATACTGCAAATGTATGTGTCTTACCATATTATTTAAGTGTATTATCTTAATTATGAACACACTGGTTTGTAATGCAAACAGTTCTACCATTTAATACTGTTATTTCCCTATAGCGGCGAATGAACCGGACGACTCGCACATAGGTTTACTTCCATGTTTAGGAATAAGGTGGATAGCATTAGAAAAAACAACATTCTTGTCTCTTCTCAATCCTTATTTTATCAAGATTCAGACCAGCACAGATTTATACCCTAAACTATCATTGCACAAATGCAGATATGATCATTATTCTCTGACATGAAAACCTCTGTGATACTAATCAGTCTTTGACCCTGTGTGCTCTCTTCTAAGTTCCTGATATAAATCAAAGAGTCAGTAATGTTGAGCTCTATGGCATGTCAGCCGACACATCTGCCACTATTTCCTCTCAACTGACTGTGCTCAGTGTTTCAGTATCATTCATGCTAGCCTGCAGCACAACCACAAACAAGAAGTGGACCATCGTTAAATAAGTGACACGGCACCCCACAAGAAGGGCCGTCATCCGGGGGGACAACAAGGAATGTTGTTTGGGGCCCTGTGATGAAGAGGCGCAATAAGTTCCTCTATGCTACACTGAGAGAAAAGACACAAGTATCTTCAAGATAACAACAACCTGTTTTTTCACTGTAGGTACAAGCAAAGCTGTAGCAAAGCATCATATAAGACTGCAGGAACAGCTGAAACTCCTGATAACTGATTTTAGGCTTTATCTCAGTATATCAGTGGACTTCTCTAACAAAACTAAATGCAAAATGAAGTGCAAGTACATGTACTCCTTCCACGAACATCATCTTTAAGAGAAGAATAATCAATAAAGCGAGACATAGACAGTTGATCAAAACAGAATTAGGCACACAGCGATCAGAGAGACTGTTAGTGGGTACTGTGACCTCTCCACTGCAATCAGTGCCTCTGTGAATAATAATCAGTATTTCTCCATTAACAATTTTCCATAAAATGATTGTTATATATAAAGTAGATCTTACAACTTGAGTGTGTGCTTCAAGCATTGCAGGTGAAAAAAATATTAATACATTGATTGTCTTAAAGAGCACTTATTACAACCAATAAATGGGCTCAGCATGTGGTTTTTTGCAAACTATGTTAGACAAATCCATACTATAAACAGAATATGTCATAATAATCATAATATACAGAAAAAATAGGGAAATATTAAAACTGACAAAGCACAAATATACTTTTGAGTTTTCTAAAAGCAAAAAAGTAGTATCATGACAGGTATAGCTCATATTTTGGACCAATAGAATATCTGGTAAAACGTATTAAACTATAAAAGCACAACGCAACTATGAAGTTCAAACTTCAACGCCAAGTTATTCAAGACTAACAAGACCAAGAGTGCTTTCAACCAGCCCATTAACATCTGATGCCAGTACATGACGACCACTAAAATATCGTTATTCTTTTCTTTTTACCTTTCTCAGCACGAAATAGGGTTTTCCTTGTATCTTAGGTCCGAGGGTTAGTGTTCGTTCAAACGTTCGCTGGTCTGGGAGGAAGTCCAGGCTCCGGGCAGCTGTCGTCTTACATGAAACCTGAGAAACGCCTCAGGTACGATCATCACTTCGCCTTAAACTTGTGACACTCTGCCAACTTCCCACAACTCTCACACTCCTGGGGGATACAAATCCGATTACGAAGACGTGGTCAATTTCAAATAACATAGTTATGCTCATGAATAATGCAGTCATGTTCACTATACCTTAACATGCTGGACAGGAGTGAACACTTTTGTAATTAAGGCAGTTCTTACGCTTGCGTCACAGCTTACTTTAAGTGGATGTTCAACATCATCTAGAGAATTTCAGCACAAATAAAATGAATAACTGTCTCATATTTATGAAAATTAAAGAGCTATATTGAATTTTTAAATGCTTACTACTTAACACGACATCAAATGATTGCAACATCACCGTGACTTTATGTATTTATAGAATATGCATATTTTTACAGATGTTTTCCCCTCACTTTATACACGCATATAAGCTCATTGAAAAAAAATGATTCATTAAGTTGAATAAATTGTATTTAAGGTAAGTGGTTGCAATCAATTTAACTAACCAGATTATATACACACACACATAGCCTATTCATTTAGTAGAAAAACGCTTCGAGATGGTCAAGAGCGACTATAGCCAATACTCGACTCTCTTGTGTCTGGGATTTTGATCGTTGATTTTGAAGGAGCGTTTAATTGGTTGAACGGACTGAACGTGCACGCACCCTTCACTGAACGAGTCTCTGTTTTGAATCTAAACACGACTTAAATGAGTTTGAGTGAATGATTCAGTGAATCACTTATAGTCTGCATGAAAAAGTAACCAGTGTTGGGGAAAGTTACTTTTAAATGTAATGCATTACAACATTGCGTTACTCCATTAAAAAGTAACTAATTGCATTACTTTTAATTGCATTTTTATGGAAAGTAATACATTGTTACTTTTGCGTTACTTTTTGTCATCTGGCCTGGGCTAGCTTTTTTATTTGTTTTAATAACAAAAACCCAAAAGTTATATTTTTGGCAACTGTAAAGGCCCTTTTACACCAAAAGTGAAATGAATAGGCCTGAGGCTGAAGGAAGTGCCTCGACACGAACTCCCAATTCTCTCACATGGAGCAGGAGAGCTGTCAGTTAATACATGGGAAAACAAAGTAACCTGCATTACGTATTTGAAAAAAATAACTCAGCTATTTTATTGTACATTTAAAAGTAATGCTGTACTTTACTACTGGAAAAAGTAATCTGATTATGTAACCAGCATTACTAGAAATGCATTACACTGACTGTAATGAAGTATTGTAACATAACATTTTTTTACAAAAACAATCAGTGAATGAATCATTTTGATCAAACTGAGATGAAATCGAAATCCTCACCATGGATCTTTTGCAAAATGTTTACTTTTATGCTGATGATACATGGGGCAACTATTTTTGAGCAATGTTGCTTGGGTACTTTTTCACTGAGAATGGGTAACAAATTTCTGTCTGGACATTTTAGATCATTCGTGGACCCTGTGTTGGTGCCCACTGACGGCAACATTTCCCAAAGTTGCCCAGTACCAGCAGCCAGTTTCATGAATGCTGACCATTGTTAATAAAATATGTGGTCTATTATTAAGCATATACAGGCTTATAGGATTTGTCTTTTAGTGAATAGAATGATCTGTTCACTTGTGGTAAGTGGCACGTTTTCATTTAGTTCGCAATGTTCTATGAACTGTATTAAGTCATGTTTTTGAATATCTGAAGATGAAAACAGGAAATAGACTGAATAGACTGCATTCATGCACATGACCAGATCCACTGTTCTCTCTCGTTATTTGGTCTTGTTCATGATTTCCAAGGGATATTTGGAAGAGGATAAATCTGGTCCAGGATTTTACAGATACAAACAGGCTTTGTGGAAGAATAAGCTACACCATACACAACAATACTGCATTCAGAGTTGTAATTCAATGAAAACTCAGTAATGGACTAGATACACCAAGTAGTCTGTGACATGATGGATTTCTATTCAGCATTCATTTAATATTACTTGAGAGGTCAAACACAACTTAGCTTTATTGTACTGTGAATGCTGCTATGGCAAACATAATATAATAATACTTAATGTTTTAAAAATGAAGCTGGTGTGACTGATAATGCATCTAAAGGAAAGTGTAATAGCTCTTTAAATGTGTATATTGAGGCATGACTAACAGACTTGAGCTTGAACTCTCTTTCCAGACGATCACCTGTTTCAACACCTGTCATTTCATCTCATTCTGGCAGCACAATGGCTCAACCTACTGGTCATTTGCAGTAATACACAAATTTAAGTATCAAAGCATTAAAGACTAAAAAGATAGAATGGGTTTAAACGATACGTTGACATCCTTTTCATGTATTTTGTGTTAGTAGGAACACAATACACTAAACTGGATATAACAGAGCAGCATCTTATCCACTCGTTGTCTTGAAACAGCCCATATAAAATAATAATAATAATGTCTAGAAATACACCGATATATAGAGACAGCGATAGAGAAAACAGAGCTTGTTAAATGTATGTAAACTGCAGCGTTCACCATCAATTCTCAAATAACATTTGCCCATTTGAAATCAGTATCAGCAGCTTCTACAGTTAATTAATGCTGCCCTCGTGTGGAGCACATACAGAAAGATTGTAGATAAATCAGCAATTTTGTAGATAAGAGAATCACGTCTGCAAGTGATGAGATTTGATTCAGAAGTCCAGATTTGTCATAGATCATTTTTAAACTGTATTAACGCTATTCTATTCTATTCTATTCTATTCTATGCTTTGTTGGAGTAGCCTATGGAATAGTTTACCCCAAAATGAAAATGAGCTGAAATCGTGCTGTGTGCTGTAATTGTACCGTGATGTAGAGGAGTTTGTCTGTTAATCAGAACAGATTTGGAGAAATGTACAATACATCCTCTGCAGTTTCAGCAGTAAAACATCACAGTAATCCACAAGTAATCCACATAACTCCAGTCCATCAGTTGATGGCTTGTAAAGTGAAAAGCTGTGTGTTTGTAAGAAATAAATCATTAGGGCATTTTAATAACCATTGCTTCTTGCCAAAATGCCAGTCTATAGTGGATTTCTTGTGATGTTTATCAGCCGTTTGGACTCTCATTCCTGACGGCACCCATTCACCGCACAGGATCCACGGATGAACAATTGGTGTAATGCTAACTTTCTCCAAATCTGTCATGAAAAAAACAAACTCATCTACAATCTTGGATGGAATGAGGGTGAGTAAAATAGCTTTTTCATTTTTGGATAAACTATTAATTTAACTATGACTTCATTATTATTAACTATTTCAAGGAGCTGTTGAGTAAATCACTCATCACAAAATTTACTCAGTGCAGCATCATTATTCTCATTGTCATGACATGATTCACGATCAACGCATCAGGCTGCTTGAGTTATATAAAGTTCTCAACCCAAGGAAGTAACAGACCTTGCAATCTATGAATACATACATCCACATCCAGATGTTTGCACATCTCTCCTCTCGTGCTGTCAGTGAGAGTTCATGTAGGCTTAACAACATGAATCCAGACACTCCCAAAAGCCCTGCCTCTCTGTGTCTGGAGATGGACATCCCACAGAGGGAGACCTAGAAAGAGATGAACTCACAGCAACAGAAGGGCCACAGCACTGTCCAGATGCAAGCAGACACTGGATGAGTTATAGGAGTTTACATCACGCCTGTTGTTATGTGATTCACTAAAGGCTTCTGGGATTTACACCAGAGCTGAAGTCACAGATGCGGCATCGGATGGGAATATAGTATAGATTGAAAATCTGAACGGTGAGGTTCAGACTGAGTTGCCAATCAGAAAGTGGTTACTGAATTTTCTGTGGAATTATATGCACAACTAAACAAACTAATAAAGCATACATTAATTAAGTATTTTAAAGTTTTAATGAAGCATAATGAAATGAACATTCTGTCATCATTTAGTCCCTAGTGATGGATGAGGAGATCCCCCTCACAATGTAAAGCCCTTTGAGTCCCTAGAAAAGCGTTATATAAATGTAACTAATTATTAATTAGTATAATTATTTAATCATCATCAAGCTCGTCTGAGGTCAGTATAAAAGAGCTTCCATGTGGTCATACGAGCTTTCACGCAGGTGTCTGCAAGCTCTCATATTAGTTCAGCGTTCCTGTACTCTTGTCTGAGTGAGTCTCTCTCTCGCCTTGACAATCAGGAGGAGGTTTCACTGTAATCCCTCGGGTCCTATAGATCAGACGTCTGTTAATCTTAGTCTCAATGGGTGAGGAACAACTGACTTTTGTTTAGTAACCCCAGAAATCTTCTTTAGAGAACTAAAACATCTTTATTTACATTTTGGTTGTGTCTATTATACGATATAATATTGTTTGGATGTTAACCAGTCAAGTTACTTATAAATGTTCCCTAAAATCTTTCCCACCTAGGTTGAGTTTACAGCTGATCAGATTGAAGGAAAGTATTTGCGAAACGAAGTAGACCTAAATTGAAAATATTTAAGATTTTTTTTTTCATTCCTCATATTAATATCCTATCCACACAGAATTTAAAGAGGCCTTCATGCTATTCGACAGAACTCCTTCTGGTGAAATGAAGATCACTTACGCCCGTGTGGTGACGTCATGAGGGCGTTAGGTCAGAATCCTACAAATACAGAGGTGCTCAAGGTACTTGGCAAACCCAAACCTGAGGGTGAGAGGAATAAACTGCGCTTGACAGCAGGCTAAACCATTCATAGATTTTTAATGTGTCCCTATATCCATTTTCTTTAGAAATGAACACCAAGTTGATTGACTTCGAGACTTTCCTGCCTATGTTCCAACACGTGTCCAGGTCCAAAGATCAAGGCACTTTTGAGGACTTTGTTGAGGGCCTGCGAGTGTTTGACAAAGAAGGGAACGGCACTGTAATGGGCGCCGAACTTCGCCATGTACTTGCAACATTGGGTAAATACAAAACACTGCTACACAACAGTTCTTACACCATGATACAGTATTGCTAACAAACCCAATGAGTGCTTTGTTAAATTAAGAAGAGATTTATTGGAATTTAAGCATCTGTGTTTGACTCCTGGATTTACATATTCACTGTACCTTGAGGTTAACGCTGCCAGAAACAAGCACAGAGAATCACATGTCTTGCCTGCAGGTGAGAAAATGACAGAATCAGAGGTAGAACAGCTGATGCAGGACAGGAAGATGGAGACGGCTGTGTCAGCTATGAAGGTGCATGTGAGCATTTTCTACATTTGAAAAGTTAAAGCTAATATATTCTATAATTTAATTTTGTCTTTTATCTTATTCTTCAACATGCAGCATTTGTTAAACACATCATGGCTGGATAAATGAAAGAGCTCAGATCAGGTGATTATGAATTTTAAATGATGTTTGATACTGTTTCCAATTAGGATATAGATGGAGAAACAACGTTCTAATTCAATCTGATTGTCTCAGATTTTCCCTTTAGGCACGACTGTCCTCTGCAGTTATCACAGTCCTTCAGCCCAGCTCTACGCTCTCTAATGCCCTTGAACTAGTTTTCCAGCATGAGATTTTTTTTACTTGTGTTGCACAGATTTTCAATATCAAACTAAATAATTATTTTTATTATAATATATTTTGCTTTGGAAGGAGCAACCCTCCAAAGTACGCCAAAGATATGTCGGAATTTTATGAATTTACTTCTAATGCATTTGTTGGTATACTAGGCTACTGAATGCTTGTAACATTACAGATTTTTTCTCAAAAACTTATGTCAATGATTTTTTATGTGTCAGTGCACATCCACAAAGTCTAAAACTCACTGTCAGATGGTATAAAAAACAAATATCAAAATTAAAACTGACCTGACCTGACCTTTTTACTTCAACCACCCCAGCTTTACCTACTTTTCACGACACAGCTGGAGCCAGAAAACTCTGTGCAGATTTCCTTATACAAATGGATAACAGCAACAGCTGGAAACAGAAAAGACTCTGGATCAGCAGTGTCAGTGTGAATTACAGATGTACAGCTCAGACAGGATTGACGATAAGAGAAATGTCACATTACATGTATACAACATTTATGTGGTTTCTCCTCTAGGAGATTTCTTATCCGCTAGAGTTGCATTTTGGTTAGTAGTCATTTATAAATGCTTTTAAATAAAGTGTTTAAGTCATAAATGTAATGAGATATAGATAGAGTAAACCAAAAATATCACATACGGTGACCTGTGTGTGATTACTGATGTAGTTTCCAGAATTAACAGATGCTCAGATGTGTGTTTCTTCATGAAGAGGTTTATTGACAGTGAACGGATAACTGCTCATTTTCTCACTTTATCCCATGTTACAGAATTAAATATTGATTTGAGCTCAAACTATTTTATAATTGTACCCATATATTAATCTAAAACCACTTAGAAAAAAGTTGTCCGTTTCACTGAATAAAAAATTGCCCTTTAGCAACAAGACATTTTCACTGCAAGGGTCAAAAACTTTATTTCACTGCAATGTCACCAGTTATTAAACAATCGGCCACCGGTGTGATAATAGAGACGTGATTTAGATTCAGATACCCCAACAAACAGTCTGATATTATACAGCGTGGCCATTATTAGGAATATCTGACCACTGGATGCCATGATTGTCCAATCAGAATCAGGCTAGTCTATTCCAGAGAGGCTAGTGAATGAAATGATCCACAATTTGTGTTTGCACACATGGTTACATTACAGACAGCTCATTCTCATGGATTAGTGATAGACATGTGTGGGTCCACAGCTGGCAAGTGTTAATTTACAGACCAGAACAGCTCTCCATTCAAAGGCTATTGTGTTTTCCCTGTGTGTCCTTGTGGCTCATGGCAACACAGATGCTGTCCTTTGCCTCCCTTATTGTTAAGCTGTGGGACGCAAGCATCTCCGTTGCTATTTATGAGTCATTGTGTTGAAGAATCACTTAGCTTCAGCTGTGTCCTGCAGGATTGGGAAACGCTGAGGTAGAGCAGGTTACTGTGTTACTGACACATGGAGTGGTAAGACGCGCAAAGATACACACAATCTATCAGCAGCAGCACAAGAAGGGATTCTTCTCAGGTGCTGCCAAAGCTGCTGGATTACTGTGAAGTTTTTCATGCTAGATATATTTACAGCCAGAAATAAACCGCTACTTCCTGTCTTGCTGCCAGGATACCTTTATATTCACAGTTGGGCCTGTATAGTCCCATGTAGTCAGTATAATATTCTCTGGAAATAGATTTGCAGCAACACCAAAAAGAAGAGGATAGCTACTGAAAAAATGAACTAGTGTTGTTTTAACAATATGTAATATTGTGTTCGTGTTTTGTTATAGTGGAGACATGGGCTAGTTGTCATATTTTCAGGATATATTTTGTATTGCCCTGGAAAAACAAAAATTGCGATTAAGAAATGTACATAAAATGACACAATTTAAACTTACTCAAGTGCTATTGTAAGAAAATTATATTATAATACTTTTTATTACATTACAATTTTAGAATGTTTTGAGATAAGTAAAGCTAAAAATGGCAAGGTGTAACAAATGGAATTTATAAAATTTGATTATGTATTTTTAATTAAACAAATGTGCATACATTAATATAAAATAATCAGATTTCTACTGAAGAAAAAATCAACTACCTCAGTCCTGAAGAAGATCAGACTAGCAGTCAAACGGACAAGGCTGAGACGCCATCTAACGGCCAACGGTGTTTGTAACAGTCAGCCAGACCTTATCTCCAGTAGGACATAATGCAACAATTTCATCTTTTGAAATATTAAAGGTTGATGAATCATAAACATATTAAAATAAAGAGGGGTTAAAAATCCAACCCAGGAAGGCAAGTCAGTGCATCAAACATGATCATGCATTAGCTGTCTCGCATAGACAACATCAAAAAAAAGCCTACTCATTCACATGTGGCCACTGAGTAACTCCCTCCCAAGCCCAACCTCAACCAAGCCCTCCACAGGCTTTCAGAAGAGCATCTCACACATCTGAAGAACACACAGACACTGAAAGCATTGCTCCTTTTCATACCTCATTCTAAAATAATCTATAGTATTGTTTTTGCATGTAAGAGATCAAGATAACTTGCTTAGCAATAGGAAGGAGGAGGAATTTACATTTGATCTTTTGGGATAAAACAGCAGCAGGTTGTGCAGCGGTGAAACAGAGGAAAACAAGGACTCTTACTGTTAATGTGAAGCTGTCCAGGTGAAGGACTTGGCTTGGTATGTAACTCAGGGCAATATGGCTGAATTTGGGGGACAGATGGTGCAATGTGTATGTTTGTGTGTGTGTGAGAGCAAAAGAGCTTGTCTGTATCATGAATGTTTGTTAAGATTAAACTGTGAAAATATATAGGGGTTGATCATATAAGCACACTTTTTAAAATGGCAATGTATTAGCTTGTTGCGTTGTGCAGTGAATCAGCAAAAATCTGACCCAAATGTCTAAGACTTAGTGTAGAACCAGTTCAACATAACAAGAATGGATGTCATATTTCCAAGTCAAAGTAAAAATATATATATATTTGAGGTTTAGCCTTGCAACATTTAAGCTATCGTATATCCTTTATGGAATATGGAAAGAAAGCATCTGCTAAGAACATAAACAGAGAAATATTGATCACTCAGCACGCGTTTACAAATACGATAGCTTTGCAGGTTCAGTTTAACAAGAGTGAAAGCTC
Organism: Gymnocypris eckloni scoliostomus; assembly: GCA_027564155.1. Taxonomy (NCBI): domain Eukaryota; kingdom Metazoa; phylum Chordata; class Actinopteri; order Cypriniformes; family Cyprinidae; genus Gymnocypris; species Gymnocypris eckloni. The sequence goes on along the minus strand of CM050415.1, from coordinate 36,312,831 downwards.
AACGCTACAGGACAGCGGTCCTCCTGGATCAGGTTTGAACACATTCAAGTGTTCACTAGTGTTATTAGTATCATTTACAGCCTACTGTATAGTTTTTCATATGTTGAATTTAACTGTATTGCTATATTTTATGCTTTTACTTTCATTTTAAGTAACATTTCATTTAGTAATTTTGTGTTTTTTGTCATTTTTTGAAATGTCTTCATATCTTTTATTATTATCTTTAATGCATTTTTTAGCACTTCAAGTTAAACTAAATCAAAACGAGAAATGATGCTTTGGCAACTAGCTGAAATAAAATAAGTTTAAGGTTTTCTATATTTTATTTTATTTATAATGTTTATTTTATTCCAAGTAATTCTATTTTGTAATTGTTTTCGTTTTTATTAACTAACCCTTTTCACGGTAGCATGTCTGAATTCAAGTTTCACACACAATTGTAAATTATAATAGGCCTAGTCTATGCCAGGGATCTTCAAATTGAGGTCCGGGAACTTTCAGGGGGTTTCTAAGGAGGTCCATGTCTTTTTCGACCACAGTATAAAAAGCTCCTCATTGGCCTATATGGAAATACATAGTTGCTTAATTTAAAAAAAGGTATCAAACCCTTAATTCATTGTTAGAAAGCATCTGCCAAGATCATAAAGGTAATTCCTGATCACAACGCAGATATCCTAATATATATAATATAATGTAACATGTAGGATTGCATCAACATGTGATGTTAGTAGTGCACAGAGCTCCTCCTGACATCATTCTTGATCTCGCTCTCTAGCGCCATCCTCCCTTTACAGGACGCTGAAGGAGCTGCCAGGGCTTGTTCACTGACTGCTGCAGTTGGACAGACAATACTCAGTGTGCCACAGAGGTAAGTCAACCCGTTTACAAACTCAAAGACTTGTATTTAACAGTGATGCATCATTAATCAAGCAATGAGACATGCTCCTGAGCCTTGCCACAGTTTTTACCCCTGCGAACAGTGTATTGGTTTTGGATGCTGGTGAATCCGACTGTTGGGTGTGTGACTGAGACACAACGGGCCTGGTTTTCTTTATAGTTTGATCTAGAAAAGAAAGAAAATTCATGTAATTTCACTGAGATTGCATCGATAAGAAAAACTGCACTAAATTGGATTGCTTTTTTTATGCATTCGCACCAACCGGTAGTTATTTTCATGAATGCACAATATAGACAATAACCTTTATTTTTTCATTTAAAGAATATTGCTTTACATTATGTTTGTCTGTAATGCAGGCATGTTTTAATGAAATCTCGAGGCAGTGTGGCGACAGACGCATGCAAGGCTTCACGCGCACGCGGTTTGCCGGTGTGGAAAAACCTAGAAGTATTGAGACACTGATGATGGAGCATAATGTGTCTCACACCGGTGCGTTAAGTCAGTTTGGATGAAAGGTGCCAGGTTTTTTTCCACAGGTCCGTTGTGGTCATAACGAATGACAAATCGATAATCGGGTTTTTATGCGGCTTTTGCGCGTGGTCCTGATCCGCCTGACAGCGATAAGCGGACTCGACGCGTCACTGATCCTCCGGCGTAAAGCGATTTTCGCAGTTTGCTCTCGGTTGAACATGGTGCTGATGTTGCATGTGGATGTTTTGCCATGGGTGCACAGATCGCTATAGGATATATTAAAGGTTCTCCTTTATCTGTAGATTCAAGGTGAGTTTAGAACGCACGTCTTTGAAAGAACCCTCCTGTCCCCCCCTCTAGAGAACACCGTTTATTGAAGATGCTGACCATGTAACACCACATGGGGCTTTGTCTGGGCGACTCTGCAAATAAAAGTCTATTGAGCAAAAATATTCATAATAGGCTACACAAAAAGACTTTTCATTAGCCTAATGGTAAATAGAAGCAACAAGCCTGAATCTGTAACATAAAAAAATCCCCATGTATTTTCATTGCTTCAGTTTATATGTAATCTGACCGTTAAACTACATAAAATTCGGTGTTTTCATTCTGTTTTATGATTTGTATGAGAATAAAAGGATGTGTAGACTTAATTCTGCATTTTCAAGGCAGCGGACACACCTTGCTCCCCCGCCCTCCCCGTCTCTCTCTCTCTCTCTCTCTCTCTCTCTCTCTCTCTCTCTCTCTCTCTCTGTCTCTCTCTAGCTCTCTCTCTCTCTCTCTCTCTCTCTCTCTCTCTCTCTCTCTCTCTCTCTCTCTCTCATCACGGCTTGCTGCTTGGCCACACTCTCATCATCCTCGCCCATTGTTCGCTCCGTAAGTACATTTCTTTTAAAAATAAACATTATGAATTTGAAAATCTTGGCTGTAACATTTGAAGCGTAACGGTCGAATTGCATCTCCACGCCCATCTCTGCCGAACATGCCCAACGCCACTGTCGCCTTCGTATCGATTACGGATGAAGTCTTTCATTTGTATAATGTTTAAAGATCACGAAATGACATTTGCGGTTAGTATTACAGCATGGCTTTATAGCAGTGGCGCTTTCTGGAGAAGTTCATCGATATGTAATGCTCGGTCGGTTTGTATTCTGCAATACGTTTTTTTCATCGCTTGTCGGTGCAAATTATAAACATGTATCTGAACCTAGTTTACTAAACACATCATTTTGAGCCAGGGTTATTAGATTTTAGAAAATGAAGAAGGAAATTAATAATATTGACATGGATTTCAAATATCAGAACAAAAAGATACAGCAAGGGATTAACTGAAGAAGTTAGGCTAATACTAGATGCTGTCTGCAGGGTGCTATTTGTAGAATAAAAGCCAAAAATTGTTAATTAAAAGTCTAGGCCGAGGGGGTTGCTTTTGCATACATACAAATATGCATGCAGAAATCCGTTCCCTTATCAAGACTTATTGTTTAGTATTTTTCTGACAGTAAATCCCACCGTCGTACAGAACCAGAGTGCTTTCTGTCCAGTTATTCCTAGCATAATCTAATTAACCATGGCAATTAAAGCAACCCATGGAACATTAGGTCAATCTGATTCCATTTACAGACCATGCAATGAGGTGTGTGTTACTCCTGTCAGACAACCGCCTGTTACTTGCATCAGTTCCTCACTGCTAGTCACATATAGCTTCAGAATGGACGAGGGTGGGCTTGATTTCGAACCGCATTTCTCCTTTCATTTAGAAGAAAATTAGCTTCTTATAATGACTGCATCATAATTTAGCTTAGTTCATTAAAAAGTTGTAATGATCAGTCATTTAATCAATATTCTCAATGAATTACATTACATTATGTAGTAATAGAGTCATATGTTTCAGACCATATGTTGTCAGAGGGTCTCCACAAGGGGGATGTGAGCATTACAGTTCACTTTAATTTCATTAGAAGAACCATTATCGCCCAATAAGATCTCAGGAACGTCCGGGGATACAACAGATGCGTCAAACCAGATTCAACAAGTCATGAAGACAGCAAGACTGGTAGGCCAGATCCCATGCAGTGTGCACTGCAGTCCTGAACTCCCTGATGAACCATGGCAACAGATGACTAACTTCCTGTGTGCAGCGGCTGGAGATCACGAAAATGTGTCTCGCAAACACACGCAAGCTGATTTCATGTTGTGTATTCATCTTATATTCTCTATATTGAAGCCAGTTGAGTAGTTTATGATGTCTGTGCCTCACAGCTATCTGCATCCGGACACATTTTGTGGTGGATGTATATCACCAGACTGACATTTTCCTCTTCATGCCAGCATCTGCACAACACATGTTCACGTAAATGCCAACCGTCCTTTTCGGGGACTGAATATTTTCCTATGCTAAGTGGATCATGCTGTTATCAGCAGCGACTTTGTCTGGCAGCATGAGCATTATTTCATGTCAGCCAGAGTCCGCGCGCTCAGACACATTGACTGCTCCAGATTCAGTTCAGTGAGGTGTGATCTGAACTCTTGTGGAGTCTGGGCAAGACTTGGGCTGTGGGTCTAGACCACATGGCAGATGGGAAGGTTGCGTCTCTCGGTTAGATCAAGGACATTTTGCTGTGGGAGCAGGTGCATGGGCAAGTCACCACAGCACTGTTTATGCATAAATGAGGCTTTTATGTCATGATTGTAGCAATGCATATTATTTACATTCTCTTTGAGAACATTTATGACATTATTAGTCCTAATAATCTTCAGAACAATTTTTCCGATACACTCTTAAAATTAAAGGTTCTTTATTGGCATCAGTGTTTCTATGATCCTTTAACAACTATAGAATTTTCCATCTATAAAGTCAAAAGTGTATTTATATTATTAAAACGTTCTTCAACCAAACAAAATAATAGAAAATACCTTTATTTAAATCTACTAAATCTTGGGAGGCTTCACCTTCATGATGATATGACTTTCTGTAGTCATCAAGCTACAAATTGACCAAGAAAGAGACACTCACTGTATTCCAGAACTTCTGAAGTCATATGAAAGCTCTGCACTGTAATTATTTTTTTAAGATTACTGCAGTAACTTCCAGGTTTAATTTAGTGTGTTATCTGCTATTTCTTTGTAATTATTTATGAAATTAATTAGCAAAATTGTTTCAAAGTAATTCCAACACCATTTTTTTGAATCATACAACATACCGACTTGTAATTATTTATTAAGTAATTATTTATCAAGCTCACCTTGATGCGTTCAAGAGATAGTTATGTCTGATTTGTTAACAAATCATTGTTTTAAATTCAGTGAATGAATTGATTTGCTCAAGAATCAGATCATTCCAGTTCCCTCTAACCCAGTGATCCAGTCCCACTGGATATCAGATCAATGGAGTGAAGATTAATAGTAATTAATAGTCTCTCCCTCAAACAAAGCTACCATTTGGCTTCAGAAGACATGGAATATAGTTTAGGTACTTGGAGCTGTGTGGACCATATTTATGATATGTTTATGTTGCTTTTTTTATGGGGCAGTCGTAGCCCAATGGTTCGAGAGTCAGACATGGGGGGAGTGAATGACCAACACTATCTTACCCTCAACACCACGACTGAGGTGAGACCCTTGAGCAAGGCTCCGAACCTCCAACTGCTTCCCGGGCGGCGCAGAAAAAATGGCTGCCCAGTGCTTCGGGTGTGTGTTCACGGTGTGTGTGTCAGTCAGTCAGTCAGTCATATTTATTTATAAAGCACGTTTAAAAACAACAGCTGTTGGCCAAAGTGCTGTACAAAAATAAAACATATACCAAAATACAAGAATAGACAAAACACAACAACAGATAATACACTACAATTGCACCAATGTGTGTGTGTGTGTTTGTTCACTACTCACTGCTGGATGGGTGAAATGCAGAGCGCAAATTCTTGGCCACGTCACATCCGGGGAATTTCAGAGCTTGACACCCATGGTCTCCATTTACTTAGTGGCCAGAATATTTTTTAAATGTTCACTTATTTAGTTTCACCGAAGAAACAAACCCAAACAGGTTTAAAGTGACATTTAACTGCAGATTTAGTTTTTCAGTGAACTATTTATTTAAACACATAAGCAGGATTTTGGGGAGTGCCAGTTAAAGGATAAGCTCCTAACCACTGGATTTAGTGTTTACCAGTTAATCTTGCTGGCTGGTGCATGCTGCAATGCTTGAGAAAATACTGAACAATTTCTTGATCAAGCCGCACCTGCCATGCATTTGGCACATGTAGACTTGCAGCCATCACTGATCCTGCTGCCCAGTGTTGCAGCTCCGCGTGAACAGACAGAGAGAGACAATGAGAAAGAGATGGACTAAAGGGTGGAGACATGAGATGGAGAGATGGCTGCACACTTCTGAAGTGATGGTGCAATCTGCACTGCTAGCAAGGATGGACAAAACTAGGTCAGAGGCAGAGCGGCACCCAACTGTGCACAGACAGGGAAGCTAGCAGAGTCGCCCACCCTTCAATAACAACCAAAGCGCACACACAATTATTACCTTTCTACAAACTGTAAAAAACAGTCCACAATTTCACACCGAACTGCCTCTAGGAAGTACTTTCACTTGAGTGGTCTTGACTTGGGTGTTTGTTTTTGCTGCTGCATTGTTGCAGAGGCATTCCAGAAGCATCTCCCGGACACTTCAATTACACCGTGCATAGGGCACTTATGTAATTGGTCCGTCTGAAAAACTCTGAGAGAGACCCATAAATTTAGTGAACAGAAACGCTGAGCTGGAAAGGACAGTCTGGTTCATTTAACCCTCAGAGAAGCTAAGGAATGAGTGTCTCTCTGGGCTGTTAAAGGGGACAGATGATAAACAAGCTAGTATATTAGTTATAGGGCAATGACCACCCAGATATGGAGCTGCGTTCAGAGTATAGCAGGTGGATTTAAGCTCAGACATGCCCTGTCTAAGGAATAGCTACCATGTCTAGACAATCGTCTACAATCATAGTTTATCTGCCTCCAGCCTGTTAAAAACATGGTGGGTGATTTGGTAAAAAAAAAAAAAAACATTCTTTACATCCCGATAGCAATCACTAAGTAGTCTAAATGTATTTGTATACATATTTGTTATGGTCCTACACCTTCCACAGACAATATAAATATATACATGTAATGCTTTCAAAGCTAGCTTTGCTATTGCTAGCCTTTCTGAAATCGCCTACCCTACATTTAACCTGGACATGACAGGTATTTTGATGTAGGGCTGATATTCCTCAAGATATTCTAACGCATTATTAAACATTAGCTCAACCACGTTAATTAAAACACCAGCATGAAATGCTGTTTGCATCTACATGTACTATATAATGTATACTCAACCATAAAGCTGATATAATGATTTTCATGTTTCAATTAAAATAAGAGTTTTTGAGATGACAGTCCATAAAGTTTTGGAGTCAAGTTATTATATTTTAACATATTTAAAGGGCTTTTTCCCCTTTAAAATAACATTAACAGATTCATTATTCACAATAAAACCAGGAATGTTTATTAATAAATAAACGAGAGAGGGTAAAAGTTTATTTCATGTTGACCTTAATGAAAACCTCGATGTATTAGAGGCTTGGAAAGCAGACAAGCCACAAAACATAGACAGCAAGTGGAAGAGTGCAAACGGGTGGCTTACAAATAATGAATTTTAAAGCCACAAGGGCCTAACACAATTATTCAGAGTTCAGGACACTTATGTCACGAGTACTGTTCTCATTTACTCTTTCATTAAGACATTAACCTTTATTATGCTGCAAAGATCAAGATTCTTAGTGCTGGAAAAGCTATGGATTATTAACCCTCCGAGGCACCAACCAAGTGAAAAGATGGTGGTTTCATGTGAAAGGAGGGTGTTTGTGTGGGACTTCACCATATTGACTTGCTGGGCTGGTTACCGTGGAAGCAAGAAATATCTTCGAGAGTATTATGGGTATGCATATTTAACTCACCAGGTTTTCTCCTGTTTGTTCTTTGGCTCATGTTTATTGAAGATGACCGCTCTATTGATTTTTCCTCTTATCGCATCAGCTGGGTTCTGTCGACGTCTGCACTTTTTTTTAGAGATTCCTCTCTGCCGGCAGAGCGTTTGCCTCATTTTATGCCCTTGCTAAGGACTTTACATTTACTGACTAGCCCTAATTACAGAAAGAGACATACATGAGGTAACGTGAGGTTATGGATCGCCATGTCATCAAGTCGTGGCACACACACACACACCCCTACCTCCTGGTATCTGGTGTGCAGGGTTTGACAGATGGTCATTTTTCCAATTGAATAAGCAAAAGTCAAGTCAATTTAGCAGAAAAACAGCCGATCTTCATCACACTAGGACCACTGACAGGTTACATAGCGTCACATTTAATACGCATGACTGGATCAGCATCATTCCATATTGAAAATTGGCCATTGTTTCATCAATATATGACAAGTTTTGCCACGTTTACACCTGGTATTTGCATCTGATCATAAACGAAAGTGCTAAACTTGACCAACTATGTAGAGCTATGAAGAAAACAAATGTCTGATTGATTTGAAATAGCTCAAACAAAAGGTCCTGGCAAAAGGTTTCGTTCACATCACAGCATATTCTGGTGAAGAACCGCCCACTTAGACAGGAAGAGACCACAGCCATGTAAAATGACCAAACACAATTTAGTTTTTCGTGCCATTTAGGGTTTAGCTAAACAATATTGTAAATTCTGCAAAATATATATTATTACGTTATATTATTTGAGTAAAATTGATTGTACCACCAAAATGGAAAATATGTATTTAAATGTGGGCCAGTCTTTTACTAAAAAAGCCGAAATAGATTTTATGCCAATCAAATTTATGCAAATTCAGTGATTATTACATCGTCAAAAGTGCCTCTTGTGTCAGCTTGGTACCTTGTTGACTAAAAAACCCTATGTGCCTTTTGATCCGGTATGGTGACAAATCATGCCCCCCTCGAAATCTGGTCTCCATTAGGACCCCAGTTGCATCCCTTTGGCTTAAATTACTTTTAATAGGTATATTCTCTTTAGCGCCTGATAACAATTCCTACAAAATCATGTAATGATAAATGCTGTTTGAACTACGTTATAATGAGCATTAATGTCTGTATTATTTAGCTTATGTACTAGCATAGCATACAGATACCCGATTAGCCTGATAGCTTAGGAATTTGCACTTACCTTACATTAATTCTCAATTATCTGTATTTAATTATGTGTTAAATGTCCAAAGTTTTATTTTGTAAATTATGTTCGATTATTCACTTAATAGGGTATTATTATTTTTATTTATTAATTAGCAGTTTATCAATTGTAAGAACTGATGTTCAGTTTGTTTTATTATGCATTCATTTGTTCTATTATGCACTATATACATATTTTAAATGAACATTGTTCACATGTTTATAGGATAATAATTAACTGATAGTTGATGGAGACCTGATTTCCGAGGACACTATTTGTCATGACACCAGATGAGGCACGAAGTCACCCATCCTATGGAGCTGGTAAGGAGACATGGTGATGGAAATATGAGATGGGAGGATTATATTTAAAGGATTACTCCACCCCAGAATGAAAATTGTCATTTATCACTTACCACCTTGTCGTTCCAAACTCGTAAAAGCTTTGTTCGTCTTCGGGAACTTAATTTAAGATATTTCGGATGAAAACCGGGAGGTTTGTGACTGTCCCATTGACTGCCAAGTAAATAACGCTGTTAAGGCACAGAAAAGTATGAAACGCATCGTCAAAATAGTCCACCTGCCATCAGTGGTTCAATCTGAACTTTATGAAGCGACGAGAATACTTTTTGTACGCAAAGAAAATACAAATAGCGATTTTATTCAACAATTCGTCTTATCTGCGTCACCGTAGCACCATTTTGGAGAATATCTGCTGAACGCAAGCAGCATATATCAGCCGCAACACACGGATACGTCTTCTACGTTCTTCACGCTTTGATTTGAACGAAATCAGCGTATCCGTGTGGCACAGAACAGCACACGCTGTTGGACTATTTTAACAATGCGTTTCATACTTTTCTGGACCTTGACAGTGTTATTTACTTGGTAGTCAATGGGACAGTCACAAGCCTCCCGGTTTTCATCCAAAATATATTAAATTGTCTTCCGAAGACGAACAAAGCTTTTACGGGTTTGGAACCCGCTGGTAAGTGATTCATGAGAAAATCTTTATTCTGGGGTGCAGTAACCCTTTAAATGTTTACTCATAAAACTATTGCATTCCCTCAAGGAACTTTGGGTTCTCTCACAAAACATTGCATTCGGTTGCAAAACTATTGCGTTTCCTAGAGAAACGTTGGGTTCTCTCGCTAAAAAAATGAAATATTATGTCGGTCACAAAGGTTTTGCGAGGGAGCGCAAAGTTTCTCAGGAAATGTAAAAGTTTTGTAAAGCCGGGCTCACACTGTGCGATTTTTAATAGTCTTTTGCGATTGTTGCTTGTCACACTGTACGAACATGATCCCCATGTCAAACTGTAGGATCTCAGTTGTCTTAATGTCAGACTGTACGACAGTAAAAACACGACAAAAACGGACGTACTCAATAAAGACTTGTCCGGAGTTTTACGTCATCAATCCGTGACCCGCGTTCTCTCACTATAATGGTAGCTAGCAAACAACAGCAACGTGTAGCATTAGTTTTATTAATTACATGCCTTGATAATAAAAAGAAAAAAACGAAGACGACGTGTGTGGAGCAAGTCATGGCTGGGCAAAAGAGGACTTTATGGACTTCCAGTTCTACAGCGCGAACTTGAGGTAATTTTGTTATTCGAGTTTAAACATCCTATCTCTCTCCAAGCTGCTTCCTTTTTAACCCTGTCATGGTAGAGCTGCGACGACACGTCATACAAGCACTCCTTTTCCCTCCATAGCTTAATAAGTTTTTCTTCCTGTTGTACTGTCCACCTGACTCGTTTCGACATTTTCGTGGTTTGAAGTTGTCGCGCTAATTGCGTCATCGGGTTCAGCGCACCTATTGGTTCTTGGTTTGACGGTTGTCGTAGGAGATGTCACACTGCAGGAAAGTGTCTGAAATCTTCTGACACTGCCAGAATTTAATCGGAGGAAAAAAATTGATGCCAACGGCCATTAATCGGCTGTCGGTGGACATGTCAAACCAGCGATCAAAGACAACCGATTTTAGCCTAGGATTACAGGAATCTTTTAGGATTTTCAAAATTTGTCTCAGACGACCAAATCGTGGCCAAAATCGCACAGTGTGAGCCCGGCTTAAGACAAAGCAAAGTTTCTTAAGGGAACGTAAAAGTTTTGTGAAAGAACACATTGAGATATTACTTTACCTCCCATTTAGTTTTTTTCCATCACCACACCTTTAGGGCTCCAATACTAATCAGATTAGAATATACCGAATTGAGAAGGTCATCAAACGTTCAGCAAATGTGCCGACTACATGGATACATGTCGGTGGGCCATGCACAACCTCAAGAAACCTTTCAGATCTGCCGTGCTGCAGGATCATTTAGCTCAGTGTGCTCAGGAAAAATAACATGTGATTTGATGAGAGAAGACAGGGCTGAGTGCAATGAAAATACCCACGATGCCTCAGTCCTTTAGATGTGATGGCAGCCTATTGCACTGTTGGAGCAAATTCAGTGAAAGTCCCTCTAGAAATCTGCTGTATCATACAGTTGCAGGCTCTCTCTGCTTGTCTGTCACTCTTTCTTTTCTCTCGCCTGAAGTCCCTTTATGCTTTCATTCCCAAAGTGCTCTCTTTTTCTGTCCTCCTCCCTTTCTTTTTCTCGCTCTCTGAATTCTTTCCTCCTGCGTGTTTTGTCTTTGTTGTTTCTGCCTACACGCTCTTGTCCTTTCAGCTCAGAAACCCTCACACATTCCCTCTCTGTCTCTCTGTTTTGTCTTCCTCATCACTCGTTCTCCTTTGCTCACTGTTAGCTGTATTGCTGCAAGCAGAGCTCAGCGATAAGGCTTATTTTCGGCTTCTTATTTACTGGCTAGTCTGGGCCAGTTATTCAGTAATTACTTCACTGCCTAAATTTTCACTATCATCACCAATTATGCATTTTATTTAGCAATGTGCATAAAATGTGTCAAAATTTTCATTAGGCATTTCTCATTCTTTTTTATACTAACACAAATAAACTAATAATATAAACAATAATATATTTAAATTGTAATGTTTAAAAATGTTATACAATGAAAGTAGGACATTTTACAGTTAATGGATAATATTATCTTCATGACAGCTATAAATTCATAAACACATGAAAATGATGATATATGATGCAAAACATTTCTGATTGATTCTGATCGTTTTTAACCCATTCTTACTGATATTTTCAATTTCAAGTAGGCTAACTAACACCTAACAATTGTTTTGCAAATCAGATGATCTGTTAAAGGATTAGTTCACCCAAAAATGAAAATTAGCCCATGATTTCATGATACATTATTCAAAAAAAGTCTCATTAAAGTTTCTGGATTTGACAAAAAAAATCCAAAGTGTCCAAAACGTGCACTTGATCTGAGACGTGATTTTTTTTTTTTTTGCAATTCATCTAGATTCTTGTTGATGTTAAATACATCACTGTAAACAGAAAAAGTTATGTTTGCAAGGCATGTAAACAATGTTCAACAGTGTAATACAGTCCAAATAAAGAAAGTGACATTTCTGTCAAAGTGCCCAAAACTCCCCGACACTGGCTCCGAACCAGCATGCCATCCTTATTGTTGAGCTGTTCTGTTGCATTAGTGTACTACACACTTCTTTCTATTTCTGCCTCCCTCCTTCCTCTTTCTCTCAGTCTCCATTTCCCTTTCACCCTCTGCAGCCAGGGACGGGCTCATCTCATTCTCTCGTGCTTTCTGCAGTAATGTGTCCTGAATATTAACGAGGTGAGCCCGTCCTTGGCAGCAGGCCAACTCACATTACAATTCTCCGTCTCACCCTGCCCACTTCAGTCAGGGCCACCTCTTAGCCATATCGGCCACATGTCACCCTGCGTTGTCTTTCAAGAGCCCTCCGCATTCCCTAGCCTACCCTTCATAAATCCAGCATTGCCCTTTCTGGTTCGTGCCATGCCCTTAGCCAAAAAAAAAAACAGAGACAGAGAGTGAGAGACATCCATCGTCAGGAAGAAAGGCGTAGGCTTCTTAAAGGGGCGCTGACATTCTCACTGCACTGCCCAGGAGGGATCACAATCATTCAGGTCAAGTGCACCAGCACACTGAGCATGGTGAACAGTGATTGATGTAAATCTGACTTCCAGCCAGAGGAGACCAAACTGCCTGAGCATAAAACGTAGGCAGCAAATTCACAACACAATGTTTCTGGACATAAAAACAACATAAAATGTCAAATTGTACTGATTACTTCCTCAATACACACTCCTGGTTATTCATTGTGCATGTGATTGCACAGAAAGAAAATGTTTGTCTTTGCAGTCTTTTATCAGGATGTAACTACAAACTGGTTGATGTCATCAATCCCTCTTATTCTTGAGACCCATCTGGTGTCTGCTGTCCACAATCCAGTTGATTGCCTATGGACAAGATCAAGTGTTCAATTGATGGAAATTGTCATGCTTTTCATGAGCATGCATTCAGAGCCTTCTAGCAAACATTGAATCACAAGCCAAACACAATTTCTCTTTTATCTTGACCAGCATGTGTTTCCTCAGTCTAGTTTATGACCATTTGTTGATATTTTAGCTGGTGAACCAACATGGCTATGGTTTTTGCCAGTAAAATATGGTAAACCAGCAACCAGGGGCATCATACACTTATTATTTTTGAGGGGCACAGGAGGTGGGGTGGGGGGTTGACACACCAGTAGGCTCATATCTTACATAATTTTTCCTTGTTTAGGCTATTCGAAATATTCCCAGTAATTAAACTAAGTAAATGCATTTTGCACGTTTATATATCATGTTAGTTAATCTATAACGGGCGATGGGCAAATTAGCCTAATGTTCAATTAGGGTCATTCTATGGAAATGTCCATTTTCTGTCCCTAGCCTTAACATAAATATTACACTTGAAAAACATTTTAGAGTTATAATTTCTTCATCTTTTTAAATCAAACAATATGTTATTTGAACAATTAAACCTCATTGAGTCATTAATGTGGCAATAGTTGTTTTTTATTTAATTATAGAATTCCGAGCGCCACACAACTGCTTGTCCCCACAGCGCACAGAGAAAAAGTGCTTTATTCAAAACAGAGGTCCAAAACAGGGTTTTCTACCATTTAAAATACAATAATGTATTCATAACTATTCATATGATGTAAATAACATTTCTTATGAAGCTTTTAGTTGAAATCACTGGTATGACCTGCTTTATTGTTAGGGAATTGTAAAACAAAAACATGTGGTTTGATACCTTGCAAAGGCCATTTTGGAAAATGCCTTTTTCAAGAAAATTGTCAATGGTATAATACTGTCAGTGTCACTAGACCTTCCTTATGGGTAAATAAAGATTAAAAAAAGAAAACTGTCATTTAAGTTTATTCATAAATTAAAAAGGTATCTAACAATGTGGTCTAATTTTAAATGTTAGAAATAGAAATACTGTTTAAGACATTGCCATATCAAAAGTGGACATTTCTGTTGAACGACACATTAACTATGCATAAAATCAGTCTTTTTTACTTAAGTACTACATATGGTTTCATGCCTTAAAATATTTTTATATGACTGACTTTGTATTTAACGTGAATTTAATAATTAAAAAGTTTTAAGTTACCAATTATAACACTTTCATTGTACTGAAACACAGCAAAGGACATTTACATTACATTATCATTTCATTATCAAGACTTTTGTCTCAAAAGCTCCCTTTATAATTCCTGAAGCTGTTTGAATTGTGAAATGGATATCTTACGTCGTACGCTCTTCTGCACTTTGTGGTTTCTGATGAGAAAATAGGCCTTTATCATAGTCCGCGTGTCATCATATCCGGCTCCGATTAGTAGCGTAAAGGAATTTCCGCCTGCTTTATTGTCAATGGACAGATGCCAGTTGTGTGAAGAAAATTCAACTAATTTAGTTTAGTTGAACATTGACGCAATAAACGTCAATGTTAAAACTGCGTATTTATACCGATTCCACACCATGTATCATGTCACCCTTCATTTTAATGTGTAACATCAGCCTATCTGAGCGACGCAGCGTTGCCAGTCTGATTAACGAAGAGAACGCAGCTCAAGTTACTGCCAGAAGAATACTCAGACTGATTTAATTTTATTTGTAATATTATTTTGTTTATCTTTTTAATTATATTTATTGTGACATATCAGTGAAATGGCTTCTTGAATGAGAATATAGGCTTGGACTTTATTTTGTCCATCAGGAATAGGCTGGATAGATCTCTTTTGATAACTTCTGCGATCATTTGAGTGACGGGCTGGAAGGGATGAATTATGGTCTGATGGGGACTCCAGCATACCCCGCTGAGGACCATCATCCTAAACGCACCATCTGCTGAAGACCAGCTGCAAGGCTATCCTCTTTTTTTCAGTTTTTGAGCATTTTAGATGTTGCTCCCCAGTTTGTGTTTTTCTGACAAAATTAGAAAATGTAAATTATTTTTAAATTAAAAAAAAAAAATTAGTAGTGGTGGTTTCCACTGGGTATCTAGTTCTGTACTGACTGTGGTTGCAGATGGTTTCTAAGCTCTGTTTACTGATATCACAGCTCGCTCTGAATAATGCATAAGGATCCTGCGGGAGTCAGGCTTGAATTTGCACCACTGCTGCCTCGGGGAAACCCGGCTTGTGAGAGTTTATTAAGAAGGTGACAGATTCTCCCCTGGGGAATTTGGAGAACGATGCCTCCCAATCCTCAGCGCACGTGTGCAATCATGGCACTGGGGACAAAACACCTTCAGATACAAAGCATAAGGCATTAGTTCACCCAAAATATGTTGTTCTACACCCATGAATTTGTGGAACATGAAAGGTGAAAATGTAATAACTGTTTTCCATATTCTTTGCAATTAAAATAAATGACTGAAGCTTCAAAGCTACAAAAGAACCATACATTGGTCCAAATCACAATGAAGACCGAATTTTCATTTATGGATGAACTATGTCTTTTAAAGGCCATTTTGGCTCCTGGTGTTGTTCTACCCTGCTGGTCACTGCTGACTTTGAGGATGATGTAATTGACAAATGTAAACCCACCCCTGCAGCTTTGGCACTATTTTCAGCTCCACAGCACTTCTTGCCTAAAACAACTTGTTTTTCATTATAACCCTCACATCCAGATGACCTTGCTGTGTGGGTCTCTGAGCGCAGGCGGAACATTTGGGTGTCCGATTACGTACACGTAGGTCATCTACAAGGAATTATGGGATGTGACAATGTTGTGTGTGAGCCATCTAATCCATTTCGACACTACTGGAATTTATGTTTATGGGCCTTCTGTGTAAAGGAGATGGATGAGAGTGTTCACTTTACTGTCTCCAGCGTGGATTTACTAATAGCTCTGTTGGGATTACATAAGTTTGGCTTTGGCTTAACACTGTACAAAGTATAAAGCAGAGCTACTAAAAGGAAAATCACATTCTTACTTGTATCAGGAAGCACACACTCAGACACATCAGCGACCATAAGTAAAAGAACAGGATACGACTTTCTCTGGACGTGATTAAAGAGTAAAGGAAATCCCAGTGCCATCAATCCATCATTTAATACCTGCTATAATTAATATTTTTTTATGAAATATTAATTTAGAAAATCTCATATTAGGATCTCTTTTAAAATGGACTTTTCTTGTTACTGTGTTATTTGCTCTCGTCTGGTCACTTTTTTAAATCTCAGCTAGCAAAGTAAGCTAACTAACTAACATCATAGTTTTATCGTAGTTAAATAAAGCTTACTAACCAACCAACAAACCAACCAACCAGCTAACTCATAACTATGTAAGTCTTTGTACCATACACTGGATCATGTTGTGATCGTTGCTCCTGCCTGAGCCAGATCACCTTTTTAAAATCTCAACTAAATAAATAACTAAAATCTTAACATTTTCAACTTACAAACAAACAACTAAATATGTCTGTGCATATGTACATCACTCTGATAATGTTACTTATAATATTAATTGGATGTGAGGGAGGAGACATCTTGTGGCTAAAAGGCAATGCAGCATTATTTGTCTCATAGCCACATTAGCCCCTGATGACTGTTTTCTGTTTTAACTACAGACTGAAATCATCTCAAAATGGACCATCAGGACCACATGAATTCTGGACAGCTGGGAGACTCTCAGCACTCTCCTGGGAACAGCATAGCATCTGGTGTAGCCAACATGACCATCGGTGGCGGCCATCAACAAGACATGAAGAATGGTACAGCAGCACATATGGGACTGGGTGATGGGCCAGTGAAAGGTCTGTATATTGATAAAATAAATTTAGTTACTGTATTAAAAAGAGGAAAAAGTGTAAGGCTGAAACCCCCCTTTTCCCCACAAAGCGCAGAAGAGCTGAGTGATACTCATGGCAGTGTGTTTCATGCTCGTCTCGTCTCATACTGAGAAACCTGACACATATGCTGACAGTGACACTCAGACATGTGTTGGTTTCAAATCTCTGTGAAGATATTCATTCATTCAGGTCAACAGCAAAATGTCTTGTCTAATTTGTTTGGCCTTATTTTCCATTTGTTGAAGAACAATGGAGATTACAATCACAATGTCCACCTTGAGCCTTATGAAAATGTGGTACACAAACCACTACATTGTAAAGCATCCCCACCAAAGGGTTCCCATTGTCAATGGAAAGCCTGGGAAATGAAGAGGAAAACAATACCTGCTTTCCAGGTCTGAGAAAGTCAGAGAAATCAATAAACTGCATGGAAAAAAGTAGAAATGTCTATGTAAAAAATATATAATAAATAAGTTATGCGAGAAATTGCTTTGTAAATATATTTGCAATGACTAAAAATACATCCTTATCCTAAAGATTTTGGACAAAAGAGATGTCTTCAACAGTTGGAAAATTAAGTTCAGTTAAGAATAGCTTCTATAAGACATTTTGTCCTGCCTGCATTGTGTGTTCACGATCGTTTTTAAATGAAAATTTGGTTATATAACATTGATCGTAGATTTGTTTTTTGGTTTCTTATGATGTATGCTTGGATGAGGAAATAGGTCATAGTTTACAAAAAAAGGGCAATCTGTCTTACCCGCTTTGGATTGTTCTGGCACAACTGACAAGCTTTCAGCAAGCCCCAGGCTCCCTCAGAGAGCACATACGAAACCTTATCAACCAGAAACCTAAAATTCCAGCTCAATTGTGCTGGCAGAAGTCATCAGAGCAGAATGTCTCTAAAATGACAAATTCTGTAAAATAAAGTTAGAGCAACAGCATGACACTGGCTTTTAGATTTAGTTTGTCTTTTAAGAAAAGTTGTTTGAAAAGCAGTTATAGCTATCATCTCAAGAACATACTAACAGAAGCATCGAGATACTGTTCTTTGTTTAGAAGACTAAGAAATAATTTTTGCTTTGTATGCCATCTAAACCACCTCAGTCCTCTGCTGTCCAAACTAAAAGCTCACCGTTCTCTCATAGAGGATACACATGAACCAACGCCTGAAGTGACCACCCAAAAGCCGGTTTTAGAAGACTCCGAACCCAAGCCCTCCTTTGATAAAGATGTGCCATTGGGTATGACCCTTCACGCTAAACTACAGTAGTGCCGCTCTACTTTGCTGTACTGTCCTGCCTGTTGCTCAGCTTCATAGGGCCAGTTCCCTTGATCCCATTACTCCTTATTTTGCTACTGATTTTACTTTCAATTTGGTCATAGCTTTGATTAATTTCCCAAGGATGCAATACAACTACATAGTATAAATACAATTCAATGAAGTGAAATTGTTAATTAAATAACTGGCACTTGAATGTTTTTTGTGATGAAAGCCAGCCTCTCATATTTCTCATGGACAAATGAGAGTGCTAGATACAAAAGTATCAATTTATCATCCACACCTGCTGCTTTTCTCCTGCTACTATGCTTTGATTTCCAACAGAGGGCCATTCCAGGCATAATGCCTATTAATATAAAAAATATATATTTTAAGTCCAGGCTGTAGGGTTCCCACGGTCATGAAAAACTTGGAAAAATCTGTGAATTTGAAAGTGGCTTGGAAAAGTAATACAACTTGAAATGTGATAAAAATTATACGACAAATTTATAGTGACAATAAATTTCCCTGATTATGCAATGTATGGAGAAAGCCAAATCCTCCATTGAGCCATGTTCAAACCTTTTGTCTATTTAGAAACCAACTGATGTACAAATAGAAATCATTGTAGAAATATATATAAAAATAAAAAAACATATGTAGTAATATAATGAACAACAGGAAAAGTCACACTATAAACAGTGGGAACCTTAACACTAACAAAATAATTTTTGCCTTGCTTTTGCTTACAACAAGTTTCCAAAAATAAATTGTTATTACATTATCAACAGTGAAAATTACATTGACTTTTTTGGACCAGCAACAAGCCTAGAACCTCTCAGGAGTGACCTTGTTCTTAGAAGCTTTTTGGAAACTTAGTTGAGTTGTTTTTCACTGATGTTGTGATATGCTGATGTAAAGCAGCACTGAAAAAATCACTGAAAGCTAATTGCATGCCTTCAAGGTTGTAAAATGCATGTTGCAAACGGAAGTAGTGTTCCCGAGCTACATAACTAGCTCTTTAAAGGATTCAAGGCCAGTAAAAGCCCAACATATTTATCATAGAGCAATTAGGCAAGTCTACTCTTATCTTTTCTTTTGCATAAGAGAATAATGTAAGTTCTGGGCAGGGTGAGTACTAGACTAAATAGTGGTGCCCAGAACATCCATTTCGTATTTTACATGGTCAATCAGTGAGTGAATAAATGAAATAAGCACTATAATTGCTAATGGCTTAGATGGATGTACCTGGACGGATGTCTGGTGCCGTGACCCGGGCATACAAGTCTGTAATAATAATAATAATTATTGTTGTTATTAAAACAAAATATTTAATTACAGCTCTAGTTTTTACTATCAAAGATTATTGAAGGGATAATATATATTTTTTCAAAATTCTTCATTACCAAATGCCAAAACTTACAACAGCCAAACATATTTACACTTGTGTGAATTTACAAAAGTGAAATCAGAGCACTGCACTTCACACTACAGAAGCATTCACATGTTCTTCACACTTTGGAGTTTATTTGGAGCACTCACATGACAACACTTCTCACAAAAGATAAATAAAACTGCACATTTCATAGAATTCTATAGTCGCTTATTTGATTTTAAGTTAATTGCACTATTTTACTTTAATAATAACACATAACAATACAATAAGGCTGCCTTTCTGCCATTACATAGGACATATAATTACCTTTCAAAGTTCAAGGTCTAAGTGAACTGACTTCAAGACAAGATTCATTTATAATTTATCTCCCAGAACCACAAACTCATTGATCTTGTCAGAGAATTAGCAGTCTAGTTGAGACAAAGGCATTAAGATGGCGTTAGACATGTTGTATGCTGTGGTTCTATGAAGTCTAGTGATGTAAATGCATTAGACTACCATTAGCCATCAGCTGAATATTTCATGTTAGAAAACATGTTGCTGATGTTTGCAGTACAGCCGAAATGGCTCTGCATCTTTAATGGCTACTAAGTCCACTATACATTTGAGCTCTTCACTTGTTATGAACTGCCGGAGAGATCAAATGTCTATAAAGTCATTCATAATGTAGACTTTCTCCATTAATTTCATATGATAAACCCATTTTACTTTAAAGCTATAGAGGAAGGGTTAACTTAATAAAAAAAACTTTGTTTCCTGTAATTTATAAGTTGATAAGCAGTGTGCTTGTCTGACATCCATTGAGGCCATAAATTTAGCATCTTTACAAGACAATTTATTTGCAAAATTACTTAAGATCAGTTCACCTACCGAACTGGGCAAAATAATCCCAAAGCTGCTGTTAATGTTCTTCGTATCTTATCTGCTCTTTTAACTTGCTTCCATGTGATCACACAACTTTGACCGGTCTGGACGGACAGCAGGAGCTGGAGAAGGTATGGTGGGCTCACCACACCCTTATCCCCCTGCAATGTTAAAGTTCAGAGGATTTACATTTAAACAAACATACATTGGGCTCATATATCACCACACCTTCATAATTTCATTGCTTGTGCATACATGCAAAAAATCTAATTATGAGATCTCAATATTCTTATTGTTTATATTGACTCTACCTTACATTACTGTATCTAAAAAAATATTTTAAGTCTGAGAATAAAGAGGCACTCATTTAAAACTATAATTGAATGCATTAAAAATGTTTCAAATACATTCATAGCACAATGCAAAACATACGCTTTACTGCTCAGATCAGATCCAGAAGGTTCTATATGTGCATTAAATGATACTTGCTAATGGACAATAAACAATTCACTGCTTCACTGGTCATTTTGCTACCAATCATCTTTGTTTTACACACTGAAGCTCACAGAGATGTTGTGGGTCATTGTGGATATTGTGGTTTGATTGGCCAGTTCATATTGTTATTAATGGTTTTGATTGTTTTTGTTGTGATTGAATGAGTGAAGAGGCACTTTTATAAGCAATGATCCCATAACCCCTCGACCCTACTGTACTGACCCCTCATTTGCTGTAGTTACCAGTTTTTCAGTATAAGGTACAATCTATGTTGTTGTTCCCTGCTTGCTAATTTAGATGACCAAGCATCTATTATTGTAAAAGTGCCTTTAGCTCAAAGTATAGTGTGTAAAAACAGATATTTGGACTGTTTAACTTGACATGAAATCAGAAACTTGTGTTGTGTGTTGTGTTCGGGCCCCTTACGTGGTTCTGTGCATTTAGTTCCTTTCAGTTCCTTGATTCCTTTTCTTTCTCTGCTTCTAATGTTGACTGTGGAGAGAGCGTGGTTAAGTGTTGCTAATTCTACAGTGTTGTCTGTGGCTGTTCCTATTATTCTGCCTTCCACGTCATCAGAAGAGTTAACACCTGGAAGTCCGCCCGAGAGTGGCCGGAGCAGTGTGGCATCAGTGGATGGGGAGGGAGAGCGAGAGAATGGGGAAAAGGAGAGCTCTGTCAGCCCAAGAGAGTCTTCAATATCTCCACATCCACTACCAACAGCTCTAGCTGATGATTTGGGTTCAGGGATCACAGACTTTGACAGCCAGGTGAAGAGGAGTCCATCAGAAAAGATGACTGACCATCATAGTGCCAGTGGATCTGAGGAGGAGAAAGAAGAAAATGAGACGGAGAAATCTGAGAGAAGATCTGGTTCTCCCAGTGTGGAAGAAGCTCCCAGAAGTGCTATCAACATAAAAGAGGATGAAGAAGAGGACAAAGAAGCAGTTAGTGATGCAGAAGAGGAAGAAACAGGAGTTTCCTTGGTGCCCAGTTTTGTCACCCCAGACTTGACAACCCAGAAAGACAACAATATTGATGATGAACAAGAAACCCCTTCTCATCTTCCCATGACTCCAGAGGAAGCTAAAAAACTTGGCCTATCGTTTGACTACACCGAACCTCAGGATCCCAGTCGTCAGGGTGGTCCTGTGGGCTGGGAATGCAGCTCTGACAAAACACCACCAGAAAGTAAGAGCCCCGAATCCTGCAGGGCTGATCCAGGATCACCTCTTTCTCCCAGTGCTGCAGCCGAACCTACCCAAGAGGACTTATCTCTAACAGACTTAAAAACTGATGTTAGGGAGGAAGAATTAGTAGAGGTACCAGAACCCAAACAAGAAGACGAGGTGACAACCATTCCTCCATCTTTCCAAGAAGTTGATGCACCCAAGATGGAGCCTAAGGCAGAGGAATGTAGAGAACCTGAAGAAGAAGAAAAAGAGATCAAGCAGGAGAAATATTTGGAGACGAGCGATGATGATCACATTGAGATGGAAAAAGTCCAACCTCTTGCTCCACCTGAGCCTGTTGCCATTCCTGAACCTGTTGCCAAAACTGAACCTGAAGTTAAGGATGCCGTTAAGCCCAGTGCCCAAGTAATGCCCACAAAAGCACCAAGCAAAGCATCTCCTATCAAAGAATATCCTGCCAAAAAAACAAAGAAACCCATGGCTACAGTTGCTGCCACTCCTTCCCCTAAATCTGCTCCTAAACTTCAGAAAACTCCCTCTAAAGATGCTGCTCCGGCCAGAAAAGCAAGTGTCCCATCCAAAGGTCTGTTTTTTCCGTTCTGTTCCTCCAAAACCCTCACAGATCGTCTTTATTTCACCTTCCCTTTTCTTCTTTACAAAGTAGATCATTAGAACTACGCAGGACCCTTTCTGAAAAGTGCACACTGCGATTAGAGTGTGTTCGGTTGAAGAAACGGGCTGCTTGTAGCGACAAAATCTCTCTCTCTCTCTTGATCCTTTGTGCCCTGTGTGTCTATCTCTTCTTCTTCCCTCTCTGTGTGTGCTCAGTGTTATTTCGCTTGTGTCTGTGACTAACTCATTGTGCATTGATTGATCGTTACCGCTGGCACAGTTTTCACCTGCTCCTCTCTATTGCATGTCACCTGTGCATGTATGTTGAATGTATCACTCACAGAACTGTGCTTTACCTTTATGGGTCCACCCCTTTCCCAGATGTTATTAAACACAGCCAAGTGGACCCAACGGCCCATGCCGATGGGTCTGACTATAACACACACTGAACGGAGAAAAGGTCCTTGTAAAACCATAGTTTGCCCAAAATTTACATTTTGTCATCATTTAACCCTCGTCACACTAAACCCAAATGACTGTGTTCAAGGCATATCCTCACACCTCTATTGAACTGTTTACATGGGACCATTATGTTAGCTG
Source organism: Gymnocypris eckloni scoliostomus (assembly GCA_027564155.1). NCBI lineage: Eukaryota > Metazoa > Chordata > Actinopteri > Cypriniformes > Cyprinidae > Gymnocypris > Gymnocypris eckloni. The sequence goes on along the minus strand of CM050415.1, from coordinate 36,289,582 downwards.
AAATTGAGAACCAGACCAGTTCCTTTTATGAATCATTCATGTGTGTTGTGTGAACTGGATTGATCAGTTTGTTTACAACCCAAATTCCAGAAATGTTGTTACATTTTTAAATTAGAATAAAATGAAAACTAAAAAACTTTCAAATCACATGAGCCAAAATTTTATTCACAAAAGAAAAGTGAAAGTGACGTGACATACGGCCAAGTATGGTGACCCATACTCGGAATCCGTGCTCTGCATTTAACCCATCTAAAGTGCACACACACACACGTGAACCCACACCCAGAGCAGTAGGCAGGCATTTTATGCAACGGCTCACGGGGAGCAGTTGGGGGTTCGGTGCCTTGCTCAAGGGCACCTCAGTTGTTGTATTGAGGGTGGAGAGAGCGCTGTATATTTACTAGTAAGTGCAAGTGCATATATTGACATTTTGGTGGCCTGAATCAAGTCTTAAGACTAATCAAGATGCCAATCTACTAAGTTGATGCTGATCTGTTTTTACTTCAATGTAATTTTTCAGCTGGGATGTTGAAAGTCCTGTTTCCTGCCTTTCCAGCCTTTCATTTTGGTATGTTTGTTTATGATAGACATTCAGAAACAGACACTTGTTGCTAAATAACAATTCTGTCACCATTTAATCACCCTCCTCATGTTGTTTTAGTTTCTTCCAAACCTGTGTTTTTTTTTCTTCAAAAGATTCAGAGAAACTAGAGAAATCTCTGTGCATAAGGGACAAGGCCAAAGGGCCCTCAGACGACACTGCATCACTCATCGGTTTGATTCTGTAATTGACATTACTAAATGGGCCCAGGAATACTTTCAGAAACAACTGTCGGTAAACACAATCCACCGTGCCATCTGCAGATGCCAACTAAATCTCTATCATGCAAAAAGGAAGCCATGTGAACATGGTCCAGAAGCGCTGTCATGTCCTGTGGGCCAAGGCTAATTTAAAACGGACTGTTTGTGGAAAAGTGTTCTATGGTCAGACGAGCCCAAATTTTAAATTTTAGTTGGAAATCACGGACACCATGTCCTCCGGGCTAAAGAGGAGGGAGACCTTCTAGTGTGTTATCAGCGTTCAGTTCAAAAGCCAGCATCTCTGATGGTATGGGGGTGCATAAGTGCATACAGTATGGGCAGCTTGCATGTTTTGGAAGGCACTATGAATGCTGAAATGTATATAAAGGTTTTAGAGCAACATATGCTCCCCTCCAGATGACGTCTATTTCAGGGAAGGCCTTGTGTATTTCAGCAGGACAATGCAAAACCACATACTGCAGCTATTACAACAGCATGGCTTTGTAGTAGAAGAGTCCGAGTGCTGAATAGTCCTGCCTGCAGTCCAGATCTTTCACCTATAGAGAACATTTGGCACATCATTAAACGAAAAATATGTCAAAGATGACCACGAACTCTTCAGCAGCTGGAAACCTACATCAGGCAAGAATGGGACCAAATTCCAACACCAGAACTCCAGAAACTTATAACCATCTTCAAACTGTTTTGAAAAGAAGAGGAGATGCTACACCATGGTAAACATGCCCCCATCCCAGTTATTTTGAGACCTGTAGCAGGCATTAAATTTGAAATGAGCTAATTTTGTGCATAAAGTTGTAAAAGTTCGCACTTTAAACATTTATTATGTTATCTATGTTCTATTATGAATAAAATATTGGGTCATGGGATTGGAAATTATTTTATTTTTAATTTTATTCAAATGTAAAAAACATCCCAACATTTCTGGAATTCGTGTTGTAAAATGAATCAGAGATTGCTCCTAAGATAATTGCTTCATGAACTCTCATAATGAATCCACCAAGAAGAGCTAGGACAGATTTTCAGTGATTTCAGTCTGTTTCTTCTCATATAAAGCTAAAGAATGGCTTCAGAAGATTTAGAATAAAGTTCCATGTTTCATGGAAGAAGAAAAAAACAGGTTTGGAAGAAAGAAACTAAAACAACATGAGGAGGGTGATTCAATGGTGACAGAATTTTAATTTTGCAACAAGTTTTTGTTTCTGAATGTCTATCATAAACAAACATACCAAAATGAAAGGCTGGAATCACTGCTTCAGGAAACAGGACTTTCAAAATCACAGCTGAAAAGTCACATTGAAGTAAAAACAGATCAGCATCAACTTAGTAGATTGACATCTTGATTAGTCTTAAGACTTGATTCAGGCCACCAAAATGTCAATAAATGCACTTGCACTTACTATTCCTTCCTTTCTTACAGCCAAGGCTGGAGCAGGAGCAACTCCTGAAAAAAAGGTACAGTCATTATTATAGGTGATATTATGGTTTGTGTGAAAAGCAGCTATAAGTCCCTAGCCAGATTAGCTAAAATACACAACAACTGATAGGAGTCATTGATTTGCTTTACATTTAATTTAAACCAACTTCAATTTTAGTCGGAAATTTTATTTGGTATTTTTGTTTTATTTTTCATTGCATTTTAGAACCTCTTTAATTTTTAAGTTAATTTACTGATCCCTTTTTGCCATTGTTTTACATTTTTGTCTTTATCACCTTCTCAAACACATGAGATACCAACCACAATCCCGCATGCAAAAGCTAGATCCACTTCTGCCCCCCAAAGAGATTCTTCAGTCTCAGGCATCCCCAGCAAAAAGCCCTCAGTCTCTTCCTCAACTCCACCATGTCGCTTTAGCAGTCCAGGCTCTGCAAAATCTGTAAAAAGGCCCAACAGTGCAGGAGCCAGAGAGTCCAGGGCCACGGTGAGTACTGCTGCCCATCCCTAACCATCGGCCAAGAGAATTTGCTGTGAAATTGTGCCCCCCAAAATGGAAAGCCTACGATGAGATTGAATTAACAGCTCCTGATATTCACAGCATCAACATCCTTATTACCAGAGCAGAAAGAGAAGCTAATGAATGGATTTCTCATGTTTTGGGTGTACCCTTGAATTTAAATGGTTATACAAACTCCCCAAAAAGCAGCAAATGTACTATTAGCTTTTCTTTTCATTGTTCATATTTAGGCTGCAGATGCCAAGATGAAGACAGCGGGTGCCAAACCCCAAGGAGTTGGCACCAAAATCACTGGTAGGTGATTTTCAGATGCACCTTTTCAAGGGTTCGCATTAATCTTTTTTTAGTACTAGGAACAGGAAGGATACTCTTGGTGACTCACCATTTTACTTTAACTTCCTGGCAGTTTGAAAAGGAAATTGAACGTTATTATGTGAACTAAGCACTTTCAGGCAATGGAGTCCTCACTATTTACAACACATTTCCCTTTTTTAATGCATTCTCCCATGACGTAAGCACACGCAGCATTCAGTGTGACATGACAAATGAAAGTGCACTGATTACAAATTCATAAGCAAGTAAAATCTTATTGTGTGGCTTATTGCATATTGTGTGATTCAGTGTATTCAATGCATCGTAAACTGCAAAAGTGAGCACACCTTCCCATCATTTCACTGTGCACTGTTTAACTAGTCTTCAGAAAGTACACAATATCTGCCATGAAATGGGTTATGAAAACCCCATGGGAATGATTCTCTATTTACAGAGAATTTACATGACTGATTTGTACCACTTTGATTTGTGAAATGCAGCTGCTTCACGGATGGAGCAGCGAAAGACAGGACCAGGGTCAATTGAAAGAGGTAAAAAAAAAGCCTCTTTTGTGTGGTAGCCAATTAAATGCTTGCAATAAAAAAATCTGCACTGCTAAAATAAAAAAAGTGCACAAAACTCCATGAAAGCTCATAATCTACATTTCAAAGAAAGACCGGAAGGCGAAAACCTTTACTTTAGAATATTAACTATAGAGTAATGAATCAGAAGTGCAAAAAAGGAAGAAATTATTCTGGTCTTCTGTTGTTTTTCATCGTCAGCTGACTCACCTAATACCCCAGACCGTAGTGGTTGCAGCAGCCCAGCCAGCCGGTCATCCACCCCTGTACAACAGGTGAAGAAAGTAGCGGTGGTGCGCACCCCTCCCAAATCACCTGGTTCATTGAGATCTCGTGTCCCGATTGCTCCTGTTGCACCCATGCCTGACCTAAAGAACATCAAGTCCAAGATTGGCTCCACTGAGAACCTCAAATACCAACCTGGAGGCGGGAAGGTAATTCTATCATGCATTATTTTCAACTGAAAAAAGAAAACTAAACAAATTTCTGAAAACAAAACCAGATGGTTTGGATGCATTTATTGTGAAGTTGAAAGATTCTGAGACAGTAAAGCTCTAGAAGTGGATATTTTGATTATTTCTACCTGAACCCAGTTTTTAGGTTGGGATGTTTGACAGAAAAGCGGATTATAAAGTTCACTCATGTTGGTGACAGTTAGTTAACCATTTCCAGATTGTAAATTGGAAGTATGTCGACACAGAAAAGTGAAGAAACCTCTTTGCAGAGACTGGGATCTCCAGCTCAACTCAAAGCATCAGGTTAACATCCTTGACTCTCCTTGTCCTTTTCCAGGTGTCTGTTCATAAGAAGATCGACTTTTCTAATGTTCAGTCTAGATCAAGCATGTTCCTGGAGGTGGTAATGTGAGTAACCGGTAGGGTTAGAACTCCTCGCTCTGAAAAATAGTGTAGTTAGAAGCAGTTAACATTATATACAATTGTAAAATAGTGTAGAAAAGAAGAGAACAACAACCAAATATAGCATTATATTTCAGATGTGTTTCTGATAAATAAAGTAGGACCCAACACAGACATAATGTATATGAAATATCCTGTAAAAGACACAAGGTATTTTGAAATGATCAAAAATGGGCGACTTAAACACCTCAAACTTCGACTACGACTGCTGTATATTTCTAACAGACGGTTTGAAGTATGTAAAGCTTTCAAAGACAGTTCTGCACACTCATTGTGAATATATACTTTTAATATAAGAACTTTTAATAAGTAAAAACTAGCTACTGACCCTGAACCTAGCCCTAAAACCCTGACTTTAAACCACTGTTACCTTTTATTACCCCTTACTTCCTTAGGTACATACATTGTAAGTACATGTTAGTACACAATACATACTGTAAAAAAGAAGTGCAACCAACTTTATTCATTTCCTTTAAGTTCTTGTTGATCTTGCAAGAGATGAAACAACACAAAGACAAGAATGTGAACTGACTGAGGACTTTAGTTATGAGCTCTGCTATAAGATGCCAGAGTTTCGTGAAGGTTTGGCTAGTCCAGGGACTGCAAGATGCCTGCGCTGGCAATGCATTTGGGCAAGACATCCATCTAGATGTCTTTGCAAAGCTAGGTTCAGTTTATTTGCCTGAATCCCCAGTGCTGGTATCTCCTCTTACCTAGTGTTCCTCCTGGTGATGCACCCGGATCGCTGACTGATGTTGCTGTGTTGCAGCTGTGTAGATTGCATGCAGGTGATCTTGTTGCATGCATGATTGTGAAGGGGTCTCAGGTAGTCAGATATGCAGGAAAAAACTCCCAGGTATGGATCTTCACTTGAGTGCTTGAAACAGAGCATGTGCATTATTACAGTGCTTGCAAAGTGAATTCAAATCCATTCATCTGTATATAAATACCTTGTTTTTCTTCCTCTCATACTTTTTGCAATTATTTACACATTGAAACGCGTAACGACTAAATTCACACGTTGCTTTGTCAATAATTTCATTTTTAGGTGTGCTACTTTTTCTTTTCTTTTTTCTCTTCTAATCTGATTCATTTTACCAAATACAGTGTTTTGTTGCCTTACAAGCGCTGGTATCACCGTCGGATGTAAATCCTAGTTATATCAGAGTTTCACCTGAGACAGTAAATCAGATATAACATGCATTTTTGCATTACAATCTATTCCCTCTTTAAGCCCTTGGGTCCCTTTGACTAAAATATTGAGTGATGCATATATTGAGTGAATCTCTTTTCTGACTCTGTGTTTGGGACAGAGAGGAAAATCTCCATATATTGAATCTTGTTTAAAGGGTATTTACACATTTTTACATGCGATCATGGAAAGATCAAGTGTAAATGCTTTCTAAGACTAAGATAGTAATCCAGTCAATCATATTGACATCAACCTACATGTAGTCTATATATACATATACTTTACTCCAAAATTGAAATGCGTCATTCATTACATTTGCATGAAGTGTGGCTATATAAATTGGATTTATATCACTTTTGTGGTGGCCTATCAATGGAAGCAAGTTACTTCTCTGTCCCATGAACCCTGTTGTTGTGAATAACGGTAATTCTCCCACTCCAGATCATCAGCTCTTCAGGTGCATTCAGGTTCATTTCCTTCCAACTGACTCTTGTTTGTTCTTCATGCTTCAGGTTCAGATAGTGCACAAAAAGATCGACCTAAGCAACGTCCAATCAAAGTGTGGCTCCAAGGCCAACATTCATCACAAACCGGGTGAGATTTCAGTCAGTTATAAAGAAACATTGTATACAAAATGCCATTAGGAATTTTTAGGCCAAATGCTGACCAATATTGCTTATTCGATCTTATAAAATGTTTTTTACAAGTTTTATAATGTACACTTCTTTTGACACCTATTGGATTGGAAGTGCCATCCCTAGCTTTATCTTCACCTCCAGTCAACTAAAAGCAAATGGCAAAGGTTTGATTTAAACAGAAGTTGTCCACTTGTATCTGTACTTTAGGAGGTGGAAATGTGGAGATCAAATCTGAGAAGGTGGATTTCAAAGCCCAGTCAAAGGTTGGGTCTCTGGGGAACATCGGACATGTTCCTAGGGGTGGACAGAGGAAGGTATGTTCTTGACTTTATTAAACACAACACCATGCGTGGTTTTCAATCCTGTTCCTCGGGACCCACCGCTCTGCACATGTCTCCCTAATCTGACATACTCGTTTGAGTTCATGGAGCCCTTTCCTAATGAGCTGATGATCTGAATCAGGTGTGTGAATTAGGGAGACATGCAAAATGTGCAGAGCTGTGGGTCCCCAGGAACAAGTTTGTAAACCACTGCAAATGAGTCACAAATGTGCATTACGGTGTTGAATTATTTGTCATTTGGATGTAGAATGAATTCACAACAATAATACAAATGCATAAGACAATGTGTTTCATGATGCATTTTGACTGTTGCATCTACTCTTATCTGAAATACTCACTTGAAAGTTTCCTTCATGTTAGATCTCGCTATGGTCAGCATGCTTCCTCCTGCTTGGCAGACTTCAGTACACTTACTTTTATTACACATATGTTTTGCTAACTTCTTTGAGTTGCCTTTAAGATCTACTGTTCTGCACCTCATCTAGAGCAAATGTTATTATCCTGCGGCCCATTAACTATTTATTTAAATGTTTATTTCATCCAAAATCTCAAACTCGGTCAGAATTTACTCAAATCATGTTTTTCCAAACCTGCGTGACTTTGTGTCTTCCATGGAAACACAAAAGACGACGTTTAGCGGGATGTTTGACTCATTTAATGAAAGTGAACGGGGCTGTCGGGCTTCTCTAAAGTGAGAAAATCATATGACATGAGAGTGAGAGTAAACTAACTGTTTCTTAAATTGAAAATATCTGTAGAGTTAATTAACCTTGCCTCATTAAATCTCAGTTAATTCAGTCACAACACACAAAACCAAAGTCTATAATGGTATTACATTTATTGATATAGGTTCTAATGAATTACATATAATTATGTATTAAATAAATGAAATAGGATGATTTTATATATGAAGAGTTTATATGCAAAAACAGATAACTCTCAATAGCTGGTATTTTTTAGTAATGTTGTCCCTAATCAAAATAACTGCAGTTTGATTGAAATTAATTGGAATGCACAGTGAAAACATTGATTTTGATGGAGTTATCCGTTTATGCAAATTAATTCTTCCTATTTAATAAATGGATGATATTGGATGATAGAAGCTGGGTGTCTTGCTCTCCTTCATCTTCTCTCTCTACTGAGTGCATTTTCAAGATCACTTAAGCTCCCTTGCTTAGTGCTAACTATTCTTCCATTCAGTGATCTTCTGCTCCTGCGTCCCTTTTTTATCACTCATGACCAAAAACCTGCTGACTGAGTGCTGCTTTCATGCGTTCACATTCAGAAACACTCAGGAACCGAGTGGGAGTGCTGATCTGAGAACTATATCTGAGCACATGAAAGATAACAAGCTTATGTTAAATCACGGATCTCAGAGGAACGTTTCCAATAAATCAGTAAAAATCTCAGAAATCATTCACTTTAATTGGGTTCAGTTGAGGTTGAATCAACTTGATTGTTTGGAATAATATTTTAGGGTGATGACATTTAAATGTATTATATTTTTAGTCTAGCACTAGATACATCGTAATTATGGATTCAGAACACAAATAAATTGACTTTAGTCTTCTGATCAGACAGTTTTTGCTCTTGCATTATTATTTGATAATGTTAAAGTAGATCAGCACTCTTACTTGGAAATATTTCTTAAGTATTGAAACCGCTTCATCCCTTCTCCCAGCATTTCCTCTAGTTTGAGAGTTTTTTTCATCCCTTCATAACCTCATTTCATAATTTGCATCCCAACCCATTTTGTTTTGTTCACCCATAACCATGTGAACTGTGGCATCCACGCTGTAGAGGGAGAAGGGGAAGGAAGCAGAGCCGCAGGCCGCAAACGCTTCCTCTAATGGGGACGCTGTTCACTCTAATGATGTGGACATGACCTTTGACCTTCCTTCCTCCGAAGGGAACGGTCTGGTTAAGTCAGAGGGCCTCAGTATATTACTGCAATTATGAAGTGTCAATTTAACTGACTTGTCATTATTACATGGTTTTATGTCCTTCTGAGCTAGGAATAATTTTCTCAGCACTGTAACAAGTCTTATTTCAATTCAATATTGCATTATCTTCATAATAAATATTTTAGTATATTTTTGATCCCACTTATGTGAGCAAATATAAATATTATTATTAAAATGAATGGGATGGATACAAAAGGTATAAGCAAGAAGACTAGTACTGAAGGTTTATTTGATATAATTATATTTTATAAGACCCACCTTACCATATTGCATCAGGTTGTATCCACTAGTATAAGTCCACTAGAGGGTATCCTTATTGCATGACTTTCAGCTGTCTCTGCAGATTTGCTGCAGGAATAAATTAATTTCAAAATACATTAAAATAAAAGATATATATTTATACTAGTAATGGTTTAGTTTGTATTTGATCAAATAATTACAGCCTTTGTAATAAACTCAGTGATAAAAAATAAACAAATAAAGCTTAGTGACCCCAAACAATACATACAACCTTTAATTACCATATAACCAGCAGCCATATCACCCTGCAGCCCAAGACCGGTTGCCCACTGAAGCTAAGCAGGGTTGAGCTGGTCAGTACCTGGATGGGAGACCTCCTGAGAAAACTAGGTTGCTGCTGGAAGAGGTGTTAGTGAGGCCAGCAGGGGGTGCTCACCCTGTGGTCTGTGTGGGTCCTAACACCCCAGTATAGTGATGGGGACACTATACTGTCAACAAGCACTGTCCTTCGGATGAGATGTTAAACCGAGGTCCTGGCTCTCTGTGGTCAATAAAAATCCCAGGATGTCCTTTGAAAAAGAGTAGAGGTGTTACCCCGGCATCCTGGCCAAATTACCACTGGCCTCTGACCATCATGGCCTCCTAATCATCCCCATACACTGATTGACTTCATCACTAATCATTCTCATACACCGATTGGCTTCATCACTAATCATCCCCATACACTGATTGGCTTCATCACTAATCATTCTCATACACCGATTGGCTTCATCACTAATAATCCCCATACACTGATTGGCTTCATCACTAATCATCCCCATACACTGATTGGCTTCATCACTAATCATCCCCATACACTGATTGGCTTCATCACTAATCATCCCCATACACCGATTGGCTTCATCACTAATCATCCCCATACACTGATTGGCTTCATCACTAATCATCCCCATACACTGATTGGCTTCATCACTAATCATCCCATACACCGATTGGCTTCATCACTAATCATCCCCATACACTGATTGGCTTCATCACTAATCATCCCCATACACCGATTGGCTTCATCACTAATCATCCCCATACACCGATTGGCTTCATCACTAATCATCCCCATACACTGATTGGCTTCATCACTAATCATCCCCATACACCGATTGGCTTCATCACTAATCATCCCCATACACCGATTGGCTTCATCACTAATCATCCCCATACACCGATTGGCTTCATCACTAATCATCCCCATACACTGATTGGCTTCATCACTAATCATCCCCATACACCGATTGGCTTCATCACTAATCATCCCCATACACTGATTGGCTTCATCACTAATCATTCATCACTAATAATCTCCATACACTGATTGGCTTCATCACTAATAATCCCCATACACCGATTGGCTTCATCACTAATCATCCCCATACACCGATTGGCTTCATCACTAATCATCCCCATACACTGATTGGCTTCATCACTAATCATCCCCATACACTGATTGGCTTCATCACTAATCATCCCCATACACTGATTGGCTTCATCACTAATCATCCCCATACACTGATTGACTTCATCACTAATCATCCCCATACACTGATTGGCTTCATCACTAATCATCCCCATACACTGATTGGCTTCATCACTAATCATCCCCATACACTGATTGGCTTCATCACTAATCATCCCCATACACTGATTGACTTCATCACTAATCATCCCCATACACCGATTGGCTTCATCACTAATCATCCCCATACACTGATTGGCTTCATCACTAATCATCCCCATACACTGATTGGCTTCATCACTAATCATCCCCATACACTGATTGGCTTCATCACTAATCATCCCCATACACTGATTGGCTTCATCACTAATCATCCCCATACACTGATTGGCTTCATCACTAATCATCCCCATACACTGATTGGCTTCATCACTAATCATCCCCATACACTGATTGGCTTCATCACTAATCATCCCCATACACTGATTGGCTTCATCACTAATCATCCCCATACACTGATTGGCTTCATCACTAATGATCCCCATACACTGATTGGCTTCATCACTCGGTCTCCTCTCCACCTGTAGCTGGTGTGTGGTGGGAGTTCTGGTGCACTATGGGTGCCGTCGCATCATCCAGGTGGATGAGTGGTTGAGGAGATTCCCTCCTTGCGTGTAAACTGTTTTGAGTGCCCAGAAAAGCACTATATAAATGCAACTAATTATTATTAATTAAATGTTATGCACATATTAGGTTACAAAACTTGACAATTGTTCATATCCATCCAGTTTAATCCACATTCCACCTTTCCTCCCATCAGATTGAGAGCCACAAGCTAAATTTCCGAGACCAAGCCAAAGCGCGCACCGACCACGGCGCTGAGATTGTGTGCCGGTCCCCCGACATTTCCACGGATGGAACGCCCCGCCGCCTCAGCAACGTGTCTTCCTCCGGCAGCCTCAACATGACCGACTCCCCGCAACTGTCCACGCTAGCTGATCAGGTGTCGGCCTCACTCTCTAAACAAGGCCTGTGAGCGGTCGGCCCAAACGTGTTGGCAATTGACAAATTGAAAAAAGTAAAAAATGCATTTCCTTCAGTCCTTTCAAAAGAGGTGCTTGTCAGATTTCTCCTAACTAAAGGGTGTCCCAGTCTGCTTGTGAAATAATTTTTGCCTCCTGGCACGGAGAGACCGGTATTGATGTTATTGGCTTAGTATCAACAAAAGAAAAAAACACTACCATTTAAAAGGAGCTGGTGGTGTATTGATCCAAATGGTCATTTACAGCACCTGAGTAGCCTGATTTTGTTCGTTTAATACCCCATTTTTTAAAAGAAACAAAAGTGACATTTGCTTTCAAAGCTGTATTTGCTTCGATGCCTTATTATGAATGTTTTTATTTACCATAACTTATGCACTCCTGTTTTGACATGCAGCAGTAGGGAACATTTCAAATGCTCCTAGGAGGCGATCCGCTGTAGCGGACACATATTTAACAACAGATGCCTGCTATACAATTATTGAAAATCAAATACATCAGCGAGCACTACAGTGCATGCTTTGGTGTTTCAAAAATCTTTAAAAAATTCACTAAACACCTTATTTGTGTGTTCAATCCAAATTCAAACAGTAAAGACTTTGATAAATCATCATTCAGATGAGTCTAGGATGCTGTAAATCTAATATCATAGTTTGGGAATTTCAGGACCAGACTTCTCCGGGTTTATTCTTTTAAACTGCACATCCTCATTCATCAGCACATTCTCAAGGCTTATCTGTCCTCAGAAATTCACAGGAAGCTGAATCAAATCTTGCTTGGCCTCTAGTGAGTCTTGACAGAGAAGAAAGCAAATGTCAAAATATAAAAGTCATTCAAAAAAACTGAAACAAACTTGTACAGGGCTCAACAATAAGGATTTTTGTCTATCTGGACAGTTGTTCCCCCTTTTTTATATTTAATTTTTAGCAACGTATTATGTCTCTAAAAATATACCGTTTAATTCTAGATTTATTTTGTAATTATTTAATGCAAATAATAAGAAATGTAACTCCACAAAAGCTATGACATTTTACATATCCTAACTTTTAGAATTTTTTATGTTTTTTAAAATTTTAGCAACATTTTAAGATCTTTTTACAATTAATGCAAATTCTTAAAAATGAAACTGCATGAAAGATGATTTTTTTTAACACCGCTAAATGACATACAATGCAAATCCTTACTGATAATGTCTACTAATTAATGACAACTATTGCATCATTCTTACTGCGTCCAATACATCGCTCGAAGTTTCTGTTTTCAACACAAAAACGATTGCTATGCTTAAAAAGGTTTATGAGACCAAATATAAGATGTAGTGACTGCCTTACACAGGCCTCAGATCACATGGCCATCCTTATTGTTGAGCTCTGAAGCAGTTTGCCCTGCACACCACATCAAACTGATATCACTCGCTCGGTACATCCTCTCTCAGTTCCCTTCCACTTATCTCTGTATGGTAACGATGCTTCTGTATTTATGGATTTCAGCTTCTGTGTCTAAAATGCTGTTCCAAAGAAAGCGTGTATGGACCAATGCAAAGCACTCAATAAAATAACTATCACATCAGGAAATCTCATATTGAGAACAGACAACAGAAAAGTGCCTCCCGGGGTCCATCAACTACATTCGAGAAGACTGTCTGTGTTTTAAAGATGCTCTTTGGTCTAAGATGGATTCAGTCATGTACAGCAGCACAGAGCTGATTTATTTGGTGTGCAGGACATTTAACACATAGCCAAACTCCCTCAGTGCTATATAGTCATCAAACCAAACCACAACCCTCACACGCTGCACATTCCCAGCATGCAATGGACTTCACCCATGGTCTTGAATATAGTAACCACACCCCTGTCCAGCTGTTTAGAAAACTACCTTTACTTGATTTAACTCGTCTTAAAACATGAAACAAAGTGGAGGAAGATTGAAGGAACGAAGCTACCTGCTGAAATCCAGGTTTATGTTGCACTCTTTTCTAATAGTATTGTGTGGACGATGTAAAAGACGTACGAATGCGTTCAGAAGATCTGATTTGGATCTGACACTAAGCTTTTAATTTAATATCAGTGAATGCACTGATTTGACAGAAGAGCTGCCTCTACTCAAATGTATATCTTGCATTTAGAAATGGGAAACAATAGGTAAAAGTGAGGAATAATTAGCATCCAGAATCCACAATATCAGTAAAGGACTTAACTAGTGCCACACATATCTCTCTCTCGTGACCCTGTGAGAAGCTTTAGACGGATTGCTGTAAACCCAACACTGTGGCCGTCCTTTCTACAGCATGCTGCTAACATAAACCTGAGCATTTAGACGCATGGGGTTAACCTGAAGAGACTTAAAAGATCAAAAATGGCACTGGATAAGACCCTTTAAGTAGCCGTTTCAACCGGTTGTGTAATAATCTGATATCTCTCTCCGTTTCATTTCCCGCCTCTGCTCTTCTTCTCATCGCAGTTCTTCATTCTAGCTTTACAGTTGTGATTGTCTTTATCGTAATGTGTTTTATTAATTGGTTTACGCTGATACTCCTTGCTGTAAACGTGAATTTGGAAATAAAGTACGTATTAAACTGCTTTCTGTGTCCTTTGTTTTTCTATAAGATTGCACTTTTCCCTTCAGATTATTTACTCTTTACACAGCCGTGGCTATAAACACTAGATTTACTTAAAGATACAGTGTTATTTTATTTTACGTTTATAAGTGTCACGTGTGAAAAACCAAGACTATTGAAAAAAATGTGTTTAAAATCATGAATACTGACATGAGACGAAAAGGTAATCAGGAGACTAACGAAGGAGATTTTAATTTACATAAAGCAAACGCCTCATGCTCAGATCACGACAAGACGAATACTACGTAACTGAGTAAATTAATAACGGAGAATATAACTTTTTTTTAATGAAGTGGGTAAACAAGAATATGAATGATGCAGTATCATCGCCGCTAGATGGCAGTATGAAGACTAAATATCTGTCTTTCCAACCGAGTACCTTTCAAAGCATCGAGGTAACTTTAATAGGAAGCTATTTCCAGAATGCAAATCTGAAAACACTATCCAAATATTGCTGCTTTAGTTTATAGTAAATTAAATGCATCTTCTTTCCAGGCTGCTTCAGCTAAAGTGCACAAAAGTTCTGCAGTTGAAATAAATAACATACAATTATAGACATAGACATTATAGAGCACTGTCCAAATTTAAATTTGTGTAATTCATGAACGAAAACATCTTGTAACATGATTTTGATGTACCAATTCCATGGTAATGCAATGTCTGATTTCAAAATTGTTTTTTAAAGGATGAATTTTGAGATTTTAAGTTTTCAAATGTTATATAATGTCTTATGGTTCCTAAAGCGTGATGGCAAAAAGGCATCTGAGAAGATTGTCTGTGACAAAGGTAATGAACTCCTGTTATGACTAGATTTTTCAGGTGCACTCTTGACATAAATTCATCTATTAATTTCCTACATAATTTAACCAAAAAAGTTGTAAAATATATATTTATGAATCTTAGACCTTTCCAACGATATATAGTTTGTCATGATTAGATTAGGATTTAATTGTAAAATAATGAAGTAAACTTAGGTGTCCGGGTGACAATTAATTAACATTATATAACTACGCCAAATGTATATAAACAAGTTCAAGAAATGCAAGGTCTAATCCAGGGATGCTCACGAGATCCACTTTCCTGCAGAGTTTAGCTCTAACCCTAATCAAACACACCTGCGCATGCTAATCAATGTCTTCAGGATCATTAGAAAAGCACAGGTAGGTGAGTCCGATCAGGGTAAACTCTGCAGGAAAGTGGATCTCGCGAGTCAGATTTGAGTGTCACTGGTCTAATCCGAATTATTACTGATCACAGCAGTAATGAATAAACGTGCTACACATCTGAACCTGATTAAAACGTGTCTAGGACAAGAGAAAGACAGAAGACGTTTGAGTACAATATAATTGACTTTTAATTTGAGAAGCACAAATGTCGCCTGTCTGTCAGATCGGCCAATTATCCATAAACATGTTTTTTCATGTTGCCTCTCCATAAAGAAAGTGTTAAATATTCTCATGTCTTCTCTCTAGACAATCAGGACAGCTACAGCCTGAACATCAAACACAGTAAAGAATCAAACGAGGTATGTACAAAATAAACTTTTTTTTGTTGTTGTTGTTTTGTACAAACTATTACATGCTAAAGGATATACCAGACTCACCCAACCCTCATTCACCACATTGGAAATTCAAAGTATGAAAATAACTCACACAATACAATATTGGCTTTTGAAAGCTAGTCAAACCTTATGGTACATTTGCCTGATAAGTACACAGACCCCCACAGAGAGAGACATAAAACCATAATTAATGATATTAAGAATGAAAGGGGCGGTGGGTTTTCTCAGCAGGAAACGGGACAGTCCTGGATGGGATGGTCCCCTTATGATTTGCCACACAACCTCAACAGATGATATTTCTCTGATGCTATGAATGCTGTGACGCTCCAGTGAGATAAAAAGGAATATATTAAGGATTTCTGGTTTACATGACATCCCTTAAACAAGAACAAATGGCTACAATAGCTAGAATCATGTGACGACAGATACAGAGAAGCTACTTATAAAGTCTTAAGTAACTGGTGTCCGCTATTAGACTTGTACATTCGTCTTAGTTAAAATAACAGGAAGGAGTTGCAAGCAGTGACTCGCTGACTGGGGAACTAACAGAAATCGTTCCTCATCGTTACACAATGGAAAAACGGGGCTGTGACCGACAGCAACTGAGGAGCCAACGAATGAAAATTTGCCAAGTCCTCCAGTGAACATTATTACTCGAACATCAAGTTACGGGATTTGATGATGGCTGTAGGTATTGCAGATTGTTTTATTAAACAAAGACAGAGTTTAGACCTGACTAAATCAATGGAGGGGCTCTTTTATATAGGGTTAGAACGAAATCGAAAGAAAAGCAGAGTCAAGTGGCAGCAAATTTCAGTTTATATTGGAGTGACTGCATGTTCTCCGGACTCACCTGATCATGCACAGCAACATCAAGTGCTTTCAAATTCACTCTAATGCAAGCCCACATGAGAAAGAGCCCTCTTGTTACACGATGCCAAGCTAGAGTTGCAGCGAGAGCAGTCTAGCCTCAAATATTAGCATCCTGCGCATGTTTATTCAGGTGCTGATTTTAAGTTTACTGGGAATCGTGTCGTGCAAGAGACCAATTAAGTGCTCTAATCAAACGGTGGCGTTTAAAAGACTCATGAGAGCAACACGGCAGTTTCATTTTCTGGCACCTGCTCTCTCCGTCACAAACCACGGTATTGACGAGAACAGAATGAAACCAGAAAGTGGAATTTATGCTATTCTCTGACAAGTTTGTCTGTTTAAAACAATAGGCAGGGAATGTATAAATACAAATCATTTGAAGTGCTTTCTCACAGAGAGAACAAAGACAGGCTTCTGCGCCTTCGTGCAAGTCTCTGGTAATCATTATTATTGGCTTTAAGTTTGTGTTTTATCACTCCAGTATAAACTGAAAGGCTGATTTTTGGTGGGATATTGGAACAATCTGAAGGGTACCACACACAACGCAAGCTGAGCCCCTCAGTACGACAGCGTGCTATGGGGGAGTGGTCTTCTGTGATATACAAGACGTTTCGGAGCTTCTTGTTTTGGATTAACCCTCAAACTAATTTTTCTTCCTTTTATTTTAAAAAAAAAATCTCCAATGACCCAAAAGCGAGACTGAATTAAAACAGGTCTTCATATATATCTCCATACAATTCACTAAAAACCGTGAAAGAATTTACTGATGTTTGAATATCAAACAACAGGGACTTTCATTCGCTTCGTTGTTTTTTTCCTTCTACGATGCTGCTGTTTCAGGAGTTTGTGAAAGCTGGTGGGAAGGGGGTTCGGTGGGTGGGCAGAGTCTAGGCTTCATCGGTGAGTAGGTTTGGGTGGGTTTGTTTGTTTTTGCTTGGCGCCGTCATCGCCGAGAGGTGACGAAGGCCCAGCGTCAGACTCCGACTTGGACGACCTGCACCCGGACATCCGTCGAATGGTCCTACAAGGCCTTTCTCCAGCTGGACTGTGTAGGATTTCACACTCCTGCTGTGGATCCACATCCAGGGGAAAGGTCCGGCATTCCCATGGCTGTACCGGCTGGGGAGCCCGTAGGGACAAACAAACACACTAAGTAAATATCTGAACACAGAATAACCAAAAGGGCAAACAGATGGTTGTTTGCTATCCAATGCCTCCTCAGTTGCACAAAAGTGACAGTGCTTGTATTAAATGTACTGCAGTACAACTAAGCACATGTGATTCTGAAAGTACAATAAAGCCTCTAGCTCAGGGTTCCTCAAATCTTTCCCTGGAGGGCCAATCTGCTGCAGAGTTTAGCTCCAACCCTGATCAAACTCACCTACCTGTGATTTTCTAATGATCTTGAAGACTCTGATTAGCATGCTCAGGTGCGTTTGATTAGGGTTAGAGCTAAACATAAATTCTAGGAAATGTACCAATGCTTCTATATTAGGAGCCTACCATTTCCTCGTAGGTGTCTGGGGTGGAGCAGCGCGTGTCCTCGTTGGACAGCAGCTGTTGGGAGTCTCTGGAGCCGGGCGTGTGGAGGCCGGACAGCATCAGCATCTCTGGACTGACAGGGCTGGATGGAGATGCCACAGAGTTGTAATCATGCAGCATGTGGAAATACGCCGTGTCTGGAGACGAGGGCTGCGGTGTGGAGGGGTTTGTGCCACACAGCAAGGGGGTTGTCCGTCCGTCCACAGACTTGTATGACCTGTGGAGACAAAGATTAGCGCTGATCATGTGTGTTCAGACTTGGGGCAGGTTTGATTAGATTAAAACAAACTCTAGCGCGATTGCTCCATTAGTGCGGTGAAGAAGTGTAAACACTGCCATCCGAACCGTGGTGCACACCAAACAAGAAAAGATTTGGTTTGACTGAAATATGAATGCAACACAGACCAACGACATCTAAACTAAACAAAACCCATTACAGTTTGGAACAGGCATCGGAGCTGCCATGTCCTTGAAGCTGATCTTTCTTTGTGTGGAACAGAGATGATCCTGGCACCGTTTGGACTCTTTACAAATTTTAGAAACGCTTTGTGCATTCTCAGCTGGCAAAAAGTCCCCATGTGTAGGGCTCTATGAAACCCATTTTTGTATCCCAAATTCCTTCTTTTCCATTTAAATTTCTGGATTCCATTTTAATGGTCAATTTAACTTGATTAATTAAATACAATTTTATGAATGAAATAAAAACCATATTTAATATACGTTTTATGATTTCAATTAATTTAACATCAGCTTATTAAAAGTTTAGGGCCCTATGAAATGTTTCAGTTTTTGACACCTAGTTGTTACCATGTCTAATTATTTGAATGCATAAAATATTTTTATTTATTCTTACAATAGCCTCATTAAATTCTTTGTTGTTTATTTAAATTTTTCTGGTTATTAAATGAAGGCATAAAACACGAAAATGAAACTAATTTTTTTTTTGCCAATCCATTAGATTTGAGCCAAATTAAAACATGGAAGAAATATTGTGTGATTATTCCTTAAAAGTAAAGTAAAACATTTTCAGTAGCAGTATTACTTATGGAATTATATTGACATATGTCTGCCACAATGTCTTCAAGCTAAACCAAACGTTCATCCCAGAAATCATAGGGCCTTACATGTGTACACACATACAACAAGTCGTTTAACCCTGCACGCAGCATTGTTCTGGATGTTTGTTAAGATCTGTTGTAAACTATAGGTCATAGAAGCTGCTATATCAGGTTATGACCATATCCTCTTGCTTGTATCTTTAGGTTTGGTGTTAGAAATGACAGTGCGAACTGGGAGTAAATGTATGTAACACACCCCAACAGTGGAACCGAGGTGACATCCTAAAAAAGGCAAAAAGCAGTTCGAGTTGTGTTGCCCCACCTGCTGCCCCTTCTCTTTGCGAGGTTGCTGGCTGTCCAACTCCAGCGAGAGCGCTCCTGCTCCTCACATGGAAGGTGAAGCTGAGAGAACGTGTCTTCAGAGAGATCCTCAACCTGAGACAATGAGAGAAGATTATTTAAAACATACACCGGGCTGTACTCAGGGCTACAGGGTATGAACAAATTATAAGGGAGTCCGAAAATTAAACATTAATTAAACAAGCCAAATCACAAGGTACAGAATCATTGATAAAGATGTTTGTTCAGAAGCACTTCAGCAAATATTTGAATATTTTTACCATTAGTAATCACAACAACATTTTCTGGAATCAGCCAACAGAAAAACACAAGCTTGATTCAAAATGCTAACTTCACAAGTGTTTTGAATCTGTTTTGTGAATCTTTTTGATTCATTAAAAAAATCGGCTCATAAGAGTAATTTTTTCAGGAATCAGACATTATGTGTTGACACAAGTTCATTATATTTGACAAAAGCTGCTTTCCAGACTGTTTAGATTTGCATTACATTATCAGCCATTTTAGCTTAAAGCCTAATGAGCTGCCTACCAAGAGAGCATTTTGGAAAGCATCATCATCCTGCTTAATGTAACAAACCGTTAATGCCCTGAATGTCTACGGGCTTGAAAATAACTGTTGGGTAACCAATTGCAAGGGCGTACCTCCATTGCATCATCCTCCTCAGATATTGGTTTTCCAAAAATGTCCACTTCTCGCCAACTACAGTTAAAAAGCAAAGGGCAACATATTTAGTAGGTAAAGAACACATTTTTGATTATATGTGGCAGGTATGGATAGACAGTTTGTGTCTCTGACCTTGGGGTAAGGATCTCTTTGTACTGTAGTTTCTCCACTCGGGTGGTGGCGGCCACAGACATGGGGATGACGATGTTATTGATGTCAAAGGGGCTCTCTCCTCTCCGTCGGCGAATAGTCTGAAAGAATCACATACAAGCCTAAGCAACTTGATCTCAAGTTTACACAAACATACTCAGAGGCTTTGAAGAGCATCTTACGGCAGCGCTGCTGTTGAGGTGGAAAGGTGTGGAGGCCTCGGAGATTGACGGCTGTCTCATCAGAGGACTGTGGCTGGGTATGTTGAAAGCAGACAGAGATGGGCACGGACTCGCCATGTCCATATTCAACTTTGGAGCATCTATAGACAAACCAAAGTCAGTGCTGAGTCACAGGACTTGATGATTTAGAGGGAGATGGAAGTAAATGTGACTGAAGTGAACAAAAGGAGGAATGAGGAGGAGAAAAAAGAATGAACAACATACTCTCTGTACGGTCCAGCGAGGGTTCACGAGGTCTCTTGCGGCCGTGAGTCCTGTCGAAAGAACTGCTATGGCGGCGGAAAGGCTGACGAGAGTCATGTTTACTGGCACTGATTGGGATGTCTAACTGCTGCTGAAAGACCTTCTCTGAGCGCACCTTAGGATGCGACAAACCTGAGAGAAATGGGAAACAGGAAGATTGAGGAGTTGATGAAGAGGAAACAAATTTAGTTTTATCTTAATCTCTGTATATTTTTGTGTTTTACAGAGTTTATGTACAAATCTCTTTCTACCATTTTTTTTTTTACTCTTTTAATCTGTACTTTTTTACATGTTACAGTGGTGGACGAAGTACACAAATCAAGTACTTCAGTAAAAGTATAGATACACAAAATATTACTCCAGTAAAAGTACTCCTTTTTAAATTTTACTCAAGTGAAAGTACAAAAGTACTACATTTTTTATGTACTAATGGTACTAATGGATAGATTTATTTAGCAATTTTATAAAGGCAAATTAATTTAAGTTTATATTAGCATATACTTTTTATAATCCTACTGCTCAAAATACCAGGGATTTTCCCAAAATAACCACTACATGGAGTCAAGATATATTTTTGTTGTTGATATGGACTACGTTGATGAGAGTCATGTGGTTATGCTCAATGTGAAGTTTACATAGTAATGTACCGGAGAGAAAACAGATCTGACCATCTGATTTTCACCAGCAAGAAAAAAGGGGTTTATAGATCATCAGATTTGTACATATGACATGAGAATAAGGCCTGAAGTTAGGAAGAGCATTTTAAGGAAAATGTAATTATATTTTCATAATGATTTTTTTCTTCTCAAACCTAGTCTGTGGTGTAAAAACACCCCTGGCCAAATGCCCCCAGAGGGCATCACTTCCCACTTTTATCATTACTGTAGTTATGTTCTGAACATCACATCCTTTCTTTTTCCCTCAGATGTAATCTATCTAGGTGGTTGAATAAAGATATTTGGACTTTATATAAAAAAATTACCTCAACTTAGCACCAGCAAGCTTTTTAGCATCAGCTAACAATATTTACTTATTTTCAGCATGGTTATGAATAAACATTCATATCGGTCTACTCAGCTAGTTGATCTAAACAATATACAAAATTATAGTGTTGATAAACAATATAAAAAAACAGACGTAACATCGGGCTAAATGCGTAGCATTTTAATACAGGTGCTAACACAGCAGTGGGGAAGATGAACGTGCATGAGTTATTTTACTGAATCTGTGTTATTTTAATGTTTGTTTTTTGACCTAAAACAGAGACACTGTCATTGATCTGTCTGCATTCAAGCATGTCAGTGGGCTTAAATAGGTCACCCTTTACAGCAGACGTAGTTCACAAACAACTGACAGTTTTGACCTAATTATGATTTTGAGTTTCAATAATTAATCCTAAAATTCAACATTAGAAACTTACTTTTTGCGGCATCAGACGCGCATGCTCACAAGATGAATTCAGTTCACTGTAGACTCGCTCTAAACGGATCATTTGAATCAGTGAGTCATCGACTCGAGAACAGCTGCAATCGGATCATTCCTATTCGTGAATTAATCTTTTGGTACGATTTGCGAACCGATTTAACGGGTTCTTTGAAAACAATCAGTTTGTTTGTGAATCATACTTATGCTTTGGAATGTAGTGAAGTAAAAGTTACTCAAAATAAACGTACTCCAGTAAAGTACAGATACTTCAAATATGTACTTAAGTCCAGTAACGAAGTACAGCTACTTCGTTACTGTCCACAACTGCCATTTTAATCTTTAGTTTCTCAAATTTGTGTTGTGTTACACTTATTGTTTTGCCATTAATTGATTTTTTTCATTAACGTAATTATATTTTTTGTTATCCTTTCTTTATCAGGTACTCTATGTATTTTCACTGTAATTTATTTTATTCTCTTAAAGGGATAGTTCACCCAAAATGAACATTCTGTCATTTACTCACCCTCAAGCTGTTCCAAACCTGTATGAATTTCTTTGTTCTGCCGAACACAAAGGAAGATATTCTGAAGAAAGTTTGTAACCAGGCTGTTTTGGGGCACCTTTGACTTCCATTGTAGGAACTAGAACTGCTCTGTTTCTCACATTCTTCAGAATATCTTCCTTTGTACAAAGTTCAGCAGAACAGAGACATTCATACAGGTTTGGAACAGCTTGAGGGCGAGTGAATGACAGAATGTTTGAGTGAACTATAGCTTTAAAGGTTATTTTTAAGGTTATTCCACTCTACCGTTTCAGACTTGTTAATTTCAATCTTTTTTTTCTAATTTCATTTTTAATATTCAATAACAACCTTTCTTTGCTGGTATACTTTATTTTATGTCATGTACATAGTTTTGCAATATTTTCTTGAACATACTAAATGTTTTTGCAAAACGAACACGATTGTCAAGTCAAAACCTCTCAATAAATTGGACTAAATACACAACTACCAATAATAGTAAAACATTTCTTTATATTACATGTGACTCAACTCTACAATACACAACACAACATCTGGACGTATTTCATAGTTCTATAATTCATACATGGAATATGAAAGAAACAAGTGGAGTCAGCAACTGTGGCTGTACTCGTATGATGCCAGAAATAACTGCTGAGTCACTGCACTGAGTGTCTGGCAGAGAGCAGCTAACGACGGCCAGACACTCACAGGGCACTTTAACTGCCCAAAGGGGCCGTCACATTTAGACTCTGCAAAAGGTGTGAAAATTTGCCTACATTAGAGAAAACTTAGCTCCTGACATTTTCAGATGCTGAGAAAGCAGGGGATTTTGTATACTGCCAGAGCCGTGGCCTAGATGTTAGCGTGCATTATAAAGTCATTCTGAGCTACGGTGCTCATGCAGGGCACACAGGTTTGACTCTAGCTCCCTTCATTTTTACTATATCCTTTCCATTCTTAAATTTTAATAAAAGCCCTTTCAGGCAAATAAATACATGTTTTGGTGTCTCTAGTAGTCGTTTTCACACTTACGGACTGTGGAGAGGGGAGAGTTGGCGAGCTTGTGTTTGTCTTTGGATGACGGGTCTGAGATGCGGCTACCCAAACACAACTTATGCTTGAGCGAGATCTTCTTGATGGGCTTGATCTTCTCCAGAGGACGATTCTGCCAGTGTCCCTTCAGCACACGCTGCATATGGAGATTCATCATCACATCTGAGAGAGAAGACGACAGGGTTTATCATCTGAAACATGGTTTTGCATTGTCAGAAACCCAGGCTTCCAGGTAGATCGTGTCATCTGTTCCTCTTCCTAATCTGTCATCAAAATGTAATTACTTTCTCCTCCCAAAAACCTGGCAGACATCAGCAATTCCCGATAGACAAGTCTCACGTAACATTCTCCTTGAATATCCTGTTTCACTTTGGAAAACATCCGATGAAATAAAAATAGGTTCAAGCTGGCTTTAAGACTTCCATGGGATAAAAAAAAAAGCTATTTTCATTGACGGGCCAGAAACCGCAATAAGAGTGCAGGTAATTATGGGAAAAAAGGGTGAAATGGGATTGGGATTCAGACACAAGCATTGACATTTAACTCCCTGCCATCCAAACTGATTTACAACGCATTTAAGGAATGCATTATAACTTTAGCCAAGTTCATTTGCGTATCACATTTCATGCACAATTCAAAGTGCTTCAAATATTGATAAAACAAATGAAATAATAACCATCAAGGTTACTTTTAAGGTGCCCTGTTAAACCGTAGTTATACATTTAAGAAGGGATGCATCGATCCGATACTCCATTGTTCTTATACTACTCTGTTATTGTTAAGCCCCACGAAAGCACAAAAACATTATAAAGCACCTTAAAGTCAAAGTCCAAGTGTTCTGAAGCCGTTTCATAGTTTAATGTGAGGTACAGATTAATATTTAAGTTGTTAAATTCAAATTCACGCAAACACTTCTCTCCGCAGCGTTTGCTCGTCTTCCTCCATTCAGCATTCAAGCTGTGTTCGGTTACGACAGTCAAGACAATGAAACTCTCTCCAAGAGCGCTTAATAACTGAGATTCAACACTCTAAAAGAAAAGGCTCCATAAACTAATCGTACAGATTTAATAAGCTTTGCATCAATATCTCCTTCCTTTGTGCTTTGAACGTCTTTATACAGAGCTGCGCGCTGTGACTCAGTGCTGCTACAAGCTCATCATTCTTGTGCTTTGTGCCGTCTGTATTGGAGCTTTTCTTCTTATAATATTTTTCTGCAATGAAAGATTATTTACAGCGTTTCTTGTTCTGTCCTATGATAGGACATAAAAAGAAAGGCTATCTAATGTATAGCACAGTAATGGAGGCAGCAACATATGATAGATAGTAGGGGTGTCGAAATTAATAGTTTCTATGGTGCATTGCGAAGCAGACGAGGACGATTCGGTATCGGTTCAGTAATAGACCATAACAGATTATAATGTATTGATTATAATGTCATTTGTCGCATGCATGCTTTGTCGCGGGAGCAGACAATGGCGGAGGGAGGCGAGTGCGCGTATAATAAAAACTACTTCAAAAGCCGACATCTGGCTTTTATGAACAACCTAACCTGGTAAGCAAGACCTGGAGAAGACACGCTGTGTGTAAATCAGCAGTTCTCAATTCCAGTCCTCGCCCCCCCCCCACCACTCTGAACATTTCGTGTTACTCTTATCTCTTCAAATGTTGCTTCGTAAATGCCCTGCGAAGTGGACATCACAGGAATTGTGGACTGGAGGACTGGAATTGAGAACCGCTGGTGTAAATCATGTCACGCACAAATAAAGTATGCAGGGGGTAATACAACTTACTTCAGAACCCACATCAGCTGTTTTCACCCTGTGCTGTTAACCCTGTCAGTGCCAAGTATTTAGTTTTGTGTATTTGTTCTAAATGCTCCTATTGTCTTCTGTGCCCAGACTTAGTTTTGTCATGTTTTCTTTAAGCAGGTAAAAGTAAAGGTTCAGTTCATATATCTGACTGCATGTATTTATTGACAAAATTGTATTCATGTGAAGTAAAATTGAGGATGCAGTGCATCGGCAATTCATCGTGATATCGAATTGTAGAATCGATGACATGATAATCGTAATTAGTGTAGGTTCACACATCTAATAGATAGGACTATCTATACATTTTAATATATAAAAAAAATTATATAATAGACTTTAATATAAATCCTAAAATGTCATAGTTTATATTTATATATAAATATATTTACTTGTTTTCATTAATTTATTTTACAACAATACAAAGAGCAATGTGTAACCTTTTACCAGATTTAGTCTTAAACTTATTCACATTTACTTGTTCCCCACATAAATAAATTTTATTTCAGTAAATGTTTAGACTTTATAAAATTGTGCACTCTTTTTCAAGAATACCTTTTGCTGCTAAATTATTCACCAACGTAGTTTATAATAGTATTTTTGTCATAGATTATGATTATATATATATTTTTTATTTGTTATTTTACATTAAAATAAAGTTGTCTATATTTAGTAGACTGTGTTTAACACAAAAACAGTGATGATCAGGACAAAAAAATGAGGTATAGAAATTCTACATTGATTGGTATCGAATCGGAAGATACTCAATTTTCTGGATCGGATCGGATAAAATGTTATCGTTGCATCCTGTACTGAGTAATATAGATTATTAACAACATACTTATAAGGTTAGGTTTAGGATAAGGTTTGTTTTAGGGGTAACTGCATGATATTCTGCATAATTTTCAGTTTGTACTGTAGTAAGCATATGTCATGTGTAAAAATGACTTTGCTCAAAAAAAGTGTTACCAATAATAAATGATTTAAATAATTTAAAAGAAATCAAAGGTTGAAATCAAAATGTGTATGAGAGACATAAGAGGACAATTATGTGCATTCTCTTGGAATCAAAACCAACGCCATTTGACAAATCACATTCAAAAAGACTATCATTTTGCTACTGTACTAATGTGAATAGTGATGACCTAATACTCTGTTAACATCTGAATCAGTGACAAACTCTGTCATGAGTAAAATCTCCAGCAGAGGGCATCAGAGATTGACTCGAGTATTCATTGTAACCCGGTTCCTCTTCCTTTTTTCCCTCCATCTACTCGAGTTTCACCCATGGTGTCACCTGCCTCTTCTACGCCCATCATTCATTTGCACAGCAGACACCAGATTAGAGAGGACAACCGCTTCATATTAATGAGGGAAAATACGCCTCTCTCTCAGCTAGTCTGACTAAGGTAGCTGCTACTGGCACGCTTAGTCAGAGTCAGATTGCACTGCTCTTTAAAACGGTTATCACTGCAAAGGTCAGGCAGACGAACGCTTGATCAGCTAATCTGACCAGCACAGGGAAGAACTGCTGATCTAAGATCAGCGCCTCAAATCTAATGTAACTGAATTCTCACAGACATGAAAAGCAAAAACTGTTCTGAGATCTCGGCACTATTGACCTGCTCTAAACCAAGAGCAGCCTGCAGGTTATTTTAAGAGGTGCAAAAACCAGATACAGAATAATTAACACTTAAATTAACACCTAGTTGTTATGCAGTAAAAAAAATCTTATTAAAACTCCTCATCCTTGAGGCAGTCTGTGGGAAATGAACAGCGGGGTTAGATAGAGCTGTGCTAGTCATGTATGAAGTGACCTTGTAACTCAACGGTCCGCGTGATGCAACCGGCGTCATCAGATGTGTCCATGCTGAGACTGAAAGAGTCTACTAAGTGTGCATGTATCGAACTCGTCCATGTCCGCTCATCCACATTTGAAAATACTTCGGCGGCTGTGCGCGAGACTGAGCAGAACAAGGAAAGTTTAGTATACCGGACCTTGATGCAGTCACTGTTTTTGTCTACATACATGAGTGCATACCGGAAAGAAAGAGAGAAACAAGCAATTAAAGGACGGGGGTGTGTCCTCACCGTCTGTAAAGGAGAGGATGGGGTGAACGCAGGGGTCGAACTGTGCCAGTCTGTCCAGTAGAGGGAGCTGGTGCTGGGTGTCTGCAGGAGGGAAAGCACGTCCGCTGCACATCACACACTGAGCGTTCAGCTCACAGCCACAGCGAGGAGCCACTGACCTCTGAACCTGACAGAGAGAATGACAAGCACAGAAGATACTGTAGATGTATGAATGGGAAAAATGTAATGGTGTGAATTTTTTAACATATTAGCCCTGCATTGATTCATAACTGCACAAAACGATACATATTCAATGTATACAAAAGTTCTTTTTTTAAGAAACTACTACATTTATGGAGAAAGGACACATTGAATTGATCAAAATAAACAATTCATATAGATGCTGTTCTTGTGATAAAATAGTGAAAACATGCATTACTATTTCCACAAAATGAAACGGTTTTCAACATTAAGATGAAGTAGCAGTAGTTGAAGAATAAGAGGAATACGAGTATTTATTAATCTTAGTTAACGTTGATTTCATCATTTAGTAATAAATTATTAAAATGAATGTTATTGAAAGGACCTGAGCTAACACGGACTAACAATGAACAGCTATATTTGTATTAACTAACGTTAACAAAGAATAACATTAACAAATGTATTGCATCAAATATAGTTAACAAATGGAACCTTATTGTAAAGTGCCACTTTTGAACTCTCTAATGTAACAATTTATCTACATAATAATGTATCTATAGATACAAACATAAACACAGATATATTTACTGACGTTAAAACATTTATGGGAAATTACTTCCGTGGATATTTTTCAATAATGATAATGGTGATCTGTGATGGGAATACATTTTGGACATCCATGAACAACGGAAGTGTGTTTCCTAAAGGTTTTGCAGCCTTACATTTTGAATAGTGTATTTCAGACATTAAGGATTTGTGAACACACTGCACATTGTTCTTTTGTGTCCAGCAGCAGAAAAAGCTTAAAATCAAACAAACAAACAAACAAACACGGGGTCTGAATACATACTATTAAAAAAGAGAGAGAGCGTGAGAGAGAGAGAGTAGTATTATCCTAGGTATAGAACATGACATTTATCTTTGTGCTCAAACAACTAAATCAAGAATAATAAAAACAGCATGCATGGATCGTCATCAAATATGCTTTTTATCCATAAAAAAATCTATTAAAACAAAATCAAGTCTTTCAAGTGCCTTCCACTGTGATCTTGCTTTTTGTGAAAGAAATCTCTGGAGCACCAGCATCCAAAATTTAAATTTGGCAGTGATCAGCCTTTCCCTTTGTCTACATTTACTTGAGTCAACCAGTCCAACCTGATGCGCTCACACAAATCTCAGCGGCAGATGACCACACACGGATCCTGAGCTGCCGACCCAGTTTTGCATGTGGCAGGTTCTCTAGCGCTCATGTGCTCGTGTCATTAAGCCAGAGCACAGCACCGGAGAGAAAGAGAGAACGGGTTGCTATTGGCAACTGTGCCCAGTTTTTCCGATCCTATTCAAACAAGAGTGCTTCACATTAAAACAGGACAGTTCGTACAGGGACTATCATCGCTGCGATCACACAGAAAACACCTGGAATTACAGATCTGAACTGGTTTCTTAGTTGCAATGAAATGCAAATTCTGCCAAGTGTTTCCAGATCAATTTAGCACATATTGAAACATGCCAACCAAAGATGTAGCAAAGCTTTTATGTGCAAGTTAAACTAATCTATTTAACTTACAGATAAATGCTATACTGTTAACAGTTCTGTATAGCTGCACTTTTAAACAGACCATATTCAATCGTAATCTGTAAAGTAGACAAAATATATAATTTTTGGGATGTAATTAAGGGTGTGGTAATACACAATACAGCTTTAAAAAGCAAACTGCTTAACATTTAAAATAGAAATTATATATACACACACACGCACACACGGACGGACGCACAATACAAAAAAACATGCAGTTGCTTTTAATAAGGCAGAAAAAAGAGATCCAGCTAATAAGCTATTAGGTCTATCTGTCCTTGTTCAAAGATAATGGTAGAAATTTGAAAAGCCATTGAGCTTCTGTCTCTAACTGGGGCAGCGTTCATCTGGAGTGCCGCCATACATTTAGGATAGGCTAGTACATCGGTTAGCAGGTTGTTTATAGCTGGCAGTGTGAGTGAATTTGGCTGTTAGTACACTGATGACACTGGCGGCACTTCTCATAACATATCAAGAGCGTCGTCTCTGAATGACATCTAAGGGCTGTTATTTGTAATGGAGCTGAGCTCGACTGGGGCAGCGCTTATTGTTTTAGCACATGCCTGCGCATTCTCGCTCACAGTGGGCCTGTGTTATAGGAGGAATCGAGATGTAAAAGGCTGTTCAGTGAGCAAATAGATCTGTAAAAGAAGTGCTGAGACTTTGTAGCTATCTAATGAAGATGGCAGACACTGTTGCATCATTCAGAGGACAGCTGCCTAACTGTTACACCATGTCCTAACTAGGCATGGTGTGATGAATGATCAAAATTGTCCTTCATGTAAATCCAAGTTTCTGTCCTAACCAGCCAAACTATATATTTCAGCCGCTTGGTTTCTATTTCACATAGAAACAACACTCAACCAAAATCCTGATCCTATAAAATAAACATCAAACAGGGTTGAAAATGTTCACGTTCAAAAATATTAAATATTATATGACAAAGGATATTACTGAGGCTTTAAATATGATTTTCTAATTTCTAAAGACTGACAAATCACAAAACTAATCACTATATTGACCGTTTTTATGAAAGTTAAAATGAAAAATAAAATTGTTTTAAAATGTATTTATTGCATGTCTCTTTATTTGCTTTAAAATGTATTCATTGCATGTCTCTTTATTTGCTTTAAAATGTATTTATTGCATGTCTCTTTATTTGCTTTAAAATGTATTTATTGCATGTCTCTTTATTTGCTTTAAAATGTATTTATTGCATGTCTCTTTATTTGCTTTAAAATGTATTTATTGCATGTCTCTTTATTTGCATGTACACATTTTCAAGAATAATTGATCATATCTTTAGTACAATGCCAATAATACTTTTACACACACACACACACACACACACACACGCACACGCACACCATTGTAGTAAAGATATGACAAATTATTCTTGAAAACATTTGCATCCAGATATGCAACAATTTATTTCACTTGTAAGGTAATTATCAAATTTGGAGGATAAAACATGTTTTAGTCAACCATTTGTCATCCACAGAAACTTGAAACGCATTAAACGACAGCAGTGACAGTTCTGGAGCAGTACTGTGATCTCTGTAACACTGCTTCTATTTAATCTGTAACCTTTGTAAGAAGCCCACTGGGACCTTAAGGAGCTCACTGCATCTCGAGTAAAACACTTCCACAGGTGACAATGAAAGAGTTTGTTTCTGTCACCGCGCACACATCTCGCTCGCTACTTTCATACCTAGTGACCTTCAACCACATGTCTCTTTGCAAAAAATGTGTCTCTTCTTATTCAGAGACTAAAAGGAGAAGTTACATTTTTTTTAATAAATTTGTCATTAGTGAACAGTTTTAGTGCAACTGTGTGAAGTGTTTAAGTCTAAACGGCCCTTTCCTCTTGATCTTGAGAAGGAGCATGATTCTCCTTACCTTACGATTGAGACTGGTGAGCGAGCCGGGCCGCAGGACTCTGCGTTTCCTGCATGAGAGCAGAGGACGCGTGCGGGCTGCCACACATGTGTTGTCGTGTACAGGGGAAGCCTGAGGGCCCATCACCAGCTTCTGCTGGGGCCTGCGGCTCTGCTCGTCTGGGGCCAAGGTGACTGGGGAACCGGACCGTAAGCTGAATGAGGAGAATAAATCATCTTGAATGAACATGACAATAGAAGTGACATTTCTCCTTTTCAATGCGGGAGAGAAAAGAATGAATGCACATTTCGATGATATATGACCTTTCATACCTGTTGATAACACCATTGACCGGTCTCACAGGCCCACAGTTTTTCCTCAAGCCTGTTTCTGTGACAATACCATTAGATGATACAGACGTTCCCACTCCAACAGCATCATGCTCCTATAAACACAAAAAACAAATGTGATGTGGGAAAGGACATTTGCCTCGGAGTTGGTCTGGATGAGTTGAATGGTTCTTGCTGCATTTCTTCACTACTCTGAATGGATGAAAAGGTCAGCAGTGCTTTGCATACGACAGACAAAAGGACCGTGTGTTTGTAGCCCCTCTTCTCAATTCTCTCGCTCGACAATCCCAGCATTCTCTCAGGCTATGCGTGGGCCCGTATCGTGAGCGCTTTATCTGTTTGTGTGGGAATTAAACACACTAATGGGTCTTTTACTATAGATAACTGATTACTTATAATATGGTGTGAGAGAAAACAACACATGCATTGGTCTTACATGATAGTTTAGACTGAGTTCAGGTCTAGACTGACTGTAGTAGTTTGTTTGGTGTTTTTCAGTGTGGTCATGGGTCTGTGCTCCTGGTCTTACCCGTGGGACAGGGCAGGTAATGGTCTCTGTCCTCGAGTCACTGTTGTCTTCTGGTACTGACTCACACACTGAGCTCTCCCCAAGTACAACAGAGCCCTACCAATGCACAAACAAAGACAAATTACAGACCAGAACTTTGAGACAGCGTTTTTGCCCCTGTCAAAAATCCTCTCAAACTTTCTCTTTTAGATTTTCAAAAAACAAGTTCCTCACTGCAGAGACAGCAAAGCAAACGTTTATCTGCAATAACAACAGAAGATCTGCAATCCGATGTTAATGTGTTATGCACGTAGTTTAAATAAACAACTTTTGAGATAAGAATCTGTGCATTTTATACATACACACACTAGGGCTGGGCGGTATATCGATATATATTCTTTATAAGCAATAGGATATAAGGCAATACCGTTCATATCGATATGCAGTAGTTTGAAATGAGCGCATCTGAAAATACAGCATAGGACACAGTCTGAGCAGCTGCGGAGGAAGTGCACAATACAATTTGTTCTAAACATGTGACAAGCTTTATGTGAAGGGCTTTAAAAACTGGTAAGAAATAGAAGACTATAGTTTAGTTTCAGTTTAAAGCAGCTTGCGCTCGCCCCATCAGATGCTCTGACAGGAAGGATGCGTGTGCCACTGACAGAGAATCACACTGTTTAACGTGTTTGAGATGTGCCGTCTTCCTAAATGCATAACTTACATTTCACAAGTATATTCTCCATCTGTAAATGTTGGAAAGCCATGGAAATATGTCCATTTTGCTGTCAGAGAGCATGAGCCTTCGGCTTTGAGATTCTCCGCTAAACTTCACAGACTTAATATAGAACGAGCGGCGCGCCAAACAGACGCGCAATGTGACAGGAGCGCAATAACTCTTAATGTTAACATAAAATATCAATGTTGCTGAAATATTTGTAGCTAATAAACAATAAATGTGACGCATGTAGAATTTTAAACCTACAAGTAAGTGTTTTTCTATGATAGCACTAACTGTACAGTGACTGTAATGGGGTAAACAAAACAGCCTTTTTACACATTTAGTCTGCGCTTTTTTATTATTTTCATTTTTAGTTTGGTAAATTTGACTTCTGCTTTAATAGCATTATTTTTGTTTTTAGATTGCAATGTTACAGTGTTAGAATGTAATGCGATTTTAACTCCTTTTTAACATAATATATGCCTATGGTTACATTCACTTTAATTGTATATTCCAATTACAAAAGTGTATAAATACCGAGATATATATACCGTATACAGCGAATCAGCCAAAAAATACAGAAATAGGAATTTTTGCTCATAACGCCCAGCCCTAACACACACACACACACACACACAGCCGTTCAAACGTTTGGGATCGGTACATTTATTTTCTTTTCAGCAAGGATTTGTTAAATTGATAAAAAGTAACATTGTTAGAAAATATTTATATTTTGAATGCCACTTTTTTAAATTCATTATAGAACCCTGAAAAAAGTATCACAGGTTCCAATATATATATATTAAGCAGCACAACCGTTTCCAACATTGATAATAAATCAGTATATTGATACATCAGATTGATTTCTGAAGGATCATGTGATACTGAAAACTGGAGTAATGATGCTGAAAACGTAGCTTCACAGGTATAAAATATATTTTAAAAGTATAATAAAATAGAAATTTTGTTTTAAATTGTAATAATATTTCACAATATAACTGTTG
The DNA here is from genome assembly GCA_027564155.1 of Gymnocypris eckloni scoliostomus. NCBI lineage: Eukaryota > Metazoa > Chordata > Actinopteri > Cypriniformes > Cyprinidae > Gymnocypris > Gymnocypris eckloni. Next base: position 36,255,647 of record CM050415.1, on the reverse strand, counting down.
TTCTCTGTTTTATCAAATAAGTGCAGCCTTGAGCAAAAGATGCTTAAAAAAATAAATACTACATTTACCAAATTGCTTTAAAAATAACCTGATAATTGAACAGAAAAAAATTGTGCCAGTATGTATAAGTCTCTTTTGCTTAGCATTGTTTCAATTATTGGATTAAAAAATACAGTAAAAACAGTAAAACTGAAATATTACAACTTAAAAAGTTAATATATAAAATATCCTGAAAACTGGTTTATGAGATCAACCAATAAATATCCACAATTTCAACATTTCATGAAGAGTCAGAATGATCTTAAACAGCTATCATTTCACATTTCAGACGAAGAGTGCCAAATGATCTGTTTGTGTTTAAATCACACAAGTAAAACAAGCTGTAAAAGTGTCACTTTAAAACAAAAACAGTGAGAAAAACACGAAACAACGATCCCACAAGAGTTTGCCTCACCACGGGAACACGAGAGCACCCACGTTGCCAAGTTACTAGCGGCAGATGCCACTTCTGCTGGGTTAAAAATTAAACTACACCAGTAAACAGCACAAAGTGAACATGCACACCTTGCTGGAGCGGATCTGTCTGTAAATGTCGGTCTGTTGGCGTATACGGTACTCCAGATCTGAGACTTGGGCCTGCAGCCAGTTCCAGTGACTGATGATGGCAGCTCGGTCAACAGCATAACGGCCTTCTGCTCTCCTACATCTGGAAAACACACAGAAATATACTGGTTACAATTCACAGCAAGACTTTAATCATGTTCATTCATGTTTTAGGAAATATCGGTCTTCATACTTAGCTTTCACACTGACGTTTTAGCTAAATGCACAAATGAATCCCAATTGACTTTCCTTCTAAAAGACATGTACACATTTGCTCTATTTAAGTCATGGTGCTTATGTGGACAATGAGTTATATTTAGTTTTGAGTCATTTTCAGATGCAGTTCCTCACATTTTCCAGTCCTATTTCTACTGTTAATAAAAAAAAAATCAGTAAGGTATAATGACGTGGAGTGAAAAACATTGAGTAACCTTTGACTGCCGATAATCGCCTCCCCACAGCACAAAGTGACAAGTGTGAAAACATAACCGAGCAACAAAATCTGACAGGAAGTTAACCAAGAACATCAGTTCCATCCAAAACTTCCTCTAGATGTTTGTGTGCGTGAGAATTTAGCAAGCCACTTGACACAGGCCATTCAGTGAGACTTCCCATAAATACACTCAACTTGCTCCCTTTAAACGTCACAAAAATGAAAATAAAGATATAAGGTCAGGCACTGTCAAAAATGCACTGAATTGACCTCTGACCTCTTTACATTAGCCCCAGTACATTCTTGCAAAACCTCTGCTCTTGCAGTGAGGCAACATATACCAAGTAAAACCAGTGAACAGTAACGAAAATAAAAAGATTGCAAAACGCGAGGAGAAATAAACATCTTTTTCATCTGAAGTACAACAGCATGACTCAAGATTTCCCTGAATCAGAGAGAGAGGGTAAGAGACTTAAGAGATAAAAGTGAAGGTGAAAATGAAAAGCATCACTGTAACCACAGAGGGGAAGAGAACTAAAAGTGTACTGAAGACAGAAACACTCACTTATCACTACTTTTTGTGTTTGCTTCTAACAGTCCAATATGAATGCTTTTTATAGGCTGGAATTACACTCAGATCTGCTTCAGAGGAGCTTGACAACAAAGGCTTGTCTGAAGCCTCACTCTCCTTTTCTTTTCACCCGAGAGAATATCAATCAATAGACTCTCATTCTCAACATTTAGGATTTTTGTGTTTTTGTGCTTTTATTCTGTGGGCTTAAGTCCCAAATGTACACAGAGACCAACTTTTTAAGGTCATTTTACACTAATCACAAGTTCCCAGTTTGTTTTCAATGGGAGAAAAGCAGCAGGCATCACTGCTTGCCAAGCTCACACACACACAACAATCCAGCCTCTTCACTGTGCATGAATGATAAAGCTGCACTGGGCAGGACAAAATTATTTATTTGTGGCTGTTGAATGTCATTGAGGAATCATAAGTGATGTTATAACCAATCAAATGGTCATTGTGTTTTTATGTAGTCAAAGAACCACACTGCAGCAAAGCACTAGTTAGCTACCAATAACATGTATGAAAAAGGTTTGACTTGTGTGACTAGCACTAGCAACTATGGGTGTGCGATATATATCGTAATTCTTGTTTAAACAATATGCAATTTGACATTATCGAGAATATCGCAAAAACCAAACAACCCCAGAGAGTGCACACATAAACATGATATATATTAGACTCGAACACACTGAGTTCACACTTTCACTGCATGATTAAATCTATTAAAACATTTCGAATTCCCCCAAACTTTCAGATAATGGGGTAAAAATGCATATATATATATATGATATTTAAGGTAATATTATACGAAGATCAAAGTTTTACTCCAAATATCAGCACGAGCGCAAATGTGATATTGATTTGATGAAAAGCCCAATAAACTTAAGATAAAAAGTTAATAAAGTTCCTGTTTTTGCTCAAATTCAACAACGAACATTTCAAACAAAGCCACAGCATCTCTGAGCAACACACAACGGTGTTTTGTTCCTGAATCGATCAACCGTTTGAACGACTCATGTATTAAACCGTCTACTGCCGTTTCAGATGCAGATTCTGTGCCTCCTCTGCACTGCAAACACAATTTTTATTGATACTGATTTCATTTGATGGGCAACAGCCCTATAAAGTCTTATAATTTGAATTTATTGATTAAATTTAAGGATTTAAAAAATTATGCATACATTAAATTAGGTTTGGAAAAAAATTGCATTACAAAGTAAAAAATGCCCATAAAAGGTACAAATCTATTTAAACTTACTGTAAAAAGTTAATTTCTGTTACTCCTGCAAACTAACCACTGCACAGAATATGAAGAATATTAAAAGCTTTGGGAGTCAGCAGTCCACGACAGTCCTAAACCTGTCAAAGTACCAGCACAATATCATGCTCAGCGAAATATCATCTGATTATCGTCATCAACAAAATTCCATAAAATATCTAGATATATTTTTTTTGTCATTATCGCACACCCCTAATACCAACACCACGTAGACACTGCATTGCATTTAGAATAAACTTGTCGGAAGTACCACTACTTCAGGAACATGCCTAATTGTAATCCTACTGAGAATCTGAGAAGATAACTGGCCCAGATATGAGCTCACAATCTGTGCTCGTGAGGAGATCTGGCATTTATCTGTGCTACAGCCTGCACACAGACAGAAAATCATGCTCTGCTTCAATTCAATTAACCTTTCCGGTTCATTCTTTAAAAAAACTATTTCACTAACGTTAAGGGATAGCCCATCCCAAAAAAATGATCATTGTCAACACTGACGTGGGCAGAGCACCGACATATAGCGCCGTTGTGCTACGGGTGTCCCGAGTTCGAATCCTGACTCGAAGACCTTCCCTGATCTCACCCCTCTTTCTCTCCCACTTTGCTTCTGGTCAGCTCTAAACAGTCCTACGCTAAAAGGTAAACATTTATATTTTCAAGGATACTGGTAACTAGGGATGGGTACCGAAACTCGGTATTTAATCGGTCTCGGGGCTAAATTATAAAAGACCGGAGTATCGATAAGCTCTGACGTTAACGGTTCTGCTATCGGTACTGGAGAAATCAAGAAAACACACATAGGCTACATTTATTATTGCTATATATATATATATACACATTATCTTGCAAATTCTATCCCGCCAGAGTCACCAGCTGTTTTTATATGCAATAATATTCTAACTCTTGTCTATGATGCATTTTTGCTATTCCCAAATCAGAAGCGCGATCGCTCACGTGGATGAGTTCAGCACGCGCAACATGAAAGCGGTTTAATTATGATAGAAGAGAGAACTAACCATTAAAACATGCTTACACTTTAGGCCTGTGGCTGTTATATTAAACTGAGTTTATTTAATGTTTTTTTTAGCTTCTAAAGATTATAGCCGTGTTTCTTCTAACACAACTTCCTTCTCTTCACAGCGCGCATTCGTTTCCTCCTCCTGACCAAAACTTAACGTCAGAATCAGATCAATCGTCTGTCGATTGTTGTAAAATGCCGTCTTTACAGTTACTAAATTGCTGGGCATGTTTGATAATAAAACGTTGAAAGTACAATCCACATGAGAGATGCTTTTCCCCAGGCTGAAGTGTGTGTGTGTGCGGCGCGGCCCAAAACAGACAAGCAAAATACACTTTGAGCTTGGTCAAACGATCAAATACACACAAAGCATGTAAAACGCAGACGGCTTGGAGAGTATTCACTTAAAACACAGTTTATATCTTCAAGTGAACGGGAACAGTTGGGAGAGAATTGTGTGTCAATATTTTGTCTTATTGACAGATTGGAGCTTCTTCAATGTTAATCAAAGAACAAAATACAGAGAAAATCACTCACAGCTCTTAATCTGAATAAAGTAATAGCTTTAATAAGCATTAATCTATCAATATATACAGTGAAAACTATGCAGTGTTCATTTGTATTTGATCACTTTTAGATTTATTTTGTAGCTATTATTTACCTGAACATTAATGTTAGTAGACCACCATAGATAAATGAAAGCACTGTGTTTTTTTTTTTACATTTGTACATTTGTTTTATGGTATGACAAATGGTATATTTGTCAGTTTGTTTAACTTTGTTTCTTTGTTCATGTTCTTACTCTATCTTATCTTATGTATATAAAACACTAAAAATGCCTGCACACTGCTGCATTTACAAATTGATGTTTTATATTTATTTAATGAAATATTTATTTAACATTTCAGAATATAAAGCCATGTTAATTAAGCTGCTAATCTATCATATAAATATATATTTCATACATATATGTGTATGTATGTATGTATATATGTATGTATATATATAAATAACAAAAAGTACCGATAAGAATACCGTTAAAGTACCGGACCGATAAGCAGTATCGATAAGAGTAGTAATACCGTTAAAACCTTAACGATACCCATCCCTACTGGTAACCAATCAGATTTGCTTCCCATTTGCTATACATTCAATGGACAAAAAAGTCAATGGGAACTAGAACTATTTGGTCCCCAACATAAACATTAATAGACAATTCAAAATTAATAAATATATTGTTATTAATATTATAATATTATAAACATCAGAACACCATGTACAGGCATGAAAAGTGTACCGGTTCATATTTGGACAACTGATTTTGCAGAAAATGTGCATATATATTTCACCAATAATCAAAATAATCTATTTAGAAGAGGATGACAAAGACAGCAATGAGGCTTCTGTAAACATGCTATGATTCCCCGGAACAAGCTTTAAAAACATCGTGACCAGCCTTTTTCCTCTTCTCTGGAATGCCATGTTTCCTCTCTTGCCAGTTCAGATGAGTGTTTTGTATTTCTGGGCATTCAAAATGTTTCCACATGGGTTCAGGGTGGGGGAGGGACTGACACAAATGTAATACACAGGGTTGCCACAAGAGGCAGTGCATGAACATGAGTGAATATCATGCATGTTTGTATGCAAGGAGGAATGTGACATGTTTTTTTTTTTGTGAGTGGACAGAGCTTTTGAAACAGTCTGTATGTGTGTGAGAGAGAATAAACGTGTATGCATTCGAGTAATACATTTGAGCAGAGCGAGCAATTGTTGTGCAAAGACACCGAATGAGTACAGATAAGATGCTTCTCAAAATGAAAACAAGAGACTGTGCGTAAAGTTCAAATGTCAACACACTACTTGACTGGGTGCGAGTAAGGGAAATTTGCATAAGCTAATATGATCTACGATACATCTCGATAACCCACAAGCCTTCAAATGAGAGTCACATGCCTGCTATAACATGCCATGCCTACGTAGACCTAAAACAATGCAACTAAGCAGTATTACAACTTTACTCAAATGCCCTTCAATTTGTCCCATCCAAACTTCCTGTTCACTTTTGCCAACAAAAAACTGTATTTGTCAAGAGAATGTAAACATTAAAAAGATTTCCTTTATTGATTCAAATCAATAAATCCACAGGCCTACCGCATTTTCAACCATCAGATACACTGCCAGTGATAAAAACCCAGCCAATTGGCATTATAAAAACCCAGCCTATTTCCCAGCCGCGAGATTTAGTTTTGATCTAACTTTGACAATTACACACTTCATTTGACACAAAACAGAAAAATTTCTACAGGACAAATCACAAGCCCTCTACAGAGACTAAAGCCACACACATACAAACTGAAATGCCACATACAGCCAAACATTTACAGGCCAAATAATCCAGAAACCATCAGCTTGATGCCAAGTGGATCATCATAAGAAACTTTGGCTGTTGTCAATGAAAAAAGTACACAAACTGTGTTCAAGCAATGCTGATTCTTGGTAAAAAATAATAATTTTAAAATAGATGACTAACCTCCTCTATAACTCAACGTGAACATCACATGATAATGCGGTGTAGTGCTTAAAACAATAACAACTTGGAGCAGAGAGCAACCACTCAAAAATCTCCCCAAGTGAAGCGAGACGGAGCTGATGATCAACAGAAAAGAAGGGGGACATAAATATGTAAAACTGCTTAACCTTTCTCTGATGTTTCCTACAGACTACGACCTCTGCACACAAAAACCATGATAAAGTCTAACATTAGCACTGCAGCTAAGACACAATCACAGCCCAACTCAAGTGGGAACGGGTGGAAGGACAGGAGCGTCCCATCTCAAGGTCAGAAAAAGTATCTCTGTGTAACACACACACAGACACAGACTGCCTGGGGATTTTGTCAACTGAAGCAGTACCAAGACACGACAGATATGTGAAAAGCTTGTGATAAACACTGCAAATTTCAAAACCCAAGCTCTCTTTCTCTCATTAAAAACAACAATTATCATTATTACTCATCAAAAATAACAACTGTATCTATTGTAATCTATTACATTATTACTATATATTAATATACTACTATTACTACAATGTTAGTTTTGCAATGATATATAATAAAAAAGTCAAAATTTGGAAAATAAAAGCTTAACGTGTGTGAAATATCAGTGTCACTGTGCTCAACAACGCAGCCTAAACGACGTAACCGGCATCGTGCTGTCTGCGATAACCTCCCTTTGCTGGGGTGCGTCGAAGGACGATTATCTTGTATCGACTATATTGTCAAAAACATCGATTATTGGCAATATTAAGAGACAATAATAAATTATTATCCTATAATTAAAATAGTAACACTCCAGTCATAGATTGGCTCGCCTTCATGGTTTAAAACAGAAATATTTTAAACATTGTGACGTAAACTAATTGCCCCCCATATCGAAAATGTACCAAACCATGACACCACTGTGACGTATCAAACCGAACCGTGAATTTTGTGAACCGTTACAACCCTAATACATATATATATACACTGGATTCAGTTCACTTCTGCATCTATTTGTGCCTGTAATGATACATACGGACTAAACTATGTCAAAATGCATGTCTCTGCAGGTATCCTTGTAAACACAGTTGCTTATGTCTTAGGTGTAGGTAAACAATTGAGAATTGAGCATAGGCTATTGGTTCAAAGAGGTTTAATGATCCAGCTTTCTGTGTCATGAATGTTAGTAAAACAACAACACTGAGAAAAATCACTTTTGTAGCTTTAACACATATTTATTAGATTTAATGTATACAGTGAAGACTATGCAGTGTCTTTTCTGTTTTCTGTACCTGAATACTGTTAGACTTACCTGATATAAAATATAAAGCACTGTTTATTTCATTTGTATCTTTGTTCTATTATATTTATCTATGCTTTTAATTTGATTATTTTCTATGCTGATTTACTCACCTTAAATCACTGATTATTTTTTCCAAAAAGAGCTATTCAAGACATCTGATGATTTTTTACAATATATAAAATCTCAGAAAACGAAATATTGCAATGACAGTTTTTTCCAATATCATGCAGCCCTAATATATATAATACATATATTTATTATTTATTATTATTTGTCTTATTTTTGTTGTGCAGCCTGTGTTATTACAAAGTACTACATATAACATGTAAATAAAATAAAAAATGTATACTTTTATCACTACTGTAATTTTGATGTCACACCAAGTGCATGTTCAGGCTCGACTCTCATCTGAATCAAAGCCTTTGTGATGAACTCCTTTGCCTCTGACACATACATACAAGCGCGCACATGCAAGAACACCCTGCTTTTTCAGGAAATGACAGAACGAGGCGGAGGAGCAAAACAAAACACAGGAAATCAAGCCTGCGGTGATCATTACATGGGTAACACGCAGACAGCTGAGACGAGAAGACTGAATACACACACCTGCATGCATGCATGCATACAAATAGCAACGACCTTGAGCCTCAAAGTACAATCATTCATAATAGAGTTAAGGTGGCTCAGAAAGACACTGATGCCATGGGGAGAGGGGTAAACTGTTGGTCAAAAAGTCAAAAAGCAACTCATGTTTAGTGAACCCTGCATTTCTAATCACTGTGAGAAAGTGGGGATGTGTGTGAAGGGCAGAATGAGTGTTGACTTTAAGGCCAGGGACAGAGCCGTTCTACCGCAGACATGATATGGGCGTCGTCTGGAGAACAAAGAGTTTGATGTGATGAGAGAGAAAGAGAGACAGAGTCCCGCCCCCTTCAAGGTCACATGACTGGTAGGAGGCAGACATGGAGCAACATAAAGGAGAAAAGAACAGAGAATAGAAGAAAGCAAAGGCATGCCAAGTTTACAGCATGAATATAGTGTTTAAGCATGCTTAAAATAGCTTTTATTTTATTTTTTGCGAGTTGTACGGGGCTGAAAAACTCCAACAGCATCACGTATAATGACTAAAATGTACAAAGACAAAGTAGCATTTCCTACACCATTCTTAATCATGTCTATTTCTGTATCTCACCAAACCTCATTATTTAGTCAACTCGGACTATGTTTTCCACTACCAATAACAGCAGCCTGTAGAGCTCCCAGCACCTTGTTAACATTCTTCACTATATTTCATAATTAAACATATCATCTAAATAAGCCATGGCCCATACACTCAGAGCAGTTGGATTTTACACGAGTATGTGTGGCATGTGTGGATGGTGGGCCTGGTCTCTGGTAACACAGGAAGTCTATATGCCCCCATTTTCCCAGCTTCCAGCGCATTAGTACAATTCAGCAGATTTCCACAGTACTAACTATACACCCAAGCACTCCCCCATATATCCCCCCACTGCTCTCAGTGTGTGCTGGAGGCCGTGGTTTGCTAGATAACGCTGCGAACTCGTAAATAACGTACCCGTAGTCATGTGTAGGGGGGCGTTAGTACTGATAGAAGAGGGTCTGGAGGGCCTGATAATAAGCATGTTTCCTTGTTGACCACAACACACAACAACCGTCGCTCCCGCCACAAAAAGGGTCAAAGTTGTGCCTGAGGCTAACACAAGAAATGAAGGTTGGTTTGCTGGTGCTAATGTTTAACTTCTGCAACTACAGACTCTGACTAACATTTGAACATTCTTTATGAACAAACATTCAATCGCCTTTTAGCCAATCATATGAACTTCATAAACTTGTCACATTGTAAAAAGGTACAACTCACAGGTTTTAATCTTAGGTGTTTCTATAAGAATATAATGTCCACAGGTACAACTAAAAGGTCAGAGTATGTCATGATCAGCTGATCACAGCTGTACAAGTACAGACATGACGATTGCAACATATATTCCCAAACATGTAAATATGTCCAGTGAAGTTTAGATAAAAACAGTGAGCCATCTGGAGCTTCTGTAACTGATGATGCTTGCATGTAAACTCTTGCATAAACAGGGTGACGCTGAACTTGCAGCCACTTGAACAAACACATGGCCTAGAAGCAGTTCAATATGCATTTGTAGATAGTGAGGAGGTCAGTGCAGTGCTGAAACTGGTTTACTACAGTTCTGTATGTCAGATTAAAAAGCTGTCTCCACAGCTGAATTATATTCATATATGATTGGTTAATACCAATATACATTGAATTGCAGTAGTCTAGTCGAGAGGAGATAAAAGCATGTATAACTCTCTCGAACTCAGCACAAGTTAAAAAACCCTTCACCTTAGAAAGGAGTCTGAGCTGAAAAACTCGATTTGACTACTGCATTTACTTGCTTATCAAAAGTCAAAGCAGAATCAAACCCAACACCCCAAAAAACAAATGAACAAATTACAAGCAACAAGCACAAATAACTGAATAGAACAAAGACACAAATAATAGAGGTTTTAAGGTTTTTAGATTTGGAGGTGTTTAAGTACAGAAACGGAATAATCTAATTTAACTAAATATAGATTAATCATTGTTAAAGCCAAGTAATTCAGTCAAGAGCAGGGAGTGATTTTTTTATTTATTATTAACATTAAGGACACAGACAGCAGCTGGTAAATTAGGTGCAGTCACTTTAAACACAATTCATGGGTTTAATATATTGATCAACATCAGATTTCTTTCTCAATTAAGTTCACTTCAGACTTAACCCACTGTTTTCAAGGATACTTGCAAAGATGGGTATTTTGACACTTGTGTATGCATTTGTGTGTTCAAGTGCAAGCAGACATGGAAAGAAACTCCATATTCCAATGGCTGAGATCCACCGGCATAAATCTAGGATTATACCTTGTATACCTTGCAGAATTCCAGAGAAAGATCTACAGGATCACTGAAGATTTGACCTCTTATCTTTAAACTATTTCTACATATATCTCGACTCTAGTGGGCTCATGTTGTAAATATATTTGGCCAATATGATCCTCCCAGCTGTGTTCCATGCAATCAAGCTGCAGGATTCCAGTAAAGGTGAATTCAGAGTAGGGCTGCACGATAAATATAAATAAAATCGTAATCGCGATTAGACAGAAGCTGCGATTGTCATGTGTATCTTTCAGTGAATCACGGTTCTGTGATCCGTAGTAAATCCCCATCCAAATGCCAGAGAGCGCTCTTGCGCAGAAACTCGATTTTGCATAGCTTGTCAGAGAACTACGGCCTGTGTAGTAAATGCTGCTTCATCTGGAAGCAGGTGATGGAGATTTACTGCGGATTACAAAACCGGCTTTACTGACAAAATGTGGATGACAATCGTTATTAATCACGTTCGATTAATTGTGCAGCCCTAATTGAGAGAGAGGTGAATCCTGTGTGGAATTCTGGAGTTTACATTAACTTTACATAAATTAACAAGGAGAAAAGGAAAAGAGAGAGAAGGATTGAAACTGGCTAAGAAAGCAAGTATGTAGGAACAAGTGAGTATATGAGAGAGAGAGCGAACAAGTGTAAAGCATTACGCAATGGGTGTGGGTGCAGATATCCAAAGGTCATCAGTTCTGCCGTAAGCAGCTCCAGATGTTTGGAGATCAGGGTGGGAAAGTGACGCTGCTCCTCGGCATGTTTGAGCTACTGACTGACTGCACCACCAGAGCTAGAACGGCCTTAATGTCACGCTGGCATAAGAGATCTGTGATGTGTTTTTCAATGAGAAGACGACTAGGGAGATGAACTTACAATATTCAGCCTATTTTGGGACATGCAAACCACATACTGTGCACATCTGCTCACAACTCTTAGGATGAAATTCCCCCATTTAAATTTAATAGATGATCTACTTTTGATTGCTTTTCTTGACATACTTGACTACCATGAACCTTGGGCATATGACAAAAAATTAATATATATATATATATTGTTTAAAACACGAGAAAGAGAGTTTCATGTCAATGCTATTTTATGAAGCATCCTGTAATTTGATGTTTGTAAAGAGCAGAATTTGAGCCAAAATATGTGCAGCCGATTATCCATGAAGTTTGTTTAAAATCATGTCTGCACCAATTATGAAAACGAGACTCATTAAGTGAAGCATAACAGGATGAAATGTTAGTCAAAAAAATATGCGTGGGTTCGTGTTACAATACGGAGCTCTAAATGCACAGCGAGTGGGAAGCTAAACATTTACACCCACAATAAACAATGTGGGGTCATGATCAATTACTTTTAACTGAGTAGTTGAAATAATGAAAATATCTGGAGACCGTTATGAAAGTGAATGTTAAAAATACAAATATGACATGAAAACATGTCTATGAAAACACGAACACATGATTAGATGTTAGATTATGATGCAGCAATGTTAAAAAAGAAGCATCTAAAAAAGAATAGCTGCCTGAGGTGAAGCTGATTTTATGCCAATAAACTGAAGCCCGTTCTATGACACTTCCTATGATATTAATCAGATAACTTGGATACACATAGACATAACATTACAACTTGTAACTGCACAAAAGGATGCATATGCCATTGAACTTTAAGGCCATGTCCACACTAATATGTTTTAGTTTGAAAACGCATATTTTTCTCTCCACTTTGGCCTTCTGTCCACACTGAGGCAGTGTTTTTGTCAAGGAAAACTGAGGTTTTTGAAAACAGTCGCCAAAGTGGATAAATTTGAAAACGCCGTTTTCGCGTTGTAGTGTGGACTGTGAAAACGTAGGCTTATGAAAACGATGATGAATGTTTATTCGTGTGACTCATATTGTACAATAGACATTTACATTTAGTCCTTTAGCAGACGCTTTTATCCAAAGCGACTTACAATTGGGGAGTACATAAAGCGATTAATCTTGAAGAGGCAAACATAAAGAGGAAGTGCCAATAACACCAAGTCTCAGGCATTGTTCAAATAAGTACATGCTAGCAAGGGAAGGAGAGAAAGAGAAAGATGAAGATTTTAAAAAAGTGAAAGATTATTTATTTATTATATATTTTTTTTCAAGTAGTCAAGTAGAGTTGAAAGAGATGAGTTTTCAGTTGTTGCTTGAAGATTGACAGGGATCCAGCGGTCCGGATGGAAGTCATTCCACCAGCCAGGAACGGTGACGAGAATGTTCTGGAGAGTGATTTTGAGCCTCTCTGTGATGGTACCACGAGTCGCTCACTAGCAGATCTCAGACTTCTGGAGGGATGTAAATTCGTAATAGTGAGTGGAAGTAGGTGGGTGCTGAGCCTGTGATTGTTCTATATGCAAGCATCAGTGTCTTGAACTGGATGCGAGCTGCAACTGGTAGCCAGTGCAAGGAGACAAAGAGAGGTGTAACATGGGCTCATTTGGGCTCGTTGAAGACCAGTTCGTGCCGCCGCATTCTGAATCATTTGTGACATCTATGTTTATACCGGTAATTGTACCTGTTATGTGCTATTCACTTTCACACTATTGCTGAAGATATTTACTTTATTCAATCTTCATATTACAGTCCTAAAGAGATGACAGAAATTGTACTCACACTTGCTGTCTTGCAGCAAAAAAAGAGGGCAGCTGCTTTTTAGATCAAACATGACCGAGCTCGACATAAGTGAATGATGAGATATTTCTGCAAAAAAATGATCCTGCCAGGATATTGCGCTATAGTGAGAGAGTGAGAGTGAGAGAGAGAGATGTGAGAAAGAGCGTGCGGCCGCAGTGATGCACTTTCAACAGCGCACTGACTGAGATGCGGGCAAGGAGAGGATTTACTATAGATTTCACATTCTATTAAGTTCTCATTATAACGCTTATGTCATTAATGTTTATGGCAGATTTGTGCTATATTTTCATCTACATTATCAAGTGATTCCTAAAATTGCCTACGTGTTTTCGAAGCCATTAGAAGTACGAAAACAATTTGAATTGAAGTATGTCTTCTGCAGGCATATTTTGTTAAATAGCAGTTACATGATGTTTAATTCAGCGATAACCATTGTCACATGACTTCATCACACTGCACTTTCATCTACAATGGAAATGTTATAAAATATATTTCAGTGCGAATAGAAATGTATTACAATTGGCAGTCCAGTTAATAAATCAAGATCTATATAGATCTATCTATATATGTATATCTATATCTATATATAACTATACAAAAATATTTAGGTGCAAGAAAACAGTGTAATACACTACAGCAATATATAAATAGCAATAGTTAACTATATAGGTTTACTATAACAATAGTTTTGTTATTTATAGTAAAAAAAAAAAAGATAGAAAAGTAAATAAAATATGCTATTCTGACCATAATCTCTGTCTGTTTAAATCCGTTTTAGATCTGTAATAGTACAGATGTTAGCGGTGCTCATTAAGAAGATGTATCATCACAAGGATTTGACGATACGAGTATCGATACAGCTGTTTCAGAACTGCGCAGCAGTGGACCCCGCTTAATTTGAATAAGAGAAGATAATTTAAAACAGAGTTGAAAAGTGCAAAGTTTGTAAAAACATAATGAATAGAGTAGCTATAATAGACTACAAATAGGTACTGGGGTTGCCTGATATAAAGAGACGTAATCCCCGAAACAGAGCTTCACTCTTGCACAATACGGAAATTTCTGCAAAGTGTGTTACTTGTTTTTGTCAATCTGGCAACCATGTGCATGCGCCCTCTCCACTGTGGATAAAAATGCCGGGTTTCTTAAAACACAGGTACGCTTGCAGTTTATTGATCTCCACATTGATAGTCTATTCTCAGAAAAGTGTAATTCGTCAAGTGTTCATTAATGAGAGAGAGAGAAACACTATGTATAATTACCTCAGTTTTTGCCGGATTTCTGTATTAACACTGAAGCTGTGGCTTCAATTGCTTCAGAAACAATGATGTTACCAACTCATTGCTGAGAAAGATAATGTAGCTCTTCAATATTTATTTTATTGATTAAAAATACAAATACAAATAGATTCTGCATTGCTAAATGTCTGTATACATGCACAATGCGTGAGCACTAGTTAAGAACTCCCTTAATTGGTTTAATTTTTAAATGTAGAGTGTGTTAATTTGTGTTATGATAACCTACCAGCAATATAAATGTGATTTAATTTTTTTTCTTCTCATTTAATTATTATATTAATGTGCAAGTTCAGGGTTTTGGTACTTTAAAGATTCATGGTTCCAGGTACTTTAAATATACATGGTGTATGCTCCTGAAATATAAGTTTAGAAAGATGTGATGCATTGTTTTTGTTAATATGACCCATCATATACAGTCTCTTTTAAGGTTATAATCAACTATTTTCTATTGTCTAGTCTTTAAACAAATTAAGAACATGAACAAAGAAAAAAACACTGAAAAACAAAAAAAACAGTCTTTTTCATGAAGGTCCACTAACATTAATGTTCTGGAAAGTAATAGCTACAAAATAAATCTAAAAGTATTAAAATGTAAATGAACACTGCATAGTTTTCACTGTATGTATTGATAGACTGATGCTTATTAAAGCTATAACGTTATACAGATTAAGAGCTGTGAGTAATTTTCTTCATTTTGTTCTTTTGATTAACATTGATGAAGCGCCAGTTTGTCACTTTAAGACAATATATTGCCACACAGATTTTCTCCAAACTGTTCTCATCCACTTAAGACATAAACTGTGTTTAAGTGAATATTCTTTAAGCCATTTTGACATTGTTGTGTATTATATCACTATGGATGCGCTATGGGCTCAAGTGTTTTGTGCGCTCCATGCACACACACACACACACACACACACACACACACACACACTTCAGCCTGGGAACAGCGTCTCTATGTGATTGTGCTGCAGTGTCTTTATCAAACATGTCCCGCAATTTAGCAACAGTAAAGACGCATGAGCTGATTCTGACGTTAAGTTTGGGTTTTAGGGAGGAACAGAGAAGGGAAGAAGAGCGGCTATATATGCGAGAAGCCAAAAAATAAATAAAAATACATATTGCAGCCACAGGCCTAAAGCGTAGCAGCTGTTTGAATGTTTAGTTCTCTTCTGTCATAATTAAACCGCTTTCATGTTGCGGCTGAACACTCCTCCGAGAAGTTAGCACTGCTATCTCGCTTCTGAATTGTAATTCAAAATGCATCATAGACAAATGTTTTAATATGAATCTATATAAAAGCACTTAATAAATAGTCTGGTGAGATAGAGTTTGCTCAACAGACAATGTGTTATATATAGCAATAATAAATGTATGTGTGTTTTCTTGAATTTCTCCAGTACCGATAGCAGAACCAGTGTAACCCTCAGAGTTTATCGAAAATGTGGATGGAATCTCATAATTTAGGCATATGACCATATAATGTGATTCACCGGAATATGCTAATTTTGGATGAATAAATCAAAAGTAGGTCAGTACACTTAAAGCTACATGGACTAGTGTCTGTAAATATTAAGAATACTATTTAAAAATAATATGAAAAAAATATGATTCCAATTAGGGATGCTCGATACCATAATATTGGCTTCGGCACGATACCAGAATTAGTACCTCGGTATCGATACTAAATCGATACCATAGGTGACAAATAACCAGACTCAAAAAATAAGTGAACTGAAAAAGAATAAGTGATTGATCATCATATATATAGTATTTATTAATCTTGGTTAATGTTAGGTATGTGTTTAATGCATAATGTTAACATACTAAACATATATTAGTAGCCTACATTTCTAATTTATAAATAATTATTGACCAACATTTATAAGTGCTATAATAATGTCAATGAATTATAACAAATGTTTCTTTAAAGTTTTATTCTAACAGTCAAAGTAGGGGTGGGCGATATGGCAAAAATATCATATCACTTTGTTTTTAGAAATATCACAATTTCTCGTCATGTTGATTTTACGATTTTGTCTGAGCAGAGCAGCCAAAATAATGTCCCTATTATAAAGACAAATCCTTTCAAGGTTACAAAATATAAAAAAGTATGGTGGATATTTAGACCAAAGTGGGGGAAGATAAAAATCTGTGTCATTATTTTATCTTTGTTATTAAAAATAAGAACAAAGATACACATTACAAATACACATAATATACAGATAAATCAAACAGTGCTTTATTTTCAGGTATAGCATATTTATTAGAGCATTCAAGAAATTGAATGAACAAATATAAACATAAAACATTATATAGATGGAGTTCCTATTAAAGCAGCTGTATTATTTGTTCTGTCAAAAGTAGAGAGTTATTTTTTATCTTTGTGTTTTGTAGTGTTAGTATTAAATAATAATATACTATCGATTCTGTCACAGTGTTTTATATTATACCATCATTTACTCACTCAAGTTTAGTTTTAAACATGAGTGAGTTTCTTTCTTCTGCTAGTAATGATGATGTACATAAAATAAACACTACAAAACTGTTGTTTGACCGCTGTTACCTGGCAACACACCATCGTTAATTAATATTAACAGACACAACTTAGCTATTAAGCCAAGGCAACTTAAAAAAATCAATCAGACATCTCAATGGAGACCACATTAGAGGGTCTTTATCGGAGCCTGGATGTTACAGAAAATACAGAAATGATGTTACTATCAGTGTGAGGGACAGAGAGAAGATTTCATTTCACACCACAGATGTGTGCGCTGATCAAGGGAGCGTTTAAGCCAGACACACTCTGGTGATCAGATATGAACCAGCTTGATCAAACCCCTAAATGAGGAATCAGACACTATTTAGAAACGTGTACGTCTGTGATGCACCAAACACCTGCTGGAGTGACATCAAACACGCTCTGATCTGAAAAGCAATAACTCACGGCCTACGAGAAACAGACACCTCCAACAATCAACGAAGAGCTAGCACAGCGCTCATGTTTCAGTCAATAACGCCCAAGCAGGAGACCAGATAAATGTGTTTGTACACAGATCAGCAAGCACAATTTCAGAAACAAAAATGTGTTAAATAGAAACCACTTATTTATGCATTTGGGAGACATTATCCAAATTTTATCCAAAATGACTTGGATTGCATTCAAGGTACACTTTTTAATCAGTCCAAACAACCAGGCAAATATTTATACATTTAAACATATTACATATGATGCAACGTATCAGTCAATCACCATTTACTCAAGCTATGCTGCAAAAAACATGTTGCAATGCATATGCAATTATCACAATGCATCAAAATACAGCAACTAGAAGAATAAATTAAGAAATGACAGTTTCAGAGTTTGTGCTTACGAAGACAATCAGGACAAAACCTTTACACAAAAGCTTCAAAAACACCTTTAGAACAGGCTAGATTTTTTCCTATGATGTCACAAAATGAAGCTGAACAGTTAATTGATTTAAAGACACTTGTTTTCTGAACTTGTTTAGAAACACACTTTTCATTAGATTGAAAAACAAACTCCATTTCTCGAAGTCATTCGAGCAGCCAGCAAAATACAACCACATGTGGCTTGAGCTTCCAACAGCTCAGGGATTGCTGGCCAATGTGAGCCTGTACTGTGTCCAGCCGGCCTTCTCGTGTTTGCGGTGGGATAAAATACTGTTGCGTGTGGAGTTTGTGAGGAGTGTCTATACGTGTTTGGCCGTTATGAGATCCATGTGCATGTTTGCCTATGTGTGGCAAACATGAAATTTCACTCCACCCACTTAGGACTATAGACATCGTTACACAGGGTGACGCTCCCAAACAGCACAAGGGCACATTTCAGCAGAGGAATCTGATGCTCATCCAGTGTTTTAGACACAGCAAGAGGATCTCCTTTTGAAAACAGTTCCTGGTGGAGTCGGGTCCAATCAGCCTGTAAGCTCTGGACTGAATCAGAGCCAGAGTAGCGGTCAAAAGCCAATGCTGGAGACTCAGTGTTTCCGCCCCAGCACAGTTCAGCAGCTCAGGAATTTGTATTGTGGTCCCCAGACAATGTTCAAAAACAATACGATTATCTGCAGCGCATTAGTGCTGCTTCTAGGGATGCAACGATTATAGATTTTGTTGGTACGATTATAGTCTGAGGAATAATCACTGTTTCACGATTATTATGCATTTATTCATTTCACAACATAAAATCACAAACACTATTTAATGTTTGTGACATTCTGCAGTTTATTTACTAATCGTTTGAGGCCATTTCGCGATTTCATTCATCATACAGTAACTAGCATCAACCATCATTCTCATCGGAGACATGAGATGTTTCGTGCTTGTCATGATTTCTGTACATTTCTTTCTCGTACAGTTTTTAAATACTTTCACACTGCAGATGTGTTCCTGCATTTGTGCATGCCTCTATTTAATCGTGTCACGTCATTGTTCGCTACAATTTATTCGGTTGTCTTGCTTATTCATCCGAACACCGAAAGAGCTTTTTATTGTAGTTGCTATTTTCAGTTGGCAAACATTCGGTGCATCCCTATTCCTAGTACTTTGTTATTTAAATGTTTTGAACACAGAAATGATGATGTGTGGCTGAAAAGACCGGTTGTGTTGCTCTTTCTGGACTAGCAGCAGCATGAACACAGAATGTCTTTAACACCTGTTTCACATCACCAGCAGCTGTGGAGCATGATCAGTGTGTGTTTTGTCACCGCCCATATCAGTGAATGACAGCGTTCACACACGGGCAGCTACAAAACATGCTTCTCACGCTCCATTGACGCTCACTATGTGAAACAGTAATAATAGACATAGCTGAATCGTTGTCGTTCAGGAAAAAGATCACGTGGGAGTTTGAATCAAGATCGCAATTTTTTAACGATTAATGGTGCAGCTCTAATGTAAACACTGCAAAATGTTTTGGGAGGATCCCGTCACGTTCTTGCGAGACAAATCGGATCTCGCGCGATCTTGTCCCATCCCTACTATTTAGATATTAAAGTTATTTATTGCTGCCTTTTGAAACTGAAATAACAGAGTAACCAATAATACAGCACAAAATAATAATACTAAAGAAAAAAAGTAAGTAAACATCCATGCCAGTATTTCCCTTTTGAAAATAGCAAATGGAAATAGATCAGAAATGTATTTGGTTTTCATTCTTTCTACATTTCTTTTGGACCTGAGTTACAGAACTTGGAAAGGTTAAATATTTTATTTACTTATGAATAATACTAGAACAGGGATGATAAATCACAATTTTAATTAAGTATTATTAATTGAAGGCTAATATTAACTTTGTCCCACAGAGGACACGGTTACTAATGAGGGGAATAAACTGAACTATTATTTTAAATCAACTATCATCCATAATTATAAATTTTAATAATCTTTATTCAACTTATCAGCAAAGAGGGAGTAAAATGACTGTTTAAACCACTAAACTCAAATATTCATTGATTGTAGTGACGCGCAGTTGCAGGCAGGCTAATTCACACATGCAACGGTCACCTCTCTCTCTCTCTTTCACCGCACTATTTCATCTCTGTCTGAAGCGGCAGAATTCTAGAGATAACGAACTTCACGCCAGGTAATCCTTGCCTTCACGTCGTGCATTAAAATAGTTTATTTCACAACGAGAACAGGTTGGCTAGCCGTGCATTATCCCTTATGAAACGTATTCTCTTTAAATGCTATTTTTACGGCTATATTTAAATGACGCCCTGGTCATTCTTGGTGTACCCAAAATGGTCCCACACTATCGACTTCAGACATTCTCTGGTGGAAATAAAGGATTGCTATTTGGTTACTGTCATAGTTAATCTAGTGTGTGTAGTAGCCTCCGTGTCTCTGATAAGACGGGCATTTTAATCTTGTGCACCGCTAGTGTTACTTTGTTTTTGTTTTGCGCAAGCTGCAACACTTTCGTCCCATACATCAGAAACACTCGGTGCAGCGGAGCCTTTGCGATTAATTAACCGTGATGTTTTAAAGCACGGTTTATAGTAAAACCTAGAGCTGGGCGGTATGACCAAAAATGTATATCACGGTATTTTTCTAAATTATAACGGTTTCACGGTATATGACGGTATTTATTTTTTTCATGCATGATTCTGGGTGTTAACCACATTTTCTACTGGCTGAGTAAAACTGCTGTAGATTGACTTAGAATGTCATGATGAGTGAATATTGTAGAAAAGTCCACACTAAATACAGGGGTTAAAGCAAAAAAAAAATTTGACTGAAAATATTTCCTCGCCAAACCCCATTCCACAGATACTGAATAAACACAGTTTAAGTTTTTTTCTTCTTGTAGTTAGGAGCTTGTCCTCCTAATTAAAAACATTTAAGTACTTCTGATCAAAAAAAAATTCTGACAAAAAAAAGGAGGTGACATTTGACTTGTATACATTTTCAGACGTTTAATGAGGCTCAGAGGTGGCATGAGAGCAATTCAATTCATAGATTCATGTGACATTAATGTTTTAAATATAAATGTGGTTTTAGAGATGCACAACGGCTCAGCTGTTACTTTTATTTTGAACTATTTTCGTTGATGAAATAGAACAAAATCATGCAGTAATTGTTTATTGATCTTTTGTATTAAATCAATATATCATATTTGCAATTTTAATTATTAAAAGCTGTCTCTCTCTGATCGCGATCTTATGACAGAAATTAAGAGCGCATGAATGAGCTCAGAATCAAAGCACGTGCAAATGTGATGCATTCTGTCGAACTTGCGGAATGAAATTATTATTAATAGCCGCAATCCTCACCAATTCAAGTTCTGCTCGGTGTTCCTGCTAAGAACCCGACTGAATGATGCGATTACTATGTTGTTAAAAGGTGGGGATGATTTTTAGAATATAACACTATTTGAGAAACGTAAGTGCATTTACGGTCTTAAAATGATGAAAAGTGAATTTAAGAAGCGGGAACCCTAATTGTAATCACGCCGGAGAACTTTAGTTTGTGAGAGACTGATGCAGCGGACGGTGGATATGTGGTGCGGTCGATGTGGATATTGTGGATGACTTTCTCTCTCATCACATTCTACTAGTGCTTCAGTTTGAACTTTCACGCTAGTAACACAAACAGCTGTATCCTCGCCAAAATGCAATAGTGAAAAGACTCTCTAACAGTGTCGCTTTCAAGCGTTATTTAAATGACACCGGTATTGCAGTATTTTAAAATTCATATCAGAAGAAAATAAACACCGGTATGTTTTATGAAAGCACGGTTTATAGTAAAACGGTTAATCGCTGCATCCCTAGCTGCTTACACCCAAACACACGCAGAACTCATGAAACTAAAGTCTTTCCACAGGTTTAGGATTACAAGTCAACTTCAAGTCTAACAAGCACAACAACCTGCTGACATAAGATATTATTAACTAAAGAGCGACCAAGCAGAGTCAGAAAATTTGACTTCAAAATAACTAACAACTCAAAGCAGAACTGTTCCATGTTTCTGTCTGTTTTTATCCAACTACTGAGACATTCTTCAAAATATCTTTTTTCGTGTTCAGCAGAAGAAGAAAATCTTCTGATATCATCTTAGTGGTAACGTCACTAATCAAATTAACTTTAACCTAAATGGAACAATCCGGAGTTTATTAAAGTTGTAGAACTCTATGTGGAAACTTCTGGACTTTGCATCACTTTTCAAGTTGTTCGTGATACTTTTTTTCCAGTACAAATATACTGTTTAAAATTTTGGCTCAGTGAGCTTTTCAGAAATAAAGACTTTTATTCAGCGAGGATGTACTTAATCAAGATGTAACAGTAAAGACACTTATGATACAAAATACTTCAAAAAAATGATGTTCTTTAGAACTTTATATTCAAGGAATCCATATAAATGTATCAGTTTCCAATAAAATATCAAGCAAAACAACTGTTCTCAACATTGATAATAACAGGAAATATTTATTGAGCAGCAAATCAGCGTATTAGAATGTCTTTGCCATCATATAAATAAATTACATTATTAAATATTAATAGAAAAATAGAAAAACTAGTTTTTTTTCTGATTAAAAAATACAAAACAAAAATCACAATTAATTTTGGTTCAAATAAAAGCAGCCTCAAGATTTGTTTATGTTTTTGAAAGTGTCTTACCAACCCCAAATGTTTGAATGGCAGTGCATCTAATTTCATAAATATGCAACTTTTCTTCATTTTAAATAAGTAAAACAAACTTTTATGACTGTGGAACTCATTAAGTCACCACAATGATAAGTAACCATGACAATGTGTCATTGGGACGGATGAAGGGTGATAACCTGTACTCTGCAAAAAAAAAAAAAAAAAAAAAACTAACAATTCAAATTGACATAACAGCTATAAATATTTCTAATACAAATAATGCCAAATACACCAGTAATACAATGAATGGTAATTCAATAGCCACCCAGTAGGTGAGACTGAAAAGTAATTTTGAACCGTGAACTGAATATTCTTTGTTTTTCTTTTTAAATCTTCTTAAATCTTCTAAAAAAAAAAAATAATAATCCAGAGAGCTTGTCTTTTGGCCAGTAGTGACCGTATATGTCCAACAGCTGCCAGACACATTAACACAAGATCCAGTTGTTTTTGATGGTGAAAGAAAAAAAACAAGGCCAAATTGTACAAAGCTGGTTGTTGATGTACTGCCACATCTATAAACTGCTTGCTTGTTTGCAAAAGGCTCCATACATATATTGGCACTACAAGCAGTAAATGAGTACCATTATTTGTGCTGTTGCTTCTAGAAGGTTCTGGCATTGTTCATTTGCCCGCCTGTGAATAAGTGATAGAGCCACAAGGACTTCAGCAAGAATCTCTTTACTGCCAAACAATGTGCAGCAAAACTTCATCCGATTGGTGGAGACCGGGGAAACTGACGAGGTAATTATATGTCATGATAGTGCCGAGTCATACTAATGAATCACCAAGTGTGTGACATCATATTCATTAACCATGATGATCCACACCGGCACAAAGACACAGACAAACCCCCGGGAAAGGGTTTGTGACCAGAGCTGCATATATGATGCTCAAATATCTCATTACAGAACAAAAACAGGCCCAAGAAAGAGGCAACACATTGAGCGGTTTTATTCAGTCACTGTGCCACACACACACACACATTTCACAGAGGAGTCTTTTCATCATGGGCCAGGCATTGCGGGCACTGCCAGGTACAGATGATAGTGAGCCATACAGGCAGAAAGAGGACAAGAAACCTACGCTGTAGGTATAACTCTACCTTATCAGAAAAATAATGCTTAAAGACCTCATGAAAACCCAAATTGGTAATATTGTGACTCAAACCATGTTTATGAGCCAGTTATATATTAGGTGAATGATCAAGGTTCAGAAAGGTACCAAGGTTTAACCGCAATTTTATAAAGCTGTGAGTAGGGGTGGGCGATATGACCAAAATCTTATATCACGATATGACAAATTTTATATCACGTTAACAATATCCGATTTTTTAAAGGTTTTTATATTGAAATACGGATTTTATATGATGAAATACGGATAAGAAACTAATTGCAAGCAATAGGACAAAAACTACAATAAATAAGAAACGCTATATATTGTGTAAATGAATTAGTCTTCACTGTGTTAATTATATCTATCTATGATAGATATAATTAACACGTGTATTATGTATAGAGTATATACATATTATAAATATATCATTATTATTGTTATTTTTTATGTATTCTCATTAAAGATACAAAAGTGATTTAGTCAAGAGCAGTGAGAGATTTTCTAGCAGTGTGTTATGATTAACATGAATGACAGACAGAACGAATATTGGACAGCTTCCCCTTTAAGAGCGAAATCCGGATCTAATACACTGTTACATATGCGTTTTCTCTTTCTGACGTTTACTCGCTCTTAAGACCTAAATCGCTGTGTTTATGAGGATACTTGCAAAGACGGGGATTCTGATACATATAAGTGTGTTTATGTAATTGTTCAAAGTTGGCGAAAAAGAAAAAGCTCGCTCCTCTCACACAGAAAGAGACGGCGCATGCATTTAGGTTAAATAGGCGCATGCACAGCTTAAAATCGGTTGTTTTAAAACGGCAGTGCTTAAAAACATGTGAACATACTACAAATGTAGTACCTCATTTAGTAACGAGCTCCTTGTTTTGTCCTGGCTGGTCGTTCTCATCTCTGCCTGCTTCGGATACCGTTCACGCCCCGTGGTGGGCGGCGTATAAAGATTGCAGTCACTCAAATGATGAGATTAAGAAAGATTACCGTAAACAGTGTATTTTGCGACACCACGAAATAAACGATAGAACATAATATGAAACGATAGACTTTTTATTTCGTCCATCCGATATATATCATCATATCGCACAGCACTAGCTTTCTTTTTGTGCAAAAAAAAAAAACGATCCAACAATTCTTCGGTCTCTGGAGGGTCAGAAAGCTCTCAGATTTCATCAAAAACATCTTAATCTGTGTTCCCGAAGATGAATGAAGGTCTTATGGGTTTGGAACGACATGAGGGGAAGTAATTCATAACAGGATTTGTACATTTTCATTTTGGGTTATTGTAAGCTTCATGATTTCAATTAACTAGACATTCGTTTTGATTATTAAATTGCAATTTAACCATTAAAAGTGTTATTATTGTTAACAACAGCAGCAACAAAAATTGCCATATTATATATATATATGCAAAAAGATGATCCCTTCAATGTCGTTAAAGTTAATTTCAAAAGAAAATGTCAATGCAGGTTTAAAAATTTGTAAGGCGATTTAAATGTTTAAACTGAGCCACAAAGCAGCACAGGCTCAATTTAATCACATTTCCACATCACAAACATCACATTTTCAGTGCAGTAGTCTTTTATACTAAGTGCAGAGTAGTACTACCACACTTCCTACTGCAGCATACACACTACAGCTCTGAAAGGTCATGGATATGAGCTCAGAGTGAGCACCAGACAGCCAGAGCACGGTAGACCTCTGACGGTGCAAAATGGAGGGAGAAAAAAAACACACCTTTACATGGTTTCCACGGAGATACTCTGCCATCACCAATAAGACACAAGAGACGGTCACAGTCCAAAGGGCAACGGGGTGGATGGAAAATGCTGCAGGCAGTTTCAAAGCAGTGCTTATGTTTAAAAGGATGCCCTTAAATATTCATCTGAGAGCTGATTTACCGATTCTACACTAATGGTTAAGATGCATCCTCAAGCAGAGAAAACCGGTGCTTGAGCAATGGGTAAGAGCAAATTAAATCCTTTGCAATTAGCTTTGGGATGAAGTTAGGATTGATGGAGGAGATCAGAATGTACATACAATGGAGTGAAAAGCAGAAGGAATAGGCAGAACTAATCCTCATGTCCTTCCCCTCCGTGTAACTACACGTTTTTGAAGAATATTCTAGCCATTATTTAAAAAATTTATAAAAATAATCAGTAATTCAGGGCCAGGGCCATCAACTTACAAAATTACAAATAAATGAGCATAAAAGTAGTCCATATGACTCATGCATTATATTTAAATATTCTAAAGTCATATGATAGTTTGGCCAGAGGAACAGGCCAAAATGTGTCATTATTCACTAAACATCTTGACATCTACCCTGGTTTCCCTCTGAGAGAAGCAGCGATGTCCGATTTGTGAACAAATCTTTTGTTGCTTTTTATTTTATTTTAAATTAATCATATATCTCAAATGCTACCGTTCTGTTGCAACCCGAATACTTTTTTTACAGATTGGACAAATCTGGTTCTCGAGTTCAAACCACTGACTCAAGGATCTGGTGACGCCAAACAACTGGAAAGAAGGCATTTAGTGCACAACTACAAAGTCACAAAAATAAACAAATATAAAGTTTAAACATTAATAAAGTCAGGTGACAGCCAGTAAATAAGAACAAATGAACAATATAAACATAAAATCATCATCATAAGCTTTAATAATTAAAATAGAACAATATAAACATAAAATCATCATCATAAGCTTTAATAATTAAAATACCCCTCTTGGCAAGTGACTTTAACAATAATTCATCTATTGAATTTATACACTGGAGTACAGATCAATCAGACCTTTTTTTAGTTTTATTTTAGAGCATCTTCTGTTACATACTTGCACACAAACTACACTGCAATCATTTTTCCAAATGTAATTTGTGAGGCAATATTACGTTATTATCCAGGGCTCGACATTAACGCTTCATTAAGGCCAGACAAGTAACCAAAAATAACTACGCAATCACCAAAACGCAAGTATTATTCTGATTTTATTACACTTAGAGTCAGTGAATAGTGGATATAGCTACTATATATAATGCATAACTGTATAAAGTTGCACTTCTGAGGAGAGGCTCACGCTGCCTCTCCAGGAGAAATCTAAATGTGCAACACAAGGGAAAGTCAGCATGCGGAGGTAAAAATTCAAAATGAAATGTTGTTATATTTAAAATACAGTTAGTTAGGCAACATCACACATGTTTTCCCCATTGCGACTGTTTAATAGTTCAATAAACGGTTCAATAAGCAGGTGCAATAATATTAGGTCACTTACATTTTAGGCGGAGCCACAGTGCATCTCACATTCAGTGTTTTGAACGAATCGGTTGAGTCGGTTTCATTATCCCATACATAAACATCTGACGAATCAGCCGAGTCGCTTGAATGAACAACTCGGTGACTCACTCATTAAATGCTCACTACTGGCATTTTAATTTAGCTTAAAAGTATCATTTCCACCATTTCAGGACCTGTCGAGATCATCAACATTTATTTGGTCACACCAGTCAATGGCTACAGTAAACGACACCCTGCAATTAGGGGTCTACGACACAAGACCGTCTGTCTCGCTGTCAGTGTTTTGCTATATGAGAGTTTGTTGTTCTCTTGTACTGCGTGTGCGTACCGGAAACCACAGTGCCACAACTTAAGATATTTCATTTCCTGTACTCACTAAGGTGGGACACACGGCACAAATTTAAAATGGTTGGTGACAGCTTTAAGAGTACTACATCACTTTTGTGATTTGGTCAAATGGGATTGTGTTTGTGAAACCCATAGAACGCAGTACAATAGAATAGAACAGAAGATAAGAGAATCTCAAAATCAGAATGTTGCTTTTAGTTCATGCCTGCATGCTTTGAGGTCAGCTATAAAAAAAATGTATTTTCTTCAAGGAAAACGGAGCAGAAATATTGATGATTCACCTTGCACCCAGACTCACAAATGTGTGTTCAAAACTATGCACTTTAAAATGCAAATGTCTCTTCCCTCCACTACCATCTGCCTCTGACTAGCAATAGCAAAAAAAGCAAATATGCGGCATTCCCAACCCTCTAGGGACACCTTGGCAATTGAGTCGCCATTGGCTACTACATTTTTAGATTACTCGCCAGACTGATAATACTAGGCCTATATATCTATATATTAGGGCTGTTTATCACCAGCAAAGTAATGATACAATACGTGTCACGATATGGGACTCAATTTCACCTCAGAATAATTTTGTAAAACAGCGGTTTATTAAACACTGCATACTATAGAGCCATTGCTAACTATTGGCAGAGCAGGAAGTTGACCTCTGCATTATGAAGGGCCTCCATAACTGTACCACAGTACAATATAGGTAATAACATATGTTGCATATGCACTCGCCACCAGGTAAAATATTCTGATTATTTGCATCTTGTTGTCATATATATATTAATGTTAACCTGCTTTAACTAATGTTAACAAATGGGACGTTATTGTGAAGTGTTACCTATTGTTCTTTCATTAATTTGAACAATCTTTTGCCCTCTAATCTTGAAACACTCGTTTAGCATTAACACTGAATTTGCATGCCCTGCTGTAGATTTTGACCGGTTGATGAAAAACAATGTGGATTCGACACATTTAAACAGTTCAGATAAGGTATCTAGAATTATTTATGGAGCCGATGAAATACATATAATCATGTATTAATCAATTATCATTTTGACTTAACCCTTTTCTTTATTTTAAGGCTGAAACCTTAAAAGGGTGAACCTTTTTATGAATCTTTTTCAAAGCTTTATTTTAACATTTACATTAGATATTTGAGCATTAGATATCGGTTGTCAGTCAAGTTGTCATCTAAAATCCGAACGTCATTGGTAATGTTATTGTTTTAGTGATTATGCAAAAAAAAGTCATTTTATTTGATTATTTTTAAATATAAACCTTGGTGAATTGATTTATGTGTCGGTACATTTTGAACATCTCCAGCACATTTTAACAATACCGTGATAATACTGATAACCGTGATAATTTTGATAAAAGACATTTTCATACCGTTACATCCCTAGTGCTTACTGCATCACATCTGCATGTGCGCTGACCAGTTGTGAAAAAAAAAGTTCAAATTAAATATTGATTTATGAATGGTGCACTCACCTGTTGACCTCTTATTTCTCTGAAAAGATCAGGATGAGCAAGCAACTTAAAAATATTTGATGGGTCTCTGTGGCAACATGATTATAGCAACGCTTGCATACAGGTGCATTAAGGTCAGTTCGTTCACCTTTCTCATCCGTTTTATATCCAAAATAATGCCATATCTCCTTTCTACTGTTCTCTTTATTTATTCACTTCTGGTGTGTTGATAGAGTTACATCCGTTTGAACCATCGCGTTGTTCTGTTGTCACATTTACCGGTTACGCAGCACTTCGGAACAGCAGCGTATGAAATACCGAATTGAGCAAAATGATGATATCGTACCGTTTGAAATACAATATATACCAGTATTTTTCCAATACCGGTATACCGCGCATCCCTATACTGATCTCAGAGAGGTTGAGTGCACAGTGTTCAGTCTACATCTGCACATTTATTCAACTGAACAAAACGCCATTAAAATTAATTACAATATTTTTAAAAGGCTCAAGGATCTGAATAAAAACCAGTTAGTGTGTCATTTGGGCATTACAACATCCATAGGAATTCAAATGCATGAAGAGCTTGCATGGACATGACTTAAAACTTGGAGAAAAAAAAAGACAAAATCTAAAGAGGAAACCAGAAACAAATCTGATGCAGATTTGTATGTCCTCATGTTGTGAGGGTTTATGGGCCATACAATACAAGCCATTGAGGTGCACTGTTGTTTTGGACCCTAGTGTTCTTCAATGTTTTTTTTTTCTTTTGTACTTCACAGAATAAAGAACTTCAAAAAGTTTTGGAAAGATACAAGGGTGAGAAAATGAAGACTATCTCTTTCACAGATTTGGTTTTGATAGTCTTGAAAAATATTCAGTTAAAATAGTTTTAATTGAAGTATTTTATTAAATTACATTCAATGACAGGATTGGATATTTCTCCTCAGGGGTATTAAACCATCATCTGTGAAGAATGAAAACAGTGCTAAACAATTTTACTCCGTTCACACAGGACCCGTGGCCAGTGGGCATTGGGTCTGGTGTATTAATCTGTAAAAACTGTAATCCTGTTGATTAAAGAGACGTCTCTCGGACTCAACAACTTTATTCATAATGGCCTTGTTCTCTGTCACTTTATCTTGGAGACAAGAATACGAAACTTGTAACTAGGGCTGTAGGGCTTGTAACTAGGGCTGTCCGGTGAGCATGAGCGGTAATGGAGCAGAATGATAGAGCAGAGCGTCACATGGCACAGTGATGACGGCTGAGGGAGAGGGCAAACCTGGACACTGCTGGGTGGTGCGGTGCATATATTTTCGGCTGCCGAAAATTCAGTGCATCCCTAGTAAATGGACAAAACGATTCTTCGAGGCACATCATTTGCCGTATTCGAGTTACTCGAGGAATCGTTTCAGCCCTAATTCACATTTTGAATTAGTAAGACAAGACAAATGAGAAGGGGGAAAAACACATTATGGAACTGAAAACGGTAAACCATTAAAAACTGTTAGAAAGGGGGAAAACCCACACAAAAAACTATTTTGACAAGCCGGCTATGTGACCTAGAAGGTTGACTGGCAAAACCAGAATCCATTCCGATGGTGAATCCTTGATAACAGTAAAAGAAAGTGCATTTCAAAATGGTCTGAATACATAAGATGTATATAAAAGTATTGTGAAATCTAGTGATTAGAATATCTGATTTGTTATATTTAGGTATACACATTTCAAAAGGTGCAAAGTTCAGACAAAGCAGTTATTTAACGTCTAAAGTCTTAGACAGATGAACATCCCAGGAAAGACAAAGGAGAACGGTGCTAAACACCACACTTGCTTTCACTACAAAAGTCCATATCCAAAGATGGACAGTTCATTGACAGAAGGACCTTCAGGAGAAATTGTACATGATTACAAACTCCAATATAATCACTCCTCACTTAAATCCTCATACTATTCAAAACAAGATGCACATACCTTTAAAAACACAAGAGACAGAAACATTGATTAATGGTCTCTGCCGAAGCAATGAAGAAATGTCCCATGGGGCATTTAGTGATGAGGTCCACAATAACTTTTTTTTATTTAAATGTTTTTCATAATTTTTGCAAAAGTCATTTTTTAAACCTGTATGAACTTCTTTCGTGGAACACAAAAGTCTTAGGAATATTCTTGCTGCTCTTTTTAAAATATAATTAAAGTGAACAATAATTGGAAATGCACAAGACAAAAAAGACCAATAAATAAATACAAATAATTTGAATGTTTACACAACATTTTAACATCTGTCCCATCTATTGGTGTGTTTATGTCCAGTCAGTAATAGAATATTTTGAATGTATCAAAACTGCAGTTTTTGTGCGGTTCACAAAATCTTGAACGATTAATTTACCGATCAGATTCTCAAGTTCAACTGACTCAATGATTTGATTGCCACTGTTAACAGCCCACTGGAGAGAAGATTTATCAGAACCTTGTTTGGGGAGAAGACTGAAATTTTGCATAATTTTTCTATCATATGGCTTCAAAACACTTGCTAAATAATGTACAAGTTGTATGGATGACTACTGGATCCTACATCCCTTTTTACAACTACGGTATTCAAAATTTATTTTGCGGTCCACAGAATTTTGGAAAGACATAAGGGTGGGTAAAAAACACAATTCTTGAGGACTCTTGACAGCAGAAGGCTGCATGACAGGTAAAAATGTTCAACCAGTTCAATGACTCCCTTTCATTCAAACCGGTTCTAGCTAACAGGATTACAGCACAGAAACAATGAATGCCGGCAGCTGGTGCATGCAAGTATGTGAAAGCTAATAGCTAGCCCATGGTACCAGAAGGACACTAGCAAGATTGAGAAATGTGATTGCACTTGTGTATTCATTATGGATTTCGAGGCTGGTCTTCATGGAAACTTGGTTATTTAGTGGGGTTTCGTTCCAGGAGGGACATGGATCCATGCTACACCGTATATGGACTGCTTGTGGCAAACCGGGTTAATCATTAGCAGTGATTGAGCTTTCTTAATCTGTCTGAGGTAGGAGAAATAATAAAAAAACATCTACAAAATAGCAACACAATCTAAGTAACTCCACTTAACTGAACCCAACACAGCAAAAACATCCTCCTTACAGTGTCTTAGGAAATCATCCACCTAGGTTTACCACCTATGAACCAAACTAGCACAAATGACTCATTGGGTACTACAGACTGCACTCAAGTGACCTCTCGGCTCATCAAGACACTGGCTTTAATGGCTGATTAAGCAGCAAGACAAATCAACTACCTATTAACAAAAAGGCCTTGCATGCAGTTACAATATGCAGTCATGTGGTACTCAATCCCACAAAGAAATCCGTTGCATTACCAGCAAATGACTGAAAACCATGAAAAGAGGTGCCTATGGATGTGTGGAAAGCAAACCGTGAAGTACATAAATAAATAAAAAATAACATAAGCTACATAGTCCTATGTCAACACGCTTCACTATGCTCGTCGCATAATCTGCAAGTAAGCCTATTTGTCCTTGCGCAACAGTCATGTGACTGACTCCGCTGAATGTAGGTTATCCCCTCATGGAGTGGCCTAAGTCTGTTTGATTAAATAAATAAAAAATTCTGACTCACTGGGCTGTCGAGACACTATCCAACTACAATGATGTAGCAAAAGAGACTGATTGAAGGATTGTTGCGAAGGAGTTGTTTTCAAATGTACACCAAATAAGGCCAAATTAGTCAAAAGGTGAATTTCTCTCAGCTATGTAACTTTACATGCCAATGCTATCATCATCTATCAGATCTGCCTTGTAAAGAGGATAACGTTCCTTGCGTCTGAAACATTTGCAGGGTTTGAGAAACAAAACACTTGGAAAATACAGGGAAAAAAATTACTGGAAAGATGGTACAAAAAAACAAATAAATGTAAAACAAACAACAAAAGGATGTAGACATTAAACAATGCCTTATCTTTGCCCTCCACTTGTCCAGTGCATTCTTACCCAGAGGATGGGATGGGTGAAAACAGGCCAAATCACTGACTGAGAAAGTGTGCGTATGGGTTTAAGGAAGTGACTCACTGTCTCTCAAGAAAAATCCTTTGACATTTGAGTGTATTAAACAAAGCTCAGCCCTTGGGAAGGGAACGACTGGCTTGGTGTGTGTTAGAGAGAGAGTGCAGGCGTTTGTCCTTGTCTAACCAGGATATAATGATATTCAAGAGATGAACACATACCTTAATTATCAAGAAATTCCTTTGTAACAAAAGCAACTGGCATGATCTCAAACTTAAGAGAAGAAATCTACACTTACAAACGAACAGTGATGAACAACAGCCACTAACTGATTGTTGAATATCTTTTGAACAACACAGATAATTACCGTGTGAAACAGCCTGCATCAGCATATATCCTACATCAGAATCATGTACCATCACACGCATTACTCGTTATACGCATCTGGATTCGCATTATCGAAGGAATGATCAAGGTCGGTACTCACAGAGGAATGTGGCGTTGCTCAATGTCGACCCGAGCCAGTTCATCCTCCTCCACATCAGTTTCTCCTCCTGAGCTGCTTTCCGTGGCGTCGGAATCGAACGCAGATTCGGCGGATCGCAGGTTGGTGGTGCAGCATAGGGACAGTCGCTCTAACTCAGCCGGCATGGATCCACTCTTCAGAAAACGTCTTAGTCTGTCCCTCTCCTGAGGGGTGAGCGAGTCATCGCCGTAATGGCCCCTCGGCCGCCTGGCATCCAGAGCTCCCAGAGTGCTCTTTAATAGTCCGCCCAACTGTTGTTGCACGTGCCGCTCCACCTGCTTGGCCTGCACCACCTGCAGCCGTTTTCGTAAACGCCGTAGCCGTGCCTCGATCTCCCCTTGTCTGCTCTGGCTGTGCTGAGTACGGTCGCTTAGCTCCACCCCAAGACCACCTAAAGGGTCTTGGTGGGCAGCGAGCGAGAGCGCCAGCATATCTTCACTGCCTAGCGATGGACAGTCCGAGGTTTTGTCTTCTGTGAAAGGTGTGATGGAGGGTGGAGATGTTGCAGGAGGTTCTCCATTACTGGGACAGTTCTGAGACTCAGCCGTTGGCTGGTGCTTCTCCGCACCTTTTCGAAGAGGACCGTTGCTTGTTAGTCCTCTGGTAGAATTGACAACTTCAGTCTGATTTGACAAATCTGGCTCGACGGTACGTTGGCCACCATTTAAGGTCACCGCATTGTTTCGGTCAGTCGGTTTATTCACTTTCTTTGCTATGCCATTGACAGTGGCGCCTTGGACGGTGGGCGGCCCACGCGGTCCACCTCCTCCACTGGCACTCATGATGCTCTTTGGCTGCTCCTCGCAGAGCTCTAAAGCCTGGTGCTTGCGTGGTATGAGGCTCGGCAGGATGCTGTGCGTCTGCAGTAGAACACTTTGCAGCTTCAGGGACTCTTTTGCAGAGGAGACATCTGAACAGTGATATGAGGTAACGAGGGGCTTGCAGGGGCCAGCCCCGCGAGAGGGCGCTCCTCCGAGGCCTTGCGTTTGACTGCGCCGTTACTGGACACAAGGATGTGGTTGCCGGT
Organism: Gymnocypris eckloni scoliostomus; assembly: GCA_027564155.1. Taxonomy (NCBI): domain Eukaryota; kingdom Metazoa; phylum Chordata; class Actinopteri; order Cypriniformes; family Cyprinidae; genus Gymnocypris; species Gymnocypris eckloni. The sequence continues at coordinate 36,221,027 of CM050415.1, read as the reverse complement.
GCCGCTTTCCTCCACGCCACTCGGGGAGAGGGTGGAGGAGGATGGAGCCAGTTTGAAGCGTATGCGGTGAGCTTCGGCCGGAGCGTCGGTCAGAGCGGGCGCCATTGCAGCCATGCAGCGCTGGGAGGGGGCGGGCGAGGGGGCCTCTCCCGGTGCTGAGGCCAGCTCCACACCACCCGCCTACCGCTGTGCCAGGGGGAAGCCTGAAGAAACACAAGACACAAAGAAACACCACAAGTCAAATTTAGTGGTCCATCATGGATTGACTGAACATGAAACAACAAATAAACCACACATTAAGTATAAAAGGAAAACATCCAAGGCACATTAGGCTAATAAACACTACTCCCCTTTGGGTTTCTGTAATATGTGCGTGCTACACTCAATGGTTTATTGTATTTTCAATGTACTAATGAAATTACACAGCAAGTGTAAGACTCCACTAAATTACGCTGTTGGCTGACAGAGATGGGAAGCAAATATACATCTCACATTCATGATTCAGGGAAACTGCTGTTGTATTAGGACTGCAACAACTAATCAATAAAATTGATTATCGATAATGAAAAAAAAACGATTCTCATTATCGATTAGTTGGGTCTGTCCACAGTGCACGCCTACTTCAGCCAGTTGCGTCAAATTATTGCACTGAATAACACATTTCGATGGACAAAGTGCATCTAATAATAGTGGAGATGCTGCTGGAGAGATACATGATCAAAGCTGCCCAAAACATGAGAAATCTTTATTTTAAGCTAAGATAATGCATTAGCGTAATGGCTTGTCCTGTCAGGCACTTTGATAGATGCGTGTGTGTCCTCAGCGCAAAAACTTTCCGTTTATGGTCATATCCTTATCAGTAAATGTCACAAATTCATGCAAACATTTACATTTTTGCATAAAGGTTGGTAACAACAGTCTGTGTTAAGTTTAAATCTTTACTGAATGAGCGCTGGCGTGGCGGAAAGACAGAACACAGTAGAGGGAAAGACAATTAATACTCAGCACAAAACATTTGTTGTGCTGAAATATATGTTATTGGGCATTAAATTTAGGTTTAAAAGTTGACATGCCGTGCATGTATTTTATAAGAGTAAGAACTGTTAAGGGACAACGGCGTGTAATAGTTTGAATATAAATATCAGTCGCTTCACAGCTGCCTTTCACAGGATAAAGAAATGACAGTAAGGTGTGATTGTAATCAAAGTGAACACGTGTTCCTGCAGAACATTAGGCCTACTCTTACCTGTTTATGTTATTATTCGTCTTTATTATTATTAGAATTTTTAATGTAGAGATTTAGACAATAGGCCTATTCACTATATACAGTGCTTAAATGTATTAAAATACATGCAAGGTTTTAAACAAATTATGCAAGGTTTGTGCGACTGCTGCTCTAAACTAACAGTTTTGGTGATTACCAAAATATTTTTAGCTTTCTGTATTGGCTAGTCCTCTGATTTGTGTAAGCTCTTTAGTAGGCTATTTCTATTGCTATAATATAATTAATGCTGTTATCTATGAAAGAAAGGCAGAAAAATAGTCAAGAGCTTTGTAGTGTTTTTCAGATACCCAATCAGTCAAAAAGTACAAGTCAGAAAGAATGCAAGCTGTTATGGAAGACATCGGAGGCCATTTTTGTTATTGCGTCAATAAATATTATTTAGTGGTTTCAGTTTGTTATTTTCCCAATAACACTTTTTTTTAAATCAGATTAATCGAGAAAAAAAATGGATCTGCCAACTAATCGATAATCAAAATAATGGTTAGTTGCTGCCCTGGTGTTAGTTGCTGCCCTGGTGTTGGAGTAAAAAGGTTTGGAGTGGCTTGTTTAGCTTCACAGACATATATTCACAAGTCCAGTGGTTCTGAACCAAATTGATTTTAGTAAATTAACATTTTTATAAAGATAATAAGTATAAAACAATAAGTAATAAAATATTTAGGCTATTGAGATATCTATATTTATTAATATTTTTTGTAACATTAAATGTTTAAAACTTCATTTCAACAGAGGTGTTTGTGTTGCACATCATAAAGACATTAGCACCTGTTCATTTTAATTGAAGAAGAAAACTTGTTAATTGAGCTTTTTGCATTCCATGTTTAAAATCGTCATGGACATTACTTTTCATTACATTACAAAAATAAATAAATATATAAAAACTTATATGAAAGATATAAAGTGTTATGTAGATTGAAAAATACGTATAATTGTTTTATTATTTTTTTCATCAACAGCCTAAACAGTTAAAAAGGACAATAAAAGTGCACCTATATTTATATATATATTTTTAATTTTAACAGTAAACCTCTCGTGCAGCACTTTGTTTGCCAAAAAATAAAAGGGTTTAATTTTCATTTGATTAGGATACATTACATTAATCTTTTATGCCTCTGATTACCATAAAAATTAAGAAAATGTTATAGGGCCCTATTATTGTTTAAGAAAGGACCCTATACAAAAAAAAGAATAGGTTTAAAATACAGGCCTGTGGTCCTCAAATTATTTTTATTAATTCACCATTTGTAAACTGATGTTAGAAATATCAATAGATGTTGTATTAAAACTATTCACTTAATGTAATCAAAACAAATCGAGAATTGCATCGACAGCTTGCGAATCGAAATCGGGACATCTGAATTGATACCCAGCCCTTATTAAGAGTTTGACTGGAATTTGATGCCAACTATAAAAGATAATTATCCCAACTAGATGCTGGGCGGTAGGACGCAAAATTTATATCACTGTATTTTTTTAAATGCTATTGATTTCACGGTAAATTACATGTCTTTTTTCCATGCAGGACCGGGTGTTAAACACATTTTCTACTGATGAGAGTAAATACTGCAGTAGATTGACTTAAAATGCCCTTTTTTACTGTCATGATTGAATATTGTAGAAAAACTCCACACTAAATAGTGACTAAACACAACCCATTAATACATGTTAACAAGGAGTCACTCGTTTATAATCACGACATCGTCTGATAAAATCAACATGCATCTTCACTAGGGTTTCCATGGGAACTTTTTTCTGGGGAATTTTGGAAATATTTCAAGTTTGAAAAATATTTCAACTTACCGGGAATTTGGGGAAATTCATTGGAAATTTGTGGAAAATTTGTAAAACCGTACCATATACAAACATAAATATAAAAACATTTTGTTTGATCATAGGCGCACATACTTGCAAACTAATAATTATTTTTTTTTTGGGGGGAGGAACTGTGAAGTACATCACATTTTATTTTTTTAACTCTTCATTCATCAAAGAATCCTGAAAAAAGAAATCACAGGTAATAAAAGAAAAATATTAAGCAGCACAACTGTTTCCAAAATTGATAATAAATAAGCATATTAGAATTATGTCTGAAGAATCATGTGACACTGAAGAAATTATGTTCAAAATTCAGCTTTGCATCACAGAAATATATTATATTTAAAATGCATTACAACAGAAAACCATTATTTTAAATTGTAACACCAGCAATACAGCACAATATTACTGCTTTGTTCTGTATTTTTATCAAATAATTGAAGGCTTGATGAGCAAAATATATGCAATGTTTAAAAAAAATTAAAAACAGTAATGTGTCCAAACTTTTGACCAGTACACTTCTGTATGATAACAGAAAACAGGTTAGCAGAAAGAGCATCACAGCTTGAGCTAGCTAGCAAATACCTCAAATTGTCTAGATACTGTATAAACACGTTTTGGTATTTATTAGTTAAACTTGAATCCCATAGATCAAATATATTTAGATGCAGACTACGTGACTTGTTTGTTAAGTCAGTGTAAATCTATTACCAGTTGATGAATTCTTTGCTATTAATCTTTTATTTTATTCATAACAACAACAACAACAAAGCAAGAAAGAAAATAACAATAAAGAAAGATAATAAGAAAAGAGAAAAGAAAATAACAATAAATAAAAATAAGGAGAGAGAAAAAAATAAAAATAAATAAAGATAATAAGAAAAGAGAAACATTTTATAACAATAAGTACGAAGAACGAAAGAAAGAAAAATAAATAAATAAAGATAATAAAAAGAGAGAAAAATTTAAATAACAATAAATACGAAAGAAAGAAAGAATAAATAAATAAAGATAATAACAAAGATAAAATTTGAATGACAATATGAAAAATGAAAGAAAGAAAACATAAATAACTGATTCTATGACATGTGTTGTTATCAGTCAGTCATCAAAGTTCCAAAGTCATTTTACAGGGTATCTTTATAGTCAGGATTGAGGAGGGACTTTATAGAATATATATATATATATATATATATATATATAAAAACATGTATATTTATGTATATGTATGTATGTATGTATGTATGTATGTATATATATATATATATATATATATATATATATTTATTTTATTTTTTTTGTAAAGCAGGACAAAAGAGTAAAAGCAGATTTTGACTATTTAATTTATGCAATAGTGAAAAAAATTGCAAAATAGGCCTACATGGGGAAGAAAAAGTTTGACAAAACGTGTTCGGTATTGGCCCCTGTGTTTAATTTTGTTTGGCTTTGGCCAAGAATTTTCATTTCGGTGCATCCCTACTCCTCACTGCACAGAACAGACGCCGAGAGAGGTGACACTGCGCCGGGAGAGTCAGAACTCACGCTCGCAGGGAAGTACTGGAGATATCTTTCAAAAGAATGAAAGCTAAGGTTTATCCGACACGGGAGCTGATGGCATGTGGTTAAGTTCTTCTGTGTCATCACGTTCTAGTAGTTCTACATACATTTGGTATGAACCGGCACACCGCCCAGCACTAATCCCAACTATGAATGATTTGTTGCATTTCATTATTTGCATCCAAACAGATGTAGGCCACAATCCAATTATGGCACATGATCCACCAGTTGAGGATCACTGCACAACGACTGACAATATCAATGACCAAAAGACAAACAGAGCCAGACACAAGGACAGAGAAAGTTTCATATGGAGGCCAAGCTGTTTGATATGAGCGTATTTCTACATGGAGCAACTGCAAAACCCAGGCCTTCAGATTTAATGTTCTGTGACGTCAGGAAATGTTTATTCTCATTATTCTTAAAACAATGACAGCAGACCGTGACGTTCGAAGTGACTATGAATGCAAGTATTCGTTGACAGCACCAGGAACTAAATCCGGAACATAAACCAATTCATTCTGCGCTGTCAAAACCCTTTAGGTGTAACCCATTCTTATTCAATCTAACACGCTGATGCACTGTGCCTTAACAGATTTGGTGAATGTTTCAAGAGTAGAGATATAAAATAAATTCACAAAAAGAGACATAAAAATGGAGTGGGTGACTTACACTAAAGCAACATGGCTCAAAGCTGAAATGTCACCTTGTCCTGTGAAAGGGCCATTACAATACATTATATGTGAGAAAGAAAAGGTGGTTAAACCGCCTCCTATCAAAATGAAAACAGCATTTCCACACAGTTACAAATAACTAAGCTTTTACACTTTAAAAAGTATTCATGAGAATAAGAATTTAATGAAACATTCAAACGAGATTGGTGAAAGCGCACTGATGATAAATAATTACAGAAAGATCATTTTTGGATGAACGGTTCCTTTTAAGGTGATAAAAAAACTGTGTGGACAATTTTTAACATGTTATGCCAAGAATTGTGTGGGTAAAATTAACATGTCATTTTCCATTTTTATGTGATTATTTTTATTTTATTTTTTACTTTGATACAATGTGTAAAGTAGTGAAACATTTTACATTTTATGCATTTAGCAGACACTTTCATCCAAAGCGACTTACAGTGCATTCAGGCTATAATTTTTTTGTCAGTACATGTGTTCTCTGGGAATCGAACCCACAACCTTTGCGCTGCTAACACAATGCTCTACCACTGAGCCACAGGAACACATAATGGATGTTTACTTGGCATGTGTGTGTATAAGAACAGAAACACAGCTATTGTGGAAGGATCATAATCTTGTGGTGGGGAAAAGAAAATCAGTTTTTATAATACCGAAGATGACAGGAGAAATTGAATCCTATTGTTTCCACTACACTTAATTTTGCCTTTCCATTTCCTCACACAGCCTCACTAAATAGTGGGAAAACCGGATAATAAAAACTTAATGTTTATGTCCAGCGTGTGGACAGAGATAGATTAGAGGCAGATTTAGGTTGGAAATTGAAAAGGCAATATCTAGCTTTATTCATTTAGCTTCAATAATGAGGCTTCCTAATAAAGCTCCTACTAATACTACTACTATCACTCACAGCATGTCTGGTGTGTATACTTAAAGCATATAGGAACAGATTAAAAGAAAATGTAATGAATATTTTGCAATGAAAGTAGTCATGTATCATGCTGTAACTTGTTGAACATATAGAGTAAATGTACCTATTAAGCACACTTTCAGATTATAAAAAGAAAAAAAAATCCTACTTGATGTCTTAACTAATTGATGTGTTTGTATACCTACTGTTGTAATTGCACACTGAGATATGAGTCTCCATGTATTCACAATGTCTGGCGGCCATTTTGAAAGCTGTCTATAAACTTTCGCCAAAAGGAGGAGCTCCTTAAAGTCGGCATGAAATCAAAATTGACCACTCTTATTTTTTGATGGAATACTGTAGTGTTTATTATAAATAATTTATCCGTGCACTTCATTATTATTATTTTTTTATTCATGTGCCCTCGTAATTTGTAATACAAAATGTTAACCCCCTTCCCTTAAACGACTCCTCTACTCTTCCGGTCACGAGTGATGGTGCAAGGGCGGAGCTAGTGAAGGGTAAACAATGGTGAGAAGCTGCTGATGCTTCACTTTATAGCACTGACATCAGTCATGAGGGAGATTACTCCAACTCATCGCAAACTAATTTGTTTCATGAATATATAACTCAACCCGATGGAGGATGCGCTCAGTCATTTAGGCAGTCTCTCTCTCTTTCTTGCGGCAGTGCCGTTTAGACATGTTTGGTGCCATTGATCATCATCCCTAATAAATACATTATTTATTCATGCTTGGGTGTCGGCGGTGAATCCAGTGGTGAGAAATCCCCCACCACGAACTGCAAACTGGCATTTCAGATCTGTACCCCGACTTCCAGCGATCCAATCAAGTCCTGCCCTCTCATTTCAGATGCCGTTTCACTCGGATATAAGTCACAGTAGAGAAGAAAAGACAATCGCAACTTCCGTTTCATGCCGACTTTAAATGTGCATTTATTTTAGATGTTTAAGCCTTTATTTTGGTTAAGTTTCACTATTTACTGTAAAATTAACAGATTCATATTTAGACTTTTGCTTATAATATCCTGGAACTTGGATGTGGGAAATAATTACAGTTAGATCCAAAAGATAGTTTTAGCAACATAGTGCAGATGGTACAGAACACAGTTAGCAGACTAGCTGTATAAGATTGTGTGCTACGCTAATATATTACTTCACAGGCATTACGGGCTTGTACTTTTACATCCATAATATTATACATTTAGAGTTTATTGCTGGTCTGTGGTTTTACACTGCTGATTCATATTATTGTTAGGGGAGCTTAAAGGGTGCACTACAACGAAAATCTCACAGCTTCAGTGTGACATTAATAAGAAAAAGTAGAATTTCATGGATATTGTTAATAATAGTTGTTCATATTAAAATATGCATAAACTTAATACATGATCTAGACTATTTATTTGGCTAAATCCAGTCATTTTAATAAATATTACATGAAGTTTATTTAAAAAAATAGTTGCTGCTCCAATTAAGATCAGTGTGCTCTCTTTAAGCTCTTCCACACTGAACGTCTATGTAAATACTTCATAAACAGACTTTACATGGTGGACAAAGTTAATCTTTATAAAATGATTCATCATTTTTTACAGCTTTAAGATAACAAAATCGAGACATAAGTAACTATAGTTTATGCCCAAAGATGAAAGCAGCGTGTCGTCCATTCAAAGGAGCCATCAGAAACCTGTCATATCTGTCCAGGAGAAAAGCAACTAAAGGCTGGAATACACTACACGACTTTTAAAATGTGAACAGATTTGTTTACACTAGGCTTCATACACCAACTTACTTGTAAATAGATGTTATATGTTACTTCACTGAATGTGGACGAGTCTAGATGTCACTTAGATGACACTTCATTATGAATGTATATGTGATCAAATTGAATGCCTCGTTGCTTGATCTTAGTGTTCTGTTGTTTTGTGATTGAGTTTGTACCTTCAAATTATTATTTTTTATCATTATTCGTTAAAAATGATGTTTAAAAATAAAACATGATGTGAGCTTTTTGGGAACAGGGGTGTGCTTGAAGGGTACATAAATGTACACATTAAGCACAGCCAGACTTTTTTCATTTAATGATGTACATCTTTATTGAAATGCTTTTTTCATTTAAAATAGAATTTAATATTTTGTGTGAGAGATTACATTTTATTTTAACATAACTTCTTGTACTGAAACCAATATCGAAAGCACTAAAATGACTCAATGTAGATTTTGGTGAGCTTAATAGGTACGTTTACCCTAATGCATTTCTAGTAGAGATATGAGTGACTAGATTCAATTCTCTTTCACAGCTGATTTCCCATTGTTACGGCACATAGAACTTAACTATAAATCACAAAGATTCATCTTTAAGTGGATTTATTAAACTGATTTTGGAATTAAATCACTATGAATACCATGTACCACCACTGACAAGTCAATCAGAGTGATTGTACAGCAGCTCATGTGACCTTTACCAGTACAAGATATCTGATCTTCAGGCAATTCTTGGAACAAAAAAATAAATAATAAATAAACTGTCAGCCACACATCAGATTGTGTCAGAAGAGCATGAGACGGTCTTTGTGAACATCCAAACCTCCCTGGGTGGGGTGAATCCTTGTCAAAGCCTTTTATCCATTATCTCTTAGGAACTACTAGTCAGAACAACTCTGACCTTATTTACATTTTTCTTCAGAGCAGTGTTCAATGAAAACACTGGAACCACACCTAAGAGCTGCGATATCCTACAACAACAATAAAAGTGGATTCTTTTTTATTTTTATAAATGGAATATGCCGACAAGTATCTTTAAACCAATTTGGTGGATGCAATGCAGATAACCAAATAAGATGTCCACAAACTTGCTGTATTAACAAGGCCGATTTAAGCCTGACAGTCATCGTTTCTGGAACTGACACTAAACTTCTGTTAACCAGACAATCAGCATGTTTACATTCACAACAATATGCTAATAAACCATCAAAAATCTGCTTATTCTAAAACCCCCATTATACAAACTGCTTATACATCAGATTTAAAAGATTTGGGTTTATCTCCAGTTTAGCGAAAGAGTAAATAAACAAGTAGACCACTTATAAACATTGAAAAATGTAACTGATCACTGGTAAAAATAATAATAATATAATAATAATAATAATTTAGGTGCTGAGTAAAATCAGGGTAATGGGCAAAAATATGTATAAACTGTTCAGGTTTTGTATGACCAATTTATATAAACAGTTTAAGGCTTTTGTATACCTTAAATGTAGGAATAAAGAAACAGTGAACATAAAATGGTTTGTGTGAACATCTTTCACGCTCTAATCTAGACCCTCAAACTACAAGCTATCAGAAATGAAGTTTTCAAACGACCTGCTTTGTGGACTGTGATAATCTCCCTCTCTCACACTCCCTGAAACGTGTGAAGGTCAAAAACATGTATTTCAATGACTCCTGAGTGGTGGAGGGAAAGAAAAGCTTGCCTGGTGCCCATCTCTCACACAATCCAAGAATTTGCATTAGGACACTCATTTACAGACCACAGACTATTCTTTGACAGGTCTTGAATGTCATCACCTACTGACTCGTATTTTACCAGGGGACACTTTTTATCCTGAGCACACTGCAGTTGTGTAATTACAATTAACTAAAGCCACAAAAACACTACCAACACTGATCTCAGCACACATGTATCTATGCCACACACAGTGCTGGCTTCTGAGAAAACGAAAGGTCATAAATAATTAATTCTATACCAGTTATAAGACAGTTTTTTGCAGGACATCTATCTCTCTCTCATATATATACATATATATATATATATATATATATATATATATATATATATATTTTAGATGGGTCACGATTATCGAATATTCGAATATTCTATTTAATTACAGAATACAGATTATTGTGCGATTATTTTCTGAAAGGTGTACCAGGGCTTGACAAAAGAATGTGATGGCGTGAAGGACGCCGGATTTGTCACTTACCAGATCGGGCCACTGCATGGTCACTAAATTGTATCATTTGCATGCTTTAAGCCTTGTTTAAAATGTAAGCGATTAAAAAGCATTTGGGCGTGAAGACAACTCCTTTTGTAGTACATGAACTGCATGTCGGCACCGGCGAGCACACACACACATTTCACACACACATTATACATATGATGTGAGCGAATAACCAAGCAGAACAGAACTTGAATGTAGCCTGATTGCGTGAACAATAGACCTGTTAAACAATATATTGTAGAGGGTTTGCTATTACAGCGTCCCAAACAACTCAAAATAATAAACCAAAGTTAACAGAACGATGCAAGAGTGCTTCTCTGCCGTCATCCTGTTTCCCATTAAATCATAGCTCCTGCATTCAACATTATTCGCTTTTGCTGAAATAATAATATTCCACTGGTTGATATATTATATTTATATGCAAAATATTTGTGTTGTTTTTCGTTAAATGTGAAGAATGACAGGTTATGCCACACTTATTATTATTTATTTTTTTGGCAGACTATACAGGTGTAATTTTAACTTTAACTTCAGGCAATGTAACATGATTTTATGATCGTAATTTTGACTTTATTCTTAAAATATTATGACGTTAATTATATAGTTATTTATTTGAGAAAGATAAACTAAACAAGTACTGCAAACTTCTTATTTGGTATTTAAAAAAAATCAAACTTGAATTTAACAAAAATAAGATGTTCCAATCATATTTCTAAATTAAATTAATAAAGAAAGGAAACAAAATAATGACCAATTGCTATTAAAACCAAAACTGAACTATTTAAATGGCTCAGCTAGAGAGAGAGAGAGAGAGACCGTCAGACTCAGAGAATTCTGAGAATATATTCTGCTCTATATTCGCTTTGTTTCAATTCAAAGTTCAGGTAACTAATTGTAACAACACTCCTGTCTTGCATGTGAACATGTTCATTTAATATATTTGTATATATGAACATAGGTTATTGTTATGAAGACAGACGTTAAAATTAATGTTCCCATAGGTAATTCAGATATGTCACAATATGTTTTAGCGCCGTAATATGTTTTAAGAATGAAATTCTGTTTATCAGAATGTTTTTTACGCCTAATATTCATTGATGCATTAATCAGATTTAAGATTTTCTTTTTAATAATATGAATGTTCATGTTCATTTTTAAAATAGAAATGTCCTAGCTGCTATGAGCAGTTGATAATCGACGGAATGTTCTGTTAATAAATGCCCATTCGTTATGATATTAATCTGTTTCAGCAATCATACTTTTCAACCATTAATTTTCTTGGGTTAAGATAGACTATTCTCTAATTAACTAAACAGTAAAATTGTTATCATAAGATTGAAAGCCTGGATGGTTTTCTCTCTCAGTGTGTGTGTAACACCGGTGGGCGGGTCATGCGAAAAAGCCTATTTTCGAATAGTAATTTAATACTCTGCAGATTTTTTCAATATTACATTTGCTTATGCCCATCCTAATATATATATATATATATATATATATATATATATATATATATATATATATATATACACACACACACATATATAACACACACATTTCTCAAATGATTATATCATTTAAAACACCCAAATAAGAGATAACTTTGTTCTTTTTTAAACTAAAACAGGGATATTTCATTGCAAAGTGATCTAAGCATTGATCATTCACATTCTACTGTGATTAAAACTCATTCTACTCATTTCAAAACTCAAACACAATCAATACGTTCAATTAAATAAAAATGATTTTGAGCGGTTGTAATGTCTAGATGAAATTTCTCACAGTTCAGCCGGAGGAGGAAGTGTGTGAATGAGAGCTTATCTTTTGACTGTGTAAATGTAGGCGTGACCTTATAAAGACCTTTATTTGTGAAAAGTTGAGATCTCATGTCCTTGAACCATTTAATACAAATATATATATATATATATATATATATTAAAAAAAATAAAGGTCTTGTTGGTGAAAACTGATATAAAGATGTAAGAAAAGGTGCATATTCTGAATTCACTATTGCAAGTTAAATGAACTTGAGGTGTGAAGCCTAAATTGTAAAACGTGAAATGTTCCATATAAACTAATTTCATAAAAACTGCAAATATAACATTCAAAAAGCTGTTTAAAATAGTTTAGACGGAACACAACACGTCACACCACTACACATTTCGACTTCCTGAAAGTGATTTACGTCAGCTACCCTTGTGAGAAGTAAATGAACTTTAAACTCTAGGTTCGGCCTAACAACTTTCAACAACACTGACGGATATAATAAACAACAGTAGCGGACACTTGTTCTTTAAAGTGTAATTATTCTGCGTTATCATTCTCTTCAGAAGATCATATCATTTAAAACACCCAAATAAGTGATAACTTTGTTCTTTTTTAAACTAAAACAGGGATATTTCATTGCAAAGTGATCTAGGCATTGATCATTCACATTCTACTGTGATTAAAACTCATTCTACTCATTTCAAAACTCAAACACAATCAATACGTTCAATTAAATAAAAATGATTTTGAGCGGTTGTAATGTCTAGATGAAATTTCTCACAGTTCGGCCTGAGGAGGAAGTGTGTGAATGAGAGCTTATCTTTTGACTGTGTAAATGTAGGCGTGACCTTATAAAGACCTTTATTTGTGAAAAGTTGAGATCTCATGTCCTTGAACCATTTAATAAAAAATAAATATATATATATAAAGGTCTTGTTGGTGAAAACTGATATAAAGATGTAAGAAAAGGTGCATATTCTGAATTCACTATTGCAAGTTAAATGAACTTGAGGTGTGAAGCCTAAATTGTAAAATGTGAAATGTTCCATATAAACTAATTTCATAAAAACTGCAAATATATCATTCAAAAAGCTGTTTAAAATAGTTTAGACGGAACACAACACTACACATTTCAACTTCCTGAAAGTGATTTACGTCAGCTAACCTTGTGAGAAGTAAATGAACTTTAAACTCTAGGTTCGGCCTAACAACTTTCAACAACACTGACTGATTTAATAAACAACAGTAGCGGACACTTGTTCTTTAAAGTGTAATTATTCTGCGTTATCCTTCTCTTCAGAAGATCAAAATGGTTGGGCAACTCAACATTCTCATGGAGTCTTGAAGTCTTTGATTTCTTCCATATGACTCAAGTATTCCCAGCTGGAGGAATGCACTTACAGAAGCCCTTTAAGACTGAAATCAGAAAGCATTTCATTTAAAAAGACTTAACGCATATAACTTTTACCCACAAAAACATGTTGTTTGTAAAACAGACACACTTGCAATTGTAACAGAGAATCCATGTTAATTAGATTAATGGATGTCTCCAGCCCTGGCCTTGAACTTTCCAAAACATCCTTGATGTATCCAGACACTGCTTGTCAGTAACTTGCACTTTCTTTCACTTTTCATTTTTAACCTCCCAGAGAGAGGTCTTGTCAAACTAATCCCCTGCCAAAAAGAACGGAGTTCAAATTTTGCCCTTAACAGATACAAGTTATGAGCTAAGCCTTTTAAGTTTCAAATAAAACCAGGCCTTGGGGTTTGGGAGTCAGACAAAAAGCTGGTACTGTAGGTGACATTAGATTTATGCTTTAAACTGACATTGTGAATTACACAGAGTAGTATGGGTATCAATACTCAAATGGATCATAACAGGATTTAAGATTGATTGATTTAAATGCATCAAATAAATAATTCAATTCTCTTTAAAACTCACTTTGACAGCCTTCAACAATGTGGGAGCAAAAAATAACAACTCCATGCAGCTCAACAGCTGAGATATGCAGCAGCCCACAAAATGTACATCACGTGAGAAACAGACAAATTAAAAAACAATATACTAGAGTGTCTACATGACTTTAAGGTCACATTGTTCTACCTAGAGCTCATTTCTTGCCCTTAAAATCACAGGGAGGAAAATCTGACAAAAAAAGGGATTTCAACATGACCTGCACCGCCTTGAAAAAATTAAGGCACTTAGTCAATGGTATTGATTCGTTACATAACAGCTCTTCCTGTGAGGAATGTAGGACAATGATAAATCTGGATGGATGGAATGAAAAGAAAGTACACAACAGCTCATAATTATATACCAACCCCTAGAGACTCTTAAAATATCCCACACACAGACCTTAACAATTCAATACATGTGCTGTGTACAAGAGAGCAAGTTTAATATGGAGGAAAACATCTAAAACAGATTGATGTTCCAGTAGAGAACACAAAAGACCTCAAAACCAGGAAATGAGAGAGTGAACGGAAAACAAACAGCACGAGAGAGACATGGTATTTCCCATTAGGGATCAATACAGTACCAATCTATCAGAAGAGGGGGAGGTTTGGGTCCAGCAAGTCTTTGTTTCAACCATGTATTAACCCCATCTGGGGAAAAACACGAGGTTTCAGAGAAGCAAATAGGCCTCAGTTTAATAAATAACAGTCGATGTCTTTCTGGGACAGACAATGTGTAATGTATCTGAACGTACTATAAAGGGCTAAACAGATCAAGGTACAAAAGTCAAATTTGCCACGAAAGACATAATAAAATCGCGTCATTAATCAGGGAACAAAACATCACGAATGTGTCTTTAAACCATAAACATCACGTACACATGCGGAACCTGTTAACATTTGAGACCTGAGATCAAGTGAGTGCTGCGAAAAAATATGCAACGTAACACGTTATATAATGGAAAAGTACAGCGCGTTACACTAACCACAGGTTGAGCAGGTTAATGCTCTATTACACATGAAGCCCTCTGCTGTCCACGAGCAGGCAAAATACTGCGCTAAATATAAACAAACCCCAGATTATACGGAAAATAAGGGTTAGGACGAGCTTAAGGCCATGAAGAATCGCTGACAGCGTTTCAAAAGCTGGCCTGATGCCTACTAAAACGGCATTGTTGTACGTTATCAGGAACGTTTCGAGACGCAGCCGAATGTTGCGCGGCGTAAAGGGTTCAAATACAGATTATTTTGCGACGTCAGTCCGGTTCGGCTGGGCGCGAATACAACTCGATGGGAAAAAAAGTGCGAAAACAACCATTTATTATGTAACGTTAATGTAGCTCGTTATGGAAAACTCCCCGTGTCCAGGCGTAATGCACAATGTGTAACTGTTTACCACCCGATTGCATCATTTTTGGCACATATATGCGTATATTTAGTATACCGGAAATCAATTTGTGTGACTTGTTTTCAGAATAAAATGTTCTATCCCCAATGTCGAGTCTTAAAGGGCCAGCAGCTCGCGTTGACTATTATAATTAATCTGTATTACTGGAAATCCATGTAACGTATAGGCCTGGGACAACATCCAGTAACTGAGATAGTGATGCACACGATTCGCACCAGCACAAACGAAAGCCTGCTGATCTAGATGCAGCAGTTATATACTGCGCACCCACTACACGCGTTTAACCTAATTAACTCTATGTAACGCGTGAACGAACTCGTCTCGCGCTATATTACCAAATACGCGCTTTCGTAAAGTTGACACGTATAATTACGTCGGGCTGATTTTGCAACCTTGATGGTCTGACTTGTAACGCCGCCTACTTCACGGGTTTAACCAGAACAAACGGTGGAAAATAACTACGGAGAGCGAAAAGCGTCCGCATTTGAAAGAGTTAACGTGCCTTCGACGTGCACAGTTTCACCGCGCGTCGATTTTAAGTGCATAAATGCGCTAATAACGTCTAGAGTTGCCTCACGCAAGCGAGTTTTAAACTAACAAAGAGAAAAGGAGGAACCTACCACGTGATGAGGAGCCGAGTCCGGGGGAAATGTATGTAATAAATCCCCACGCTTAAGAAATATAGCAGTAATAACTGACAGGCAAAGCAATTATCCAGATGCAGATTCCGCTGTTGCACGTTCAGGTGGGAAAAAAATCCCGGGCCTCTCGCGCGCTCCGGTGCTCGGTAACCCCCCTCCTTTTCCTCCTCCCACTCCTCCGGGCTGCGTTTAGGAATCACGAAATGGGCGATAGAAACGGGGGCAGTCGAGCTATAGGAGTCCAGTCGGCTGTTTTCCAATCGCCCCCGACAAAAGCCGCGAAAAAGCAGTCAAATGTATCCCTTTTCCGGTCGTTCTTTGAGCGCAGTCCCTTCTCTCTTTCTCCGGGAGGTCTTCGCGCTCGATGTCGGCTGAGAAAACCTCGCTTTTGTCCGTTTTTTTATTGTTGTCGGTCGAGGGGGAAGCAACGAGCTCTGAAAATGGCGGCTCGCTCCTCTCCCTCGGATCGCGAGTCTGACAAACAGAAAGAAGCGTAGCGGCGCAGTGGCGGGAGAGAGGCGCGCTGCTCGGACCAGCCGCTAGAGGCGCTACGCTTCCTGTCATAATGCGTCAGGACAACAGGGGGCGCCACAGTGAGGCGAACATTTCCCCTAGCAGCTAAATATTACATTCTCATGGTCTTATTAGTAGAAAACTGTCAAAATATTAATTTGACCATAGTACAAATGTTTAAGCCCTAACAAAATAGCATGGTATAACATATAGATGAAACTAACACAATACATAGTACCTAGAGCCCTGCCCAGTGTTGAATGTTTCTAGAAACAAGCTCTAAAACAAATGTGTGCCAGTAGAGGGAACTCAAGGGTGTCTAAAATGACTAAGAGACAGGAAGTGTTCGAGAAAATCATTAAATTAATTACAATATGACATAAATCAGATGTCACAACACTGAATTGCTATGCATTAAAATAAACATTACTATCGACCCTTGCATGTAAACTAAACTAAAATGCAACAATTGTAGTTGTGACAAAAATTGCAAAAAGTGATTAATTGAATGTGGAATTAAAAGTTAACAATCCATTTGTATCTTAAAACTCTGTGGCTAAAGCCTGGAATACCTAACGTGATTTTTGCCCTGATTTCCCCCCGATTTTACAGTCTGAACAAGTTGATGCCAGTTGAGGAAAGTCCGAGCCAGTCTGCAGATTACAGCTGACCGATTCCACAGACAATCTCGTAGTGCATTATGGTCACAGACTCCGATTTTTTAGCTTCAGACTTTGATTCTATCCAGTCGGAGGATATCAAACATGTTTGATATTTTCAGCCGATTTTAGAACACGTTTTTATTCAGACACGTAGTGTGTATGATGCCCAGCTTTCCTTTGTCACCATTTATAAAGTCGGTAAGTGTATGATGCCTAGTGTTTTAAAAATCTGTTCAGATTTTAAAAGTAGTGTATTCCAGCCTTAAGGCAGCTTTTATCATAATAAGTCAGAAATTATGAAACCTAGTTAAGCTTCCTGTTCCTAGAGGCCCTCATAAACAAAAAGACAGCTCCATCTACTGTTTAAAAGAGGAATGCTTTATTAACTGCCTTTCTGTGGCACTTGCTATTTAGCTGATCTTTTTTGTCTGCTTATTCTAATAACTAAGTATGCACACTGCAAGTACATTCCCCTAAAATAGTACATGTGAATGTATTAAAACAGATGGAAATACACATATGACTTAAAGAGTGTCAGACCTTAGAGATGAGTGGGTTCAGTCGAATCGGATGCTTTACTGGAACCTCCATTATTAATCCAAATTGAATTTGCAAACTCCAAAACGAACAATACAGCGGTTCAACCTGCAGTCTGTAAAACAAACAAACAAAACAGACCGTTAACATTTACAGCTATAATATGTGTATTCATAAATTGTTAGATACTTAAAACAAATATTAAGTCTGATTTACACAAATTAACTTTGGCCTGGTGTTTTACACTTTAAACCCTCTCAAAATTGACTTTATAGTTTAAGGTTTAAATGTCAAACCTAAATATTCGTTACATAAAATAGAGATACTGTAAACATGTCTTTAGTCGGTCACTATCAGATCTTGGGAAAACAATAATAAAAAGAGATGTTAAACGTATTTGAGTAAGTAAGTTAAGCTTAATAGATTATTAAAATTTAAATTAAAAAAAAAATAAAAAGAAGCCAAATCCAAAACAAACAGCGCTTTAGCAACTGCGCTTCCGAAGGCAGAGGATGGAGTCACGGGCTGTGTTTCAAAAGTACACAAGCTGTCTTCCTACGCCGCATTACTAACGGCATTCGCGCCTTCCAGACGCTGTCTAAACAGACCGCTCACTAGGTTTTGAAACACAACCACATACAATCAATTCCAGTGTAATAAAAAAAAACTTGTATGGAAAACAAATAGTAGATATAATGAGTAATAATATTACTTCATCTATTAATTAGTTAAGTTCTTTAAACACAGTCCAATATGAATTCGATTTACTCTTAGCAGGCCCGTTGACTGTAGGTTTAGCATGCTAACATCATCAGCTGATAGTCTCTGCTGTATTACAGCCTTTCTTTCATACCAGCTCACATCTTGAAGACGAATTCAAGGGGTCAGTTTTTAGCGGACATTCTGACTTGTAACTACAGAAAACATGCCAATTTTAGAGTTGTTTTAATTTTATCTGCAGGTTAATTCTGACAGACTGAGAGATTGTTTTGTACCCAAACAATTTTTGGCCTGTTGACTGCAATCTCCGGGATGAAATTACTTTGTCATAATGTCTAACGCTCACTGAACGAGAGGAAAAATGAAACATTGTTTTCTTCTAGATCTTACTCAACATTTTACGTTGAAAACAGTATTTTACCCATGCGAAAATAGCAAAAACAAGTATATTTTAAATGACAGAGTACAGAATTCACGTTCCCTTACCTGCACAGATCAACCAGGCTTGAGCCGGAAGTACCGCCTCATTTCAACCTGTGATTGGTCAGTGGGCGGAAAGGCGGCCGCTGATTGGCTGGTTTATGTGTTTTTAGCAAGAGACGGGCTTACGAGTGAAAGTAAAAAAAAATGTAACTTTCATAAAGAGTTGATTTTTGTTTATTTATTAGATGTTATTGTCTGTTTAATACGTATGTACCAAACACAGTGTCACGTTTGAACTTAAATTAGGCCAGTCATAAAGCTTAATATCACAGTATCTTTGTTAGCTGTTGTGAGTCTCGCAAAAGATGTTATAAACGTCAACGCTTATCTATGGAAATTGATTAGACATTCATAATCACGTTACAAGTGCTGACGCCTTCTATAATTGTCCACCGAATCAAGATCGCATTTTAACATGTTATATTTCACATTTGTATCAATAACTGTAGAAATCATGGCATTTTCGTGTAAACCGTGGCCATCTTACAAATCTATGAACATTCAAAGATAGTGTTTAAGAAGAAACCCAAGTGTGGATCAACACAGGCTTCGTATTTCCCTTCAATGACCACATCAGGACTTTCAGTCAAAGTTGTTTATTCTATTACCTTTTAATTCCTTAAAATGTACAATAAGAAGCATTTAGCAGAGATCAAAAAACATTTTATAATAATAAACATGTTCTGGTAAAATAAAATCCATGAAAGATACTTTGTGCACATTTTCTATGTTCATCAGTATTGTCCTCAACAGCACCAACATTTCAGAAAATTGTCTCAAGAAGTCTGACCACTGGTCACTGTGCCATACAATAGTGTTGTTAATTTGGACACTGGTATGGATTCCCAAACACAGATGGACGTGTGTCAAGGAAACCACCCCACCTACATATCATTTAATCAACAATTCTCTAACCAATGTCTTGCAGCTGGGCAAAGAAACATGGATTTGGGTGTTTTGAAGGTAGATAAGTGCAGAACAGATGAGTGGCAATTTTTTCTGATTAAGACAACATTTTTCTAAAAACATAAGTGCTTCTTGAGCATCAGTCACACACACACACACACACACACACGTTTTAAAATCTGGTGGAAAAAGATCTGCATCAGCCAGAACTGGTACTTTCTAGTTCATGTTCAAAAACATTTTTCCTCTAAACAGATGGTAATCTGATTGAAGATATGCAGTTTACATTGAATCTCTAATGCCAAATGCTTTTTTAATCTGGGCAGAAAGTGCTTTTCTCCCAGCCATTACGTTCCTTGGTGAAAAAGGGAGAGGAATCAAAGGACTACCAACTCTTACACAGGTCTTTATTCAGAGTAAATGCCGATAAAATAACATAAAAGGCCTAAGCATTAAGACAGGAACATCCATGAATGTCTGTGGCTCTTTTTTGAGTCTTCAACTGACAATTAACTTGTTGTGAAGACAGTGGAGTCATTGGCAAATCTGGGCAATTTGAGCTCAGGCAGAACTTGAATTCTGTCTGCGATAAGGGACGCCTGCCAGTGACGATGAGGGATGAGACAGGACCAGAAGATCAGACCGATGAGACACCTCTAAGGCATGATGACGAGGGGGGTGGAAAAAGGCAAGAATGAATGATGAAAATAAAACGACAGAAATGAGGAGGTACTGTTATTAGCAGCAGTTTGTTTTCCTTTTGTTCTTCTTCCTCCTTTTTCCGAGTTGTCTTCAAGTAGCCCCCAAATTGGCATTGTTTCAAAGTCCAGAGTGGTGTCGGGGGCTACAGAACCTCATCGCTCTCCGTGGTGTGGAGCTGTGTGTCATCAGCGTCTGTCATACTGCTCTCCTGTGACTCCTCCACCTCCGCTGCTGAGAGCAACGAACAACATTACATAGTGCACACAGGGCCACTTAAATGGCTCGCTGGGTAGTAGACTTACTTGAGTAGTAGGGATAGTCATCAGGAGTGACAGGTTCGTCATCATCTGGGAGGTATCGCTTATCTATGGCCTCTTTGATCTGATTATTGGCCCCTTTAGGGTCCAAGTCCATGGCCCAAGAGAAGTTCATTAGCGCCAGATGAGTCTGGCCAAGCTTCTTATAGACCTATATAGATTATCAATATTTTTTAGTAAAATATATATTTGATAATACACACAAGTATACAACGGAGTTGTAGCAGTACCTTTCCTATTAAGAAGTAAACAAGGGACTCTTTGGGCACTATTTGTTTCAGTTCTTCAAGCTCCTGCAAAGCCGCCTGTGAAGAATAAATCAGTTAACTATCAAAAACATGGTTTCTGAAGGTAAATTCAAAACAGTTTTTAGACCAAGTAAAGAAAAGGAATACATTTATTGTAGCAATGCTTCGAATTAGTTTCGAACAGATCTCAGAAAAAAAATAAATCTTATGGCTTGAATATACCTCTGCTCCAAACCACCGGAATATGAATATATTTTTACCGTGTATTTTTGTCTTGTTTTCCAGTAAAAATATCCAAACATTCTTAGATGTTCATTTTAAGCATAATTTTTTTTATTTGCATCTCAATCTCAAGTAAATGTAGATATTGGTTTTGGAAAACTAAAATTTGTCAACATTTAATGCCATGACCAACACTTTCTGCTGCAATTTAAGACCTTTTGATGCCTTAATTTGTGAAAGCACGAGTGAACGTTGAATCTTGACTGCTTCATGTCATGAAACAAGTTGGGGAGTACCTTGTACTTTTCATTGGCAAAGAGAATAGAGGCCCTGTGGAATTTGCATAGCGGGTTCTTGGGGTCGATGCTAATGGCTCTGTTGAGGGTCTCCAGTGCATGGTCTGATTTCTTTAATGCATGTTGTACCTGAAATGGAGCACAAGAGAAAGGATATGAAGATGCTGCTAGACAACAATTCAAGCATCAACAATTCGAACAGTCGGCACCATGTTTTTCACAAAGTACATGTTACCATACTCAAAATAAATAAGGTCGAGCAACAATCTTGTGTTATTATTTCCCAAAGAAATGAGAGTGTGCGGGCTGCTTTACTTTAGATTAACATATTTGTATAACATTAACTCACCACTCCAATGTGACAAAGTAGCACAGAGCTCTGAGGATTGATGCTCAAAGCCTTCTTGAAATGAATCTCGGCTAGGTTAAATTTCTCCTGCTTGTAGTAAATCATTCCCAAGCCGTACCTAGCATAACAGACAGAAACATTGAGCCTTTTTACTGTTAAAATGACACACGGTTTCTATCATTTAAACTAACAATGACAATATAAAATGAACAGTTTTACTTTATACATTTCTGTATTCATCTAAAGTAGTGTCTCATTTCAAAGCCATAGAGTAGAGTCTGAACCGTACCAGGCATTGTAGTGACGTTTATTGAGGCGTATAGCATTGCGGAAGCAGCCCAGGGCTTTCTCCAGCTCCTCTGTGAGAACTAGTTCATGCCCTAATAGTGTGTATGCGTATGCAAAGCTGGGGTCCACCTGGATGGCCCGTGTGAAGAACTTAATGGCTATGTCATGTTCCCGCTGTAAGCTGAAACAGTTACCAGCTACACACCAGGGCTGTACACAGAGAGAGGAAGAAATAAACCATGAGAAAAAAACATTCGAGATCTGCAAACCCTGCTCATTTGCTATATTACTCTGAGAGACGTACCTCTGGTGAGTTTTTGTCCATGTCAGTGAGATCTTTAGATAGGGCGGAAAGCGCCACATCCTTCTGTAAATGCCAGAGTGTTGTGGAATAGATCTCCATTCCTTCCACTCGATAGCTCTCAATGCGCCGCACTTCTGAAAAAATCCTCTCCGCCTGGTTAAACAGACACAAAAATTCAGTCTTGATTATCTTTTCTGCAATTCACCGTTTGAATGATTTTTTGCCTCCATTTTCTACCATTGATCAATTCCTGCAATTTTAACAGCCTCAACTCACCTGCATGTATTCAGCCAATTCAAAGTGCGCTCGTCCGATCTGACCCAGCACCCAGCCTGTGTTGTAGTGGTGTGAAGGCAGCTGACTCAAGATGTTGATGGCTTCTCTGCAGTTGTAAGAGCAGAGAGCAAGATAGCCCCTCCCAATATCCCGCATCAACGTCATCAGCCCATCTGAATAAAACCGAGGAAACAAATCCAAGCTTTGGTGGAGTTATATTTTCAAAATGCATCATATTTAATAATACTTATAATAGGATTCACTTTCTTTTGAACAATTGTCGTAATTTGTTTATAGTTCTTTAAAATCAGCATGAAAAGTAAATTGTGATAGTGTTTTCTTTATTGTAACTAAGTGAAACAAATTCTAAGAGATATTTTGATTAAAGATTATGAGGGTACATAAATAAAAAGAAATGCACATAACACAATGTATTATTTATATTATAATAATTAGTTAATTAAAATATATTATTATAATTCAAATATAAATAGTGCAATATTTTATTAAAAAAGAATTGTTTTGATTGCATTTGTTTAGATTTTATTCCTTAAACGCATCTTAAAAAGACAAATCTCAAATACCTGCAGCAGCCTTTTGTAGATTAAAAGCCTGGAACTGCGGTGAGCTGAAGTTGCATTTCCCTTCTGATATGGAAGAATCAAGCTTGAGGATCTCGATGCTCTCATTCAGGTTAGATGGGGTGATTCCTCCCTTACCCATTTTCGTTTTGGTCTTTCGGTTAGGAATCTTGGTGGGGAACTTCATTTTCAGCTTCTTGCTGTTCTCCTGTTCAATTCCATCATTAAGAGTGTTGATTACACTTCCTCTAAAAGAGCGGTTGAGGATTTTGAGGAGTGTATGCATAAACTTGTGTGTGTGAAAGACAGTACCTTGGCAGTGGAGCTGGCACTGGTGAAGAGTCTTGAGCTCCGCCGTGGCTGCACATTTGGGGGAGCAGCAATGGTTGGGCTCAGCACTTGCGGTGTAGTACTAAAGCAGAAAGAGATGTCATCAGAAGCCATTATCAAAGCCGCGAGATGCCTGTAGAAATGTGTGGTGACATTAGGGCTGCTCGATTATGACAAAAATAATAACGATTATTTTGGTCAATATTGTAATCACGGTTATTAAAACGATTATCAGTGGGCCATATGACCAAAACTTTATATGAAAGATTTATTTAAAGAGTGATATATATCAAATATATATTTTCTGTAAATAAGGTTGCTATGACATCTACATTTCAGAGACCAGTGAAATGTCACGGTTTTCAATACCACAGCAGAATACCAGAGTAACTAATATCAGTTAAAAATAAAACAAAAAATTATAGAAAATAATTAAACTGCCAGTAATAAAAGCAAAAGAATACAATAGAATAAAAAAGATACAAATGAAACAACCTGTACTTTAAGTTTATTTAATGCAAGTCTAAAGTAGCTATTCAGTTAACAGCCTACTAGAGAAATTGAATAAACTAATGTAAAATAAAACAGCATAGTCTTCACTGTAAGAATTAAACTTCCTTTGTTTCTTATTAAAGCTACAAGTCAAGTCACCTTTATTTATATAGCGCTTTTAACAATACAGATTGTGTCAAAGCACTTTACAGTATCAAATTTGCGGATAGTGTCAGTAATGTATAATAATAAGATTAAACACTCAATTTTCTGTTAAAGGCATTTCATTGTTGAATTCAGAGATGTCATTGTCTTGCTCATTTTAGTTTATATAGTATCTGTGAAATCAAATTGATGATAAATCGATAGAAATTAAGTCTAGAGTCCTTTAGTCAAGAGCAGAGAGTGATTTGAATGTGTCTTTTGTTGTTTGATTATTAATATAAAGCACACATTCAAAGCAGGAATATAGCGTACTGTCACTTTAAGAGCCGCACGGATCCAATTTACTGTTACACAAGTATTTTCATCCTCAACTCTTAACGTTCATTTATTACATAACCGACGAGGATTTACATGAATAATCACCAAGCACTGCATTTTGAAACATTTGTGCATGTATTTGACCATTTAGACGCTAAAAGATGACTTTACATGTCTGTGTTGTGTTCTGTCTCTGAGCGCATACACAGCAGTCTTCCCGAGAAGTGCATGTACTGTCACGCTTTTAAAAACAAAAATACATCTAATCAACTTAAATAAAATCAAGCACGTACCATTTTACTAAAGTCTCGTTGCATGGTTTTACTGATTTGCACATGAAATTGGCCTTTTATGGAGAAACAAAAGAGCACCGCCGAAAGGGGGCGGAATGGGGTGCAATAATGGTTTTATCTCGATTACTGTATTTTCATAATCGTCGGAGGCCGAAAACGAAACTGAATTTCGATGAATTAAACAGCTCTAGGTGACATGTACCTGGTCTGTGGGGCAGTGGTCTGAGTTTGGTTGAAAGGGTTTGGAATGACCTCTCTGCTGTTTCCACTCTGTGCAAACACTGACTTCGTCCCCACTTGGCTGATTCTACTGATGGCCTGAAATGGCAAAAATAAATCTGGTTTTAAAAATACATTATTTATCATTTACACTTTGATTATATAAAGACTATTTCTGTCTAGTAAAACATTTTTTAATAAACCTTACATAAATACAATTTAAGATTTGATTTGGATAGTTTTTTTATAAATAGGACACAGGAAGTTTTTCACACTCTTTTTGAATAAGAGATCAATGTACTACAGTGAAATGAGTGCAGCAGAGACTGTTTTCTTGCTAGTAAACTTCACAATTAATTACAAAGAAAAATAACACTTTGAATTAAATGTAAAGACTAACGAACCCAGACAATTTAAACCTTGGATTAAATGTACAAAGACTAACCCAGACAATTAAAAAGAAAGAAAGCTGCAAAATGACATTACAGGGGTCATATGATGCTTTTTAAAGATCATTATTTTGTATATTTGGTGAAACAGAATATGTTGACATGATTTAATGTTCAAAAAACACATTGTTTTTCAAGTATTGTACATCATTGCAGGTTCTCTATGCCCCGCCTCTCTCAAACGCTTTGTTTTCTACAAAAGTGAAGTGACATACGACCAAGTTTGGTTACCCATACTCGGAATTTGTGCTCTGCGTTTAACCCATCCAAAGTGCACACACACAGCAGTGGTTGTGATGTGACCGTGTCTCCCTCTCTCACACACACGATGCTGCGACCCTCTCTCTCTCTCACACACATACACACGTTGGTTTTATGGTTTACGGGGACTCTCCATAGGCGTAATGGTTTATATACTGTACCAACTGTATGTGCTATTGCCCTACACCAAAACTTAGCCCTCAAACGAGACTGTGCATTTCTACTTTCCCCCAAAAAAACTCACTCTGTATGATTTATAAGCGTTTTTAATTATAGGGACACTGAAAATGTCCTTATAAATCACCTTCTCCTTGTAATACCTATGTCATACCCATGTCATTATACAAATTTGTGTCCTCATAAACCACATAAACATGCACAGACACACACACACAAAATTGCAAAACTCAGCATATGAACAGTCAATATCAAATACTTAAACTAATAACAAAACATACAGTTGCTGATTCAGAAGCACCAGATTGTCAGCGCCAAGTCAGAATTTCCTCCTCTCATAGGTTCACGACACTGTCGTCCATAAAATGCATTGCTGTTCTGTTGTAAGAAATCTTAATGATTCCTAAATGGATCTACCTTCAGAAGGCCAAATAAAGTGATTTTGCTTTCACATAGAAACACACAGTGCCTCCTGACATGGCTGCTTCAACACTACTACGGTTACTGAAACCACGCCTTCTTTAGTAGATCTTCTTTTGTAGACAATACCATTTTTGTATCAGAAACCTGCCCCATTCTCCTAAAATTAACTCAGAAACCAAGGGTTAGCCAAACAAACTTAACGTTACAGTAATACAAACAGGTGTACAAAAAGGGTGTAAAAACTAAACTGCATTATTCTTTTTTTTTTTTCTAATGAACTAAACCTTGACTAATGTTACTCAATTTTAAGGAAAAAACACAATTATACAAAAGCGTAGATCACAGCCCCTGCAAAACGAAATTCCCATGAAAGTACTTTAATAGCAAGCTGCTAGAAATAAAAAGGCTTACCTTCTTCGGAGGGCCAGGTGGAGGAGGAGGTTCCATCCCACTTCCACTGTGACTGTAATTCTGCAGGTACGTTGGGTCTCCCGGGCTCGGCTCCAGAGGCAATATTCCAAAACTACACAATTTTAAACAGATAGATTACTAGAATTAAAACATAAGAGCCAGATCATCACATACATAAGTTTAATTAATAAAAAGTACTTGGGATTACATTAAGAAAGCCTCAAGCACAGTTAAGTGTGAGATATGGTGGCCTTTGTGATCTATGGTCATTACCTTGGTGTGAGGGGGCTAAGTGTGGCCGTGCCCCCCAGCAGACATCGGCCGCTCTTGGGTTTGTTTTGCACTTGTTTGGATAATAGTGAGCCACCGGTGCCCAGTGACACAGAGTCTGGCGAGATGACGGAGGAGTCGATGTAGGACACAGAGGAGTCCGTATTCAGGGAGTACTTTGAGTTAGAAGATTCTAGATTGAGCCGGTTTAGCTCCTTTAGAGAGAGAAGAAAGACAATGCCAAGATATGATGTAGAAGGCAATCTAAATTCAACATGTTCCCAAACAATACCTCATATACTTCATGCACATGCATTATCTCCCAATAAAACACAACAAAATGCATGAAAAACCACAGGAAAGACATACCAAAGTGTCCTGTGGGGTCTCCATTAGGACAGTGTCAACCTGTCGATGTCCCATGTTGTTACAAGGTGTGTGTGCAGGGCTCATGGGAGGAGGGGGGATGACTCCTCCGCTGCCTCCACTGAAATTCTGCAAGGAGGTGAATCTAAAGATCTGCTCTGGATCCGGTCGCTCCCCTGTAGCAGAGTTTAAAATCACATTATCAGGCATCCTCTCCTTAGGGAGTCTTGTAACAGCTTGGATGAGGTTCTTATGATGACCCTAATTAATAACGAGAAAGGAACTCACCAATTTGACATAGAGACTCAAATGGAGACCATAAGAAAGGGTTCTCGCTCATGCTTTTTTGATAACATTCTGCACCTTTTGCTATCCGATCTGTTTTGCTGCAGGGATAATGAAATGAGCATCAAAATTTTAGCCACTGAAAATGTTTCATAAAATGCAATTTTTGGTTCAGAAATACAATTTTTGGTTCTCCACAACTTCAAAATCCAACAACAATCTTAGACAAGGACAACAGCCAATTTTATTGGATTTAATGTAAATTACAATGGATCATTGGCTCATTGACAGATTCTGTGTTTTGAGACGGTCATGAAGAAACCCAAAGAATTAGTGAGAGCAATAAAACAACCAACTTACTGACATCTATGGAGGAATACTGCAGTCAAAAATACAAACATTACAAACGTAACACTAGTTGTGTAGTAAATTCCACATCCCCAAAAAGTGATTGTTCTCTTGGTTATTAGCACATGATCAAAAAGTGCAAAGGCTGTGAGGCTATTTAACAAAACATCTCATGAAGTAAAGGAAAAGAGGAATCTCATATGAGAAAACAAACTTTTTAACTTGCCACTTTACCTGAAGAAATTCAGAACTCTTAAAGCAATCTGATACCCCTTTCCACCAACGCAGTTCCAGTGCTGGTTCGGAGCCAGAGCCTAGTTTGGGGGGGGGTTATCCACTCAGTGGGCTAAAGTCAGTGACACCTTGACTTTCTTCCAAATAACGCACATTTCATTCATAATATTAAAACACAGGCCTATAATGTGCACGGTTTAGTTTTTTCTGAATTGTGTGAAATGGCTAATAAAAATAGGTAATACAAAACGATTATGAGGTAAATTGGTTTAGTCTTGACCTCTGGTCGTGAGTGACAGTGTTGGGGGATGGGAAACCTGTTGATTGTCGAGTGCCAATAAACACAGCGATGGAGAGAAAAGGGTCAAAGCCGTCAGGTGTGTTTAGTTTGTGTTTTCTGTTCTTAGTGCAATAGTGTAATAATGCGATTTTCTTTCGTGTGATTTGACGTGATGAAGTATTTGTGCTATTTAGAATATTTATTCTATATTTTATTTGTATATAATTCTTAATATTATTGTTGTTCTCTGCTCGTTGCATTCTGATTGTACATATTTTTGCCATTTGTATGTATATAGAGCATATTTATTTAAGTTCTGATAACTTATACTGTTTTGTGCAGAATTGTGTTTTTCAAATGTTCTGTTGAAGGATTTGCAATTGAGAAATATAAGCTTGTCTGTTGAAGTATATTGTGCACTGTTTGTGCAAAATATAAGCTTGTCTTCATGGATGGGTTGGGGTTATAGTACGCTCAACGTCAGTAGTTGTGTTAGCACCTGGTTCCTGCTGGTGGAAAGGGGGTTTGAGTACTGTGCTACACAAGTGCAAAACTAAATCAGAGCTCTGGTACCAGCCTGCTTTATCCAACAACTTAAACACAGCCTCTCACTAGCAGCTCTTTTTCAGGAACAATTGCAAAGCAGATATTTTTGTATCTTCACTAATGGTGCTTTTCCACTGCATGGTACGGTTCAGTAAGGCTCACTTTTGGGGGGTTTTCCACTGGGTACAATACTTGGTACTTTTTTTAGTACCACCTCAGCCGAGGTTCCAAGCGAGCCATAGCATTACCAAAACGTGACGTGTAAATTCTGCTGATCACTGATTGGCCGAAGAAAATAGTCACTGCCTGCGTAATTGAACTTGCGGCACGAGACACAACAGAGCTGCTATATTTAAATCAGCCAAGGATCAAATGCAACTGTTTTGAATGAGCGCACCTTTCTTTTAACAACCCCAAAAATGGCTGTTTCATTGACTGTTTAGGAAGTACAGTCTGTCCTCTTGTTGATAGCTGAGGAGCGGATCCAGTGAGAGCTTGATGGAGCGACATAGAATGAAAACGTTTTTCAGGAGTCATGGTAGTAGAGACAGTGCAACTATAACGAAACGTGAATAATCCCGCCCACTCTAAAGAGATACTAAACTGCAGTGGAAACACAAACCGAGCCGAACTGAGCTGTGTCGTTCTGAACTGTACCGAGCCGAGTCGTACCACGCAGTGGAAAAGCTCTACAAGGTTCATTGATTTCAGTAGGTGAAGCTAAGTAGCCAAACAAGCTCAACGTACCAGTAGATGTGCCCCAGCAGAGCCAGAGTAAAGCAGGCCGAGTCACCAAACTCAGTAATGATGTCGTCTTGGCTCTTCTGTTTGTTCAGGACCCCTCCGGTCAGGATCTGCTCCCCCTCTGCCAACCTGGTGGAGAAAAAAGCCTCTCGTTTACTTTGAATGGAGTGACGTCAAATGTTGCTGAACTGAATTGTGGGTCCGTTGCGTCGCTTCACTGGCGTTGTGGCAGCGCTAACGCAGGCGTCAGCCAATCAGATCGCCTTATGAAAATCAGTTCCTCCCTTTTCAAATTTTATATCACATCAGAAAAGCATTTATTTTTCAATAAAAATGATGGAAATAATAAAAAAGTTGAAAAAGTATCGGGCAGGGTTAGGGTAGGTATAGGGAGGGCTTTATTGTCACAATAAGGTGGCATCCATTTAATAATTTGAATTAAAAATAAAAAAAATTACATTCACTCAATAAGTTATTATTGCATACTGTTTCATAATGTATTGCAATACTGGGGTGCAGATAATTGCCACTATTTGCAATAAGTGGTATAAATAGCAGATAATCATGCTATTTTATCACAGTGTAAATAGAATCTATAGCTAAGAAAATATGTTATTTTCACTTAGAGCTAATAGCCTAAGTGCTAAGTGCCTAGAGCTAAGTGATTCTACAACGGGTTACATTTGAGAGATATTGAGTTAGAAAATACAGTAAATGAAGTCCCCTATAAGGTGATTAGTCTGATTAACATGACACACACACACACAAAGAGACATATACTTCAATCACTGCGGGAGAATGTGTCAGCGTGGATGCGCATCATCTACGCTAGGGGTTGAACGACTTCTGATTTTTTTTAAAGTCGACTTTATGTGATGAAAGTTGAGTCGTTGATGACGTCATTAATGAACAAATAAGTCTGGATCTGTGCCAAACACCTTGTGCACAGCTATGGCATATGACACAGCGCTGCCCACATGACTATTGCACCTATAACAGCTTATTTTTATCAGTTATTTAGTCATTATATTTCTTACAGATTCCTGCTCGTTCTAAATCAGATACAGATAAGTAGTACAGTAAAGATTGCATTCATATGAATGAATGCATTAGTGAGAGCAATTGCGTGTGTGAATTAATTCTACCTTGCAGCATCTCTCTACCTGTGTGGCTCAGTGGTAGAGCATTGCGTTAGCAGCGCAAAAGGTTGTGGGTTCGATTCCCAGGGAACACACATACTGATTAATAAATGTATAGCCTGAATGCACTGTAAGTCTCTTTGGATAAAAGCGTCTGCTAAATGCATAAATGTAAATGTACTAGTAGTGAAGCTGTGGGATTTAGTTATTAAGAAATATATGCTTGAACTTTTCAGTTTCTAAGCTTTTTTTTACTGAGAAATCACAGAACAGTGTTGACAATACATTTCCACGCTGAATGATTCGGTGTGCATGATCTGCTGGTGATGTATTGTACGTGCTACTGTCTGTAGCCAACAGTATTACTGTGTGTGCGCAACAGTGCAGCAGCGCTTTAGATTAGAAAACACCAATTAACTGACCTATACAATAAGCTGTTTAAAACCTGCATTCTCCGGTTCAGTTTCGAGCATCCAGTAATATAAATCACACATGTCTTGTTGAGCACTTTCAGAGTATGAATTAATTAGTAATTTTAACTGTTTGGAAACGGAGCGTGAATGTGGATTTATTATCCTATTGCGCCCTCTATAGGACCAGCGACCAGTTGACGTCAAGTTTAAAGTGTCTTGTCACTGAAGTCGACGAGTCGATTATTCTGTGCAACCCCTAGTCTACGCTGGGCGTAGTTGGGCCTGTTCGTAGTTTTAATTGGTGCAACAGGTGTAAATATTTATCGTAAAGCTGGATGTTACAAAGCCCAGCGTAGGGCTTACACCCAGCTTTTTTTACATCTAGCTGGAGCAACTGGCCCCTGAAGTGCCAAACTTGTCTGAATGCAAACTTGATGCAATGACAATCATAAATATGCAAATTAATGTGTGATGTCACCTGCCACTACAAGTCTCACAAAATCCTGTAAGAAACACTGAATTAAGACACAAGGCTCGCTTGAGATGAGCAAAATCTGCAAAGAACTGATCACCGGTGATCACCGCAAGATGCATGCCGTCATGCCGACATATGCCAAAAATCTCTCGCGACAGTGAGTCAACCGTGCAGTTGCTCTCCCCCAGCTGCGTTGAACAAAAGCACGAAGGGAAACAACTTGGTTGGTGGCGACATTCTCATTGGTTCAAATGAAACACAAATGGTGTTTTCTCTTCTAAAGCAAACTGGTATCATATAAATATGTGTTTAAATTATGCGTGAATATTTACAAACACCATGGCAGTGTGATTTCTGTTTGAGATATGTGATTGTCATGTTTCAAAAAATTATTAAATAAATGATTGTATTAAAGTAAAAAAGGATAATAAATATGTCTTTTGAATGGAATTAAATAGCAAATACTTTGAGAGTCTTGTTCATAGTATTTATTTTCATATAAAAGCAACAGAACTTAAATGCTATCATGTTTATCAGCAACACAGAGCATGAGAGTGAATAACACGATATCTGCCTTTAAATTCGTTGGTATCTGTTCCACTTCGAGAGGTCAGGACGGTCCGTCTTGACTGCACTTATTTCACTCCTTCCCTCACTGCAGCCACCTACTCTCGCCTATATTTCAGGCCAGGATAGGTGCATCTCAAACGAGATGTACTGTCTACAGCAGGGGTAGTACGTAAAACTGCCTCACTCCCTCACTGACAGGTGGCTACTTTCAAAAGCCACATACATATTTCGTAACAGCAAATCTTATGATAATGCATATAGCAATTGCTTTTAAATATTGCTTTGATTGTGAGGTATTGAGTATTTGCTAAATTTGAATACAACTACTGAAATTTTAGTATAATAACAACCCTTATTCTCAGCTTTAAGACACTGGGATATGATGATGATTAGTCATGAGTTATGATTAGTTGGGGAATAATTAGTCATCCATACTTGCTCAGTTCCACACAGCACTTGGCGAGGAGGTATTTGCATTGTGGCGTGGTGCAGCTGTGTCCTTTCAGGAGGTGGTAGGCCTTATACGCCTTCCCTGAACGGTAGTAGCACGTAGCCAGCAGGAAGAGCGCTTCTTCTGAATGGACTGATAGGTGAGAAGAAAAGAAAATTCAGAGGAAGCTCAATTTAGGGCCAAGCATAGAAAATGTAAGGAATACATGGAATGGAATCCAAAACTTCAATATGCGCTGTAAATATAAATGTCTTGTACATGACTTTTCTTGCATTATCAAAATGTCTCAAAATCTGACTTAACAGATCTCAGAAATAATAATTTAAAAAAAGCTTATGGATTGAATACCTCTGCTCCCAACCACAAGTACATGAAAATTAATTTTTACTGTACCTTCTGATCACACTGCAACAAATGTACTTCCTTGGTATTTTAATTTTGTTTTCCAGTGCAAAAAAAAAAATACTAAATCAAGATGCATTTTCTTGAGAAGAAAAATGACAAAATAAGTTAGTCTTGTCTTTTATCAAATTAAAATAAGTTTATGGTTAAAAGAACAACAAATATCTGCTCAGAAAAATTGACAATTTAGTTCCGTTTCTCAGAAAACAAGAAGTCATGTTCAATTTGCTTCTCAAGAAATTGTATCTTGATTTAGGGATGTTTAGATATTTGTATTGGAAAACAAAATACAAATACTGATGAAGATATTCATGTTTTGCAGTGCATGCAACATTTAATGCCACGACATTATGAATTTAAGAATTTCTTCTCCAACATTTTTAGGTTATAATTTAAGGAAAGGTTGAATTAAGACTTTTTAAGACCTGCAGAAACCCTGTATAAAATGTCATTCAGGATTTAAAAACAACAATGCATATTGCAAAGTTACTTTACACCATTTATCTTGACGGGTAAAATCAATACAAATGTCAGCTTCCATTTTGAGTCACATAAACTTGTTTTAATGCAATGCCAGCTCTGAAAGACGAGGGGAAATGGAGGATGTTGTCTGCCTGTATGGAGGACGATTTGTGCAATTACCCTCAGCATAGAGTCGCTCTGCCAGGAATACTGCATCTCGGTAGGCGTAGTGGTTCAGAGCATGCCAGACAGCAGCCTATGGACCAAAACAGAACTGCTGTTACCTTCCTCCCTTTTACAGTTGCCGAAAAGGTGAATGCGTCACAACAATGATAAACCATAGTACTTTATGAATTAGGGTTAATGATTTTATTACCACCTGACAGCAAGTATACACTTCTAAACATCACTATTACAAATTAAATGGGCTCCCCTATACACAATGATACTGATTTTATATATATTATGTATATGAAATTAACTGCTGTCATTAATTCACGTCTTGATCACAGTTTTAAGAAATGGTGAACCATTTCAGTATATACAAAACCTGAAGACAAAGAGGAAAACCAGATGATGTTGACTGACAGATGAGACGCATATAGGCGCTTGTACGCTTTTAAATATTGTCTAGTTAGGCAGCTCGTTCTTGCTTTGAGACAGCCAGTGTATTTACGTTGTACATACATTTGAACCGACGCCTGATGTTTTTGCCTGACAGACACACAGGTTTATCAGCTGTGCTTGATGAACCGTTGGCTAGCTGGTAACGTTATTTGACAGACTTCCAAACCTACGACTTTTGACGTTTGTTGGCCCATTAAACACCATAACTTATACATTTAAAAATCCAATCTTAAAAGGAAATTACATGTTATGATTTTAACACTGATGAGCTTCTACATCAGACAACTAACCAGTGCTAATGCACCAAATCTCTTCAAATGCACTAGTTTGTGTTACTCTTCATATATTGCGTGTTTGTGAATACCAACAATCTCTGTAAATATTCAAATTTCACGGTTTATAGGTATCCTCAACCCCACTGATATTTTAACACAAGCGTCAAAATAAAGCATCACTATCCCAACATAAATCCCAATAAATCAGATAGCAGACTAACCTGCAAGACAACACATTATCTTCCTTGAAAACTAATAATAAACAAACTGCCCCGAGTTGACAAGCACTTGGTTTATTAAAGCAGCTATTGTCAATTAGAATAAAAGCAATATGTGGTATGTTTAAGGGCAGGTTTTGTGAGAGGTAAAGGACAGAGGCCGTTAGCATTAGCTGCTAACTGAGGCCGCGGTGTAGCAGCGCTCAATCGTCCGGTCTCTCGCGCTGGATAAAAGTCTTCTACCGTAACTGGGACTGAAACAGAGCGCTTTAACATTTAGCTCAAATACCTGGACAGGTTCCTGCAACACCGTCATTCCGCAGCCAGGCTCCTCTTCACCTCCTTTTTTTTTGTTTCTTTGCTCCTTCTTCAGTTGCTTTCTTAGCTCAGTATCCACTCCAGGCCAGAAGTAGCAAAACTAGCATCGAAGATTTGAACATTCCAACCGTTATTGGTGAATCCGGAAATGCCCGAACGAGACCGATTCAAATACACACTTTACGATAAGGACCGAAGGCTTTCGGAAATCGCCGATTAGGAAAACTCAATTTTCGGAATTATAGGGTGAAATGCACGTAGAAGTGGCATAAAATGCCCACTACGTATAGAATGTTGTGAAGCTAAGAAAATTTTGACTTTTATTTCGAATAACACAACGGGCTTTAACTAAAGTCAGCCTCGGTGACTGTCTAAGCTTTAACAAAAATAATATTAAACCTCAATACAACCCCGTTTTTACGATTTAAACAGGCAATTTCTTTATTTGTTTGTAAAACATAATCATCTATAGTATTTATGGGGGACAAAACAAACTGGTGACAATACAATAACAAATCAAAATGTATTATTGCATTCCAAAAATTGAAAGCAAGCTAAACTAACATAATTTACCAAATCAGATATTTGTGTGGGGTAATATAACAATGACCTGCTTTACATGTAATAAACAATACTATACTATAGCCTACTATACTATATTTTACTACACTATATTCCGATGGAAAGATGGACATTTCTAAAAAAATTGTGCATGCGTGTGTGTTTAGTTTAGGTATACTTTATGGGGACAAAATATCCCTACAAACAGTGGCGTGCACAGGCCTCCAGGGGGGCAGGGTCAGGTGTTCCCCCTGGTTCCCCCTGTTCCCCCTGGTTAGGGGTATCACGATTCACGATTTTATCACGATTCTTTGTCATGTTGGTTTTTCTATTTTGCAAGTTGTTTGAGCATTACAGCCAAACTAATTTCCCTATTATAAAGACAAAGCCTTTCAAGGTAACATAAATAAAAAAAGAATGGCAGATATTTAGTCTGTTAAATGACTAAATGTCTGCTAAAATGACTAAAACAGTCTGCTAAAATGACTAAAACAGTCTGCTAAATGACTAAATGTAAATGTAAAATTTAGGCCAAAGTGGGTGAAGATAAAAATATTTGTAATTATTTTATTTTATGAAAGAATGAATGAGGCATTTATATAGTGCTTTATTGTACGCCCAAAGCACTTTATAATCATATGGGGGGGGGGTCTCTCCTCAACCACCACCAGTGTGCAGCATCCACTTGGATGATTCGATGGTTGCCACAGGACAGCGGCGCCAGTGCGCTCACCACACACCAGCTTCAGGTGGAGAGGAGAGAGAGTCATAGAGCCAATCAAGTGGATGGGGATTATTGGGAGGCCATGATTGACAAGGGCCAGTGGTGGGAATTTGGCCAGGACACCGGAGTTACACCCCTACTCTTTACGAGAAGTGCCATGGGATTTTAAATGACCACAGAGAGTCCGGACCTCGGTTTAACATCTCATCCGAAAGACAGTACTTTTTGACAGTATAGTGTCCCCGTCACTATACTGGGGTGTTAGGACCCACACAGACCACAGGGTGAGCACCCCCTGCTGG
The DNA here is from genome assembly GCA_027564155.1 of Gymnocypris eckloni scoliostomus. Lineage (NCBI taxonomy): Eukaryota > Metazoa > Chordata > Actinopteri > Cypriniformes > Cyprinidae > Gymnocypris > Gymnocypris eckloni. Next base: position 36,184,027 of record CM050415.1, on the reverse strand, counting down.
CCTCACTAACACCTCTTCCAGCAGCAACCTAGTTTTCTCAGGAGGTCTCCCATCCAGGTACTGACCAGGCTCAACCCTGCTTAGCTTCAGTGGGCAACCGGTCTTGGGCTGCAGGGTGAAATGACTGTGGCTTTGTTATATATAAAAAAAAATAAGAACAAAGATACACATTACAAATACACATATATACAAATAACATAAAAAGTGTTTTATTTTCAGGTAGCCTATATGTATTTAGTAGAATAATTCAAGAAACTGAATGAACAAATATACAAATAAAAAACACTATATAGATTGACTCTTATTAAAGAAACCGTAAAAAGTTTGCTTAATTTTTTTTTTATCTTTGTGTTTGGTGTTTTATTAACATTAAAGGAATAATTCACCCAATAATTAAAATAGGCTAGTGTTTTATTTGTATAACTTCATTTACTCAAGAGTTGTTTTAAACCTGAGTTTCCTTCTTTTGCTAAACATAAACGCTATTTTGAAGAAGGTGGAAAATCAAACAGTTGCTGGTCCACAATGTTGCCTATACTGTCAAAGTCAATGTGAACAGCAACTGTTTGGTTTTCCACCTTCTTCAAAATATCCTCTAACTGATGTGAATGTCTGTGGCACAGTACAATATATTGAACTGCAGCTGATAGAATGTGTGCTGTAGCACGATACTACTATATTTCTTCAAAAGCAGATAGTGGAGACATCTTTATCAGGGCCGCTGCTGGCGAAATGGGTGCCTAAGCAGGATTTTATTGTTGTGCACCCTCCCTCAAATATTATGGAAGTAAAAAAACACCTACCATAGGGGTCAAAATAGAACTTTAATAGAATATAAAAGTACATGAATAATTAATTGTTATTAAATTGTATTATTTACAAAATTGTATCTCTAGACAGTTACCTATGGCAGTAATACAGTTGTCTGAGTGATTTTATGGTCTCAACCAATCAGAAATCACACAAAAGCAGTTTTACTTCATGGTTTATTTTTGTAAGGGTTGTGATGTCCACGTGTTTTTTGTTGAAGAAATTATAAAGGCTTTGTCATCTATAGCAAAAAGGTGGCCAAAAATTTATAATGAAGTGGATATTTGAATTAAATGTTTGGTCAATAGCCTATTAAACAAGGATATGATCATCCTGTAACTGTAACAGCAGAAATTACCAGGCCTTTGGTGCCCTTTACAGGCATTTATAACATGTAATGTTGAAGAAAAAAAATACAATAGACACCATCACAACATTTGTAATGGTTTTACTGGTTATAATGGGACTTGTATTGGTTTTAATGGAAACTGTAATGGACCCTGTAGATCTCTTCTGGTAATTGCTCACATTCTATTGGTGGCTTGTTAAAACCAATACATCCTAATGAAATATGTCCCAAAACACACTACAGAAAACCATTTTTGTATGTTTTAAATAGTTGATGGATTGTAATGCCATTTGTAATGTATTTGTGATGGTGTTAGAATTTTCTGTGATGTTCTATCATTGCCAAATTTTTTATATAATGCATTTTTAGTCATTAGGAGGGCTCGAGCCCTTGCCCCTTTGAGGTCCGATGCTTAAGTGCCCTTGCGGTCCGGTTTGTGCGGCATTAACAATACTGATATGCAGAGTATACTGTTTGCGTAGGGCACCAAGTCCCGGGAGGTTATACAAACCAGTGAATTATGTCTATAGAATGTTCCAATAAAACATGTAAACATACTGACAAAATGTATAGCTTGAATGCACTGTAAGTCGCTTTGGATAAAAGCATCTGCTAAATGTGTAAATGTAAATGTAACCCAACATGTGTGTGTGTGTGTGTGTGTGTGTGTGTGTGTGTGTGTGTGTGTGTGTGTGTGTGTGTGTGTGTGTGTGTGTGTGTGTGTGTGTGTGTGTGTGTGGTGTGAGTGTTGGAGTAGTAGTGCTTGTAGTTATCAGCATGCATGATGCAGTCTCCTGCTTGTCACTTTCTGCTTTTAGCTGCTGATAGCCCTTTGTTCTTCAAGGACAGAGAAAAGAAAAGAGGAGCCGATTCCTCTTATTATCTTCCTGCATGGAAGCAGCAGTGGCCAAAAACATCTGCGTTGGCTAGGGCACCCCATATGCATGCCTGAACACCGCCTGCCCCGCCAAGTCCTCTACAGTCAACTAATGGGTTCAAAGCGCTCCGCTGGAGGGCAAAACAGCATTTTAAGGACTACACCAGGGACCTTCTAATGCGAGCGAACATTCCCCTCATACAGCTCGAATCTCTGGCACTCGACAGGTTAGCCTGGCAGGTCAACTGTGCCACTCCAGTCTCTCAAATACACCAAACCAACCAAGACCGACGATCTGCGAGACGCATCAAGAGACAGCAGTGGGTGGCTGGTACCCCCCTGGTATCTGGTTTCCCCTGCTCCATCTGCAGAAGAGTGTGCGGCTCAAGGATCGGACTCAATGCCCATGAGAAGTGGCACCAGCTGCAACATCGCTGAACCCACCCACCTCCCACCCCATCCCTGGATCAAGTGTCATCATCGAACACGATGGAGATAAGAGTGTGTGTGTGTGTGTGTGTGTGTGTGTGTGTGTGTGTGTGTGTGTGTGTGTGTGTGTGTGTGTGTGTGTGTGTGTGTGTGTGTGTGTGTGTGTGTGATTTGAGGTGAAGGAGCACAATTTGTGATAAACAGTGTTTGAGATTTCTGTCTTTCTTTAGAAAAATTAATAATAGATAATAATAATAAAAATATAACATGGACTTGACTGGAAATGGGTAAAAGGTGTGGCTTACCAAGTGGATATGTTTTAGAAGGGACTGTAATGGTAAGCCAATCTGATCACGCCAAACACCAATTTGAATATAACAAAGTGTTACTGTAATTCAGTAACAATTAAAAAAATCTACATTTTCAGCCTGAAGAACAATTCTTTAGAATTCCAGCCTGAAGAACAGAATGAAAACAATAGAACCCCCTTCAAACAGAAAAATAAATATTCACCTGTACGTGAAAAAGATATCTTCTCAGATGCCGTTTCCCCCAAGGGGACATTTAGTGATTATGATATATTGGCCAGAATCTTTATTTTCTACATGTCAGACAAGAATTATAATACTGAACCGCTCATATCTCCTTTTCGATGCAATGAATTCATTAGGGGGGTTCAGTCCAAATGCATGTCTTTTTGACTATACTTATGCATCAGTGTCTTGCCAATGGACTAGTAGCAGTACATGGCATTGCAACATTTATGTGGTTTTTTTTGTGCGTTTGTGTTTTTTTTGTGAGCTAGTCTATTATCAGTTGCTTTGTTATTTGTGTACATACAATAAATATACTGTAAATGCAATGAATCATTTACAGTTTGTGACTTTCCAGGAAGTAATATAACTTGTCTGATCCCCTCTAGGTTAAACAATGACTACAATACAGTATTGATTGTCTCATATGCTGACAATTAACTTTGGATTGATATCAATGATTGGTGAATTAATGAGGAAAATAATGTATTTTCAATTATAATACATTATTATGTATATATATATAATATGCTAAAATGAAAAGTAAGAGTACTGCTCAAACAAACACTGAATTCCAGCAATGTAGCGGAGAAAAAAGACAGCTATGGTTCAAAACCCACAATCCAACAGACAAATGTGCAATGATTTTCCTGCTGTTTGTCAAGATAGTGTGAACTTGCCTTTTCAGTGAGTGCAGATCTGCTCCATTAGAGGGCACTAGTACTATTCATAATGCATCTCCTTTTCTGCATCTCTCGTTTGACTCTTCATAAAGCTAATTCTAATATCCCTTTTATATGCATCATTGATCTATACAGATATTACAGACATTTTGTATGTTTTATGTAAGCACATTATGATATGATATGAAATATATTTACATTTTGCATTTGGCGATATATGAGAATACAGTGATCACAAAGAGTGTGGTATATAGTTAAAAGGATTAGATAACCCAAAAATGACTATTTGCTGAACATTTACTCACCTTAAGACCATCCAAGGTTTAGATCAGTTTGTTTCTTCATCAGAACAGATGTTGAGAAATTTAGGGTTGCATCACTTGCTCAGCGATGGATCCTTTGCAGTGAATGTGTGCTGTTAGAATGAGAGTCTAAACAGCTGATTAAAACGTCACAATAATGCACATGTAATCCACATGACTCAGTTCATCTGTGTATATGGGGGGCATATACACTGAGGTGAGACCCTTGAGCAAGGCACCGTACCCCCAACTGCTCCCCAGGCACCACAGTGTCGGCTGCCCACTGCTCCAAATGTGTGGGCACTTGGATGGGTTAAATGCAGAGAACACATTTCACTGTATAATTGTGTGTCGTGTAAAATACATTTTAACTTCACACTGTTGCTGACTCTCAATCTGCTTGAAGTCTTATTGTGATGGCACCCATTCACTGCAGAGGACTGGTGAGCAAGTGATGTAATGCTAAATTTTCCAAATCTGTTCTAAAAAGGCAACAAACTTATCTACATCTTGTATGGCCTGCGGTGAGAAAAAAAAAAAATTATAAGGTGGCATCCATTTAATAATTAGAATTAAAATTATAATTTACACTCAATACGTTCTTATTGTTTTATAATGTACACTATTTGCAATAAGTTGCAATAAATCCTGCTATTTTTATATAATGTAAAGAGAATCTATTTTGCACGTAGTGTAAATAAAATTTAGCTAAGAAAAAATGCGATTTTCAATATGTGCAATAGCTGCTGCCCTTTGTATTTAGTAAATAATGCAGTGATATTCATCGATACAATGCAATGACACTGAAGTGTTTCAGGGGCCACTGTATATTGGAAAATGCATTCCACTACTCCAGGCTTTTTTGAAGGCTAGATGCATCCTCTTGGGTCTAATAAAAGCTTAATGAAAGTTCCTTGTAGGTTGAATGAGTATCTCAGATTATGCGCTCTAAATTTACTCTCCTCACTTAAAGTGACACACTTAATTGATTAGAGTTGGGATGAACCCCAGCATGTGATTGAGGATACTGGGATATGATCCTGGGGCACACCAGCACTGACAATGTGACTTGCTCAGCTGGGATGATGTGACACTGGGTCGATAAGTAATTTAGCTGTGGTATGTTCAACTGGGTGCTGCATTAACAACATTTAGATAGTGCAACACTTTTAGATCAGGTCTGGTAATTCACACTGAACATGAGCCAAAACCAATGCAATTCTGCACCGTGTCGGAATTGTTTTAGCATGTGTGTTTAGCAGTGTTATTTTTAAGGGTTACTGATAAACTACTGTCGTTTGATTTGCATTTGTTATTTATTTTAATTTTAGTTAAATTATGTCTGAATTTATTAAGTCTGCATAACGTTAGGTCTTTTATTAAGTTTTAGTTTTATTTAATTTGAGTTATTTTAGTAATTCAACATACTACATGGAAATCTAATAATATATATATTGGTGTTTGGCTTAGTGTCATGTTAGAATCATTATTATACTCATACCTTTTCTTGATTTAATATTTTGACTTGTTTTTAGCTTTATTTTTTGTTTTCATTTTAATGATTAGTTTTGAAATGTTGTTGTATGCATTTTTCATTTTTATTTAATTTCTTTTTCTTCTGAAATGTGTATATATAATATTTATAGAGTTTTAACTTTTAATTTTGGTTACTTTTTAGTCGCTTTAGATAAAAGCGTCTGCTAAATGACTAAAAGTAAAGTAAAGTAAAGAATGAATTTACCCTTCAAAGCGTATTGTATTTACAGCATTTTGAATTAAAGACTGTTAACCGTAACCAAGTAGCTTGTTTTAAACACATACAATGCATCAAACATCTTGGAACAATAACTATGTTCTCATATGATTCTCTCAGCCCATATGCAGGCGGACAGAATCTGCAGACGGTTTTCACATTTTGTTCAGTAATTGTGGAGCTGTGCAGAATGGATTTAAACATGGTAAAATATGTCAAACTGAACATAGTACACTCTTGCTGGCAGGTACAAATTAGCCAATGCATTCTGCATCCCTTTGAAAAAATAAGGTTTTTAGCTGACCCGTTCTTGAATAGTTTTAGTTTAATATATTTTATTCATTAATATTAATCTGTAATGACATTGGAGATTAATTCAAGCCTCGTTCCTGGAAAATCCAGCCTTGTTTCCTCTGGTTTTTCATGATGTCCGTTATCTGGTAATGAGAACCATTTACATGTTACTCATTTCACTTGGTGGCACTGCAGAACCATTTTCGGCTCAGTCTGATGAGTCTATGATTCTGAAATCCAGCTTCTAAGGGTAATGGAGCATGTTAGTGATTACAGCTTTATGTATTAAACATAGTTTATAAGAATAGCTATTGCCTTGAGGGCGCATGGACTTTTGGGAGAGAGGAATGATTTTCATTAAGGTTTGGGAGAAGTTCATCGGGACACTTTTTGAATTGAATCTAATTTCTGTTAGAACTAATTACATTTTCTTAACCAAATGTGAAATGATATGGTGGTTAACAGTGGTTCGATATATATAAGATGCCTAAACAACAAGTCAGTTTTACACAAACAACACTGATTTACACCAAATGCTTGCAGACAGTCTTTCGTGACTCACTGGGAATAAACGTTTTATTGTAGGTTCATGTTTAAAGACCTTTTTGTTGAATTCGTTACATATTTTGGCTAATTTGTACCTGCCAGCAAGAGTGTACTACGTTCAGTTTGACATATTTTACCATGTTTAAATCCATTCTGCACAGCTCCACAATTACTGAACAAAATGTGAAAACCGTCTGCAGATTCTGTCCGCCTGCATATGGGCTGAGAGAATCATATGAGAACATAGTTATTGTTCCAAGATGTTTGATGTTGCATTACCATCGACATGCACTCCCCATGAGATGCTTTTTTCTTCTTCATTTTTGTATTTTTTATATTAGATGTTGCAGATGATATGTTCCTTTTTAGATATAATGGCCTAAATTTGGTCCCACTGGTATTCATTTATGCTCCAAGACATCAAACAAAAGAAAATCAATTAAAGAACAAAACCAGCCAGCACTAAGAAAAGACACATTTAGCATCAGATCTAATCATCCTGAGATACAGCAGACCTCAATCCCTGTCACAAATCATCCCACAAAATTTACAAGATGCTGTTTTGTGCTAAATACAGTAAATGTGGTTTTACTTTGTTCTCTTTGGTTTTCTCTGGGCTTGTCATCCATTCATGGGAAATAAATATTAATCTAAAATCCATATGCTGTGAGTGTGGCTATTTCAGAGCATCATAAAACCAGCAGGTCAATTTCTTCCCACGCCAGTCTTCCTCATTCAGCTGCTCAGTTATGATCAAGACCCAAGCTGTCTGGTTCACTCCATGCTGCCCCTTGTGACATTTAAGTGCAATAGCTTCTGTTGATAAAGTGTGTGGTTCCCTTCCGAAGGGAACTCTACACTGCGTCCTCTTTCGAGGATCGCTTTGGGAACGCCTCCAGCGTGACCGGTTACCTGAAGCATGATTAAAAACACCCAATGCACCTGGCATTGGCAGGTGGACGCCTATGACGCAAGCTAATGAGCGTTTGCGAGCATAAAGGGCACCTGTGGAACACATCATCCTCTTTTTTCCTTCAGGGGACCTTGTTTCTGAAGTGTGAGTAGACATGTCTGTTGAGAAGCGCTTTAGGAGGTGTGTCGATCCGTGTCAGCGTTTTCTGACGCCAGATGATACACATGATCTGTGCGTTATGTGTTTGGCGAAGAGCACGCGCTCTGTTCTCGAGGGAATGGAGTGCGCATTGTGAGCTTTTCTCTGGGAAAGCTCCGATCTCGTATGTCCCTTTTCGAGGAATTGGGACAATCATCTGCCCCCGTGGCTCGGGTCCAGCCGCTGCCGAGGCAGCGAGGAGACTGGTCGTGGGGATCGCAGATGGAGCTCGCTGACGAGGCGGTGAGAGAAACTAATATCTCGCGCCCGTCAGCGGCTGGAGAGTGAACTGCTGGAGGAAGATGTATTGTCTCTTACATCTTCGGATCCAGCAGGAAGTGTTCTGTTGGCTCATGGGCAGGAGTGGGCTGATGAGGAGGAAGAGGATATTTCTGAGCCCTCTCAGCCTGTCTGCCCCGCGTATGATGAGCTGTTGGAGGTTATGGAGCGTGCCACGGCTAGGTTAGACCTACAGTGGAGGCACGAGAAAGGGGGAGTGGCTCGTAGTAGACTTGATGAGCGATTCCTCTCCGGACATAATCTTCCAGCCCCCGTGAGCCTCCCATTCCTTCCAGATCTGCATGATGAGATCGTGAAGGCATGGGAAAAGCCATATTCAGCCCGCATCCATCGGTATAAGCATAATAATTATGCTGATATCGAGGGCATGCGCGAGCATGGATATGCGTCGATGCCCCCTATTGAAGAGACGCTTGCGAGCTATCTCTCAAGGGGCGTGGCATCGACGCTAAAGGCTCCGGCTCTACCATCCAAGGCATTAAAGGATACATCTCGCTTGAATGGTAGGGCATACGCGGCAGCTGGTCAGGCTGGTGCTGCTTTGCAGATGATGTCGGTGTTGCTGGCATACAAGGCTGACCTGCTGAAGGACCGAGACCAGGGTCAGGGCTCCCCCTGAGGCGGTAACTGAGTTGCGCCGCACCACAGATCTGGCTCTCAGGGCTACCAACCATGGTGGCCACCGAGAGACATCTGTGGATGAACCTGGCGGACATCGGGGAGAAAGAGAAACGTTTTCTTCTCGATGCGCCGGTTTCGCCTTCGGAGTTGTTCGGCACATCCGTTGAGACGGTGGTCGAGAAATTTAGGGAGGCGAAGGCGCGCTCAGCAGCATTTAAATCGTGTTTACCGCGGCGGTCTAGGTCTGAGCCTGAACGCCAAGGGGGACCTGGCCCATCCCGGTCTGAGAACCAGAGGCAGGGCCAGGTGATTAGCGTCGCTAACCGTGGTCCTCCTCGATCCAGGAGGACGATCCAGAGCAGACGCTGTCAGCCATCTGCAGCTGCTGGCACCTAATTGGTACCCCACACACACATGCTTAACAGCGGACCCTGTGGTTGGACCAATGATGAGAAACGAGTCTGATGGTCTGATACCGGGCTATACTGACGGAAAGTTATCTGGATCGAGTGTTGCTAGGCTTCCTCTCATTAAGAGAGTCATTCGGCCGAAGCCTCCGCTCTCCAGAGCTCCGCTTACACCGCACTATTGGTGTGTAGCCTCTATTGTGAGCCTTCCTAGCTTTCTCTAGCGCTGAGTGTAGTCAGGTCTCCTCTCACTGGAGAGTCGCTATACTGAGACCTCCACTCTTAAGAGCTCCGGAACCAGGATCGAGTGTTACTAGGCTTTCTACTGAAGCCCCAGCTCTCCAGAGCTCCGCTTAAACTGCACTACTAGTATGTAGGCTCTATTGTGAGCTTCCCTAGCTGTCGCTAGCACTGAGCGAAGTCAGGTCTCCTCTCGCCTAGAGAGTCGTTATGCTGAGACTTCCACTCGTAAGGGTTCCCATACCTGGAGTGAGTGTTTTTAGGCTTCATCTCGCTAAGAGAGTCATATCGCCGAAGCCTCCGCTCTCCAGATTTCCGCTTAGTCTACACGGTTGGTATGGAGGCCCTATTGTGGGCCTCGCTAGCTATACCTAGCGTGAGACTTCCACTCGTAGGGATCCCCCTACCTGGATTAAGCGCTGCTAGGCTTCCTCTCGTTTAAGAGAGTCACTTTGCTGAAGCTCCGTTCTCTAGAGCTCCGCTTAGACTGCACTATGAGTATGTAGGCCCTATTGTGAGTCTTGCTAGCTGTCTCTAGCGATGAGTGTAGTCAGGTCTCCTCTCGCTAGAGAGTCGTTATGCTGAGACCGCCACTCTTAAGAGCCCCCCAACTAGGGTTGAGTGTTGTTAGGCTTCCTCTCGTTTAGAGAGTCTTCCTGCTGAGGCCTCCACTCTTCAGAGCTCCGTCATTGGCAGTAATAGGAGAATATGGGCTCTGTTTAAGCATCACTAACTGCTTCTGGCGTTGAGTGTAGCCAGGTCTCCTCTCAATTAGAGAGTCGTTATGCTGAGACCTCCACTCTTAGGAGTTCCCCTACCTGGATCAAGTGTTAGGCTTCCTCTCGTTTAAGAGAGTCATTCTACTGAAGCCTCTGCTCTCCGGAGCTCCGCTTAGGCAGCACCATTAGTATGTAGTCTCTATTGTGAGCTTCGCTAGCTGTCTTTAGCGCTGAGTGTAGTTAGGTCTCCTCTCGCTTTAGAGAGTCGGTATGCTGAGACCTCCACTCTTAAGATCCTCCCAACTAGGGTTGAGTGTTGCTAGGCTTCCTCTTGTTAGAGAGTCATTCTGCTGAAGCCTCCACTCTCTAGAGCTCCGCTTAGGCAGTACTATGCACAGGGTCTTTCTTGAGCCTCACTAACTGCCTTCGGCGTTGAGTGTAGCCAGGTCTCCTCTCACTTAGAGAGTCATTATGCTGAGACCTCCACTCTGAGAGTTCCCCTACCTGGATCGAGTTTTAGGCTTCCTCTCATTTAAGAGAGTCATTCTACTGAAAGCCTCTGCTCTTCAGAGCTCCGTTTAGGCAGCACCTTAGTATGTAGTGTCTATTGTGAGCCTCGCTAGCTGTCTTTAGCGCTAAGTGTAGTCAGGTCTCCTCTCGCTTAGAGGGTCGATATGCTGAGACCTCCACTCTTAAGAGCCCCCCAACTAGGGTTGAGTGTTGCTAGGCTTCCTCTCATTTAGAGAGTCATTCTGCTGAAGCCTCCACTCTCTAGAGCTCCGCTTAGGCAGTACTTTGCACAGGCTCTTTCTTGAGCCTCACTAACTGCCTCTGGCGTTGAGTGTAGCCAGGTCTCCTCTCACTTAGAGAGTCATTATGCCGAGACCTCCACTCTGAGAGTTCCCCTACCTGGATCGAGTGTTAGGCTTCCTCTCATTTAAGAGAGTCATTTTACTGAAGCCTCTGCTCTCCAGAGCTCCGCTTAGGCAGCACCTTTAGTACGTAGTCTCTATTGTGAGCCTCGCTAGCTGTCTTTAGCGCTAAGTGTAGTCAGGTCTCCTCTCGCTTAGGGGGTCGATATGCTGAGACCTCCACTCTTAAGAGCCCCCCATCTAGGGTTGAGTGTTGCTAGGCTTCCTCTCGTTTAGAGAGTCATTCTGCTGAAGCCTCCACTCTCCAGAGCTCCGCTTAGGCAGTACTTTGCACAGGCTCTTTCTTGAGCCTCACTAACTGCCTCTGGCGTTGAGTGTAGCCAGGTCTCCTCTCACTTAGAGAGTCATTATGCCGAGACCTCCACTCTGAGAGTTCCCCTACCTGGATCGAGTGTCAGGCTTCCTCTCATTTAAGAGAGTCATTTTACTGAAGCCTCTGCTCTCCAGAGCTCCGCTTAGGCAGCACCTTTAGTACGTAGTCTCTATTGTGAGCCTGGCTGTCTTTAGCGCTGAGTGTTGGTCAGGTCTCCTCTCGCTTTAGAGAGTCGTCATGCTGAGACCTCCACTCAGCCCCCAACTAGGGTTCCTCTGTTAGGCTCCTGAGAGTCACCTGCTGAAGCTCCTCTGGCCTGGCAGTAATAGGAGAATGTAGACTCTTTTGAGCATCACTAACTGCCTGTGCGTTGAGTGTAGGAGAGTCGTTATGCTGAGACCTCCACTCTTGAGTTCCCCTACCTGGATCGGTGTTAGGCTCCTCGTTCAAGAGAGTCATTTACTGAAGCCTCTGCTCTCCAGAGCTCTGCTTAGGCAGCACCATTAGTATGTAGTCTATTGCGAGCCTCGCTAGCCTGTCTTTGGCGCTGAGTGGAGTCAGGTCTCCTCTCTTTAGAGAGTCGGTATGCTGACCCCACTCTTAAGAGCCCCCTCAACTAGGGTTGAGTGTTGTGTAAGGTTTCCTCTCGTTTAGAGAGTCATTCTGCTGAAGCCTCCATTCTATAGAGCTCCGCTAGGCAGCACTATACACAGGCTCTTTCTTGAGCCTCACAAACTGCCTCTGGCGCTGAGTGTAGCCAGGTCTCCTCTCAGTTAGAGAGTCGCCATGCTGAGACCTCCACTCTTAGGAGTTCCCCTACCTGGATCGAGTGTGCCAGGTGTTCTCTTGTTTAGAGTCATTCTGCCTAAGCCTCCACTCTCCAGAGCTCCGCCACTACTACGTGCATGCTCTGTCCTGAGCCTCACTAGCTGTTCATAGCGTCGAGTGTGAAGTCTCCTCTCAATTTAGAGTCGCTTTCTGAGACTTCCACTCCGAGAGCCATACTCGTGAGCTAGTCTATGATGGCGAGCTTTGAGCTGGCCTGAAGAAGGGTTTCTTTTGACCCCTAGTTCTGCTGAGCAGGGATGGTGTTCCTCAAGTCGGTGACTTAGGAATCCAGCTTTTGGACACTTTTCCCTCAGCATGGCGGCGTTGGCATAAGCGTTCCCAAAGCGATCCTCGAAGAGGATCCTTCGGAAGGAACGCCCAGGTTATGTATGTAACCATGGTTCTCTGAGAATGGGAACGAGACACTGCGTCTCTTGGCCATGCTTCGGGCATTCCTGTAGGTCTCCTTGGAAAAAGAGGATGATGTGTTCCACAGGTGCCTTTATGCTCAAGCTCATTAGCTTGCGTCATAGGCGTCCACCTGACAAATGCCAGGTGCATTGGGTGTTTTAATCATGCTTCAGGTAACCGGTCACGCTGGGCGTTCCCAAAGCGATCCTCGAAAGACGTGTCTCGTTCCCATTCTCAGGGAACCATGGTTACATACGTAACCTGAGACGATTTGTATTATTGATATATGATGAATTAAAATAACTTATCCTATGCCATCACTTTAATTATATAATTATATAACAAATTACTGATCCCACAATGCATAATGAATGTTTGTCCCTCTTGTAGGTCAAAATGAAATTATGCATAACAATTTATTGCAATGGTTATTTAGATTATGTGTGAGAGAGAACAAGAAATTAATCCAATCTAACTAAACCTACATTTGGAGACATTATGGGTTGTCCAAAAATGGAAAGATGATTTATTATATACGTATAAAAATGTATAATTCAAATTAAATTCTTCTGTTGAACACAAACGAAGATATTGTGAAGAATGTTAGCAACTAAACACTTAAAAATACTTTATGTTAAAAAAGTAAAAATGTATGCATTTTGGGGCCATTCACTTTTCAAATTGAGCCTGTTTGTAAAGTCTGTTTGTTTGTTTTTAAAGAATGAGTGCTTTTACAAAGTTCTTGATAGACTTTTGACAGCTTCAGGTTAATGGACTACTCATATTATGTAAGGGAAATTAAACAGCAGTGTTATTTAGCCAGGCAACCGTGACCTGTGGAGGTGGGACCATGAGTGGATCTTATTCAAATGGGAGCAAACACATGTTTACATCGCCACAAGAGAGTAAGTGGGCACTTTGAGATCATATCGAAAACTTGTTCCTGGATCCATTTTACAATTCATGATTACAAATGGGAAATCAAGGCCAAGTTCTAACACAGAAAATGAAATAATCATCTGTTCTCAGGCATCTGCTTGCTCTGAATCCACTGGTTAGCACATTTAACTCAATCGGCAGATGTAACTGCTCGCCTATAGACATCTTGTAATTTATTGTAATTTATTAAATTGTCAGGCAAGTTCCTCAGAACTCTGTTAGCAGCAGTGAAGATTTTAAAAAAGTGCTTAGAAACTTTTGGTTGCCAGAAATTCTAAATAATGTCTTTATTTGTAAATACAATTTATGAATTATTTGTATAATGAATGCTCTGAGTAAGATTCCAACTATTCAGAAGATTATACCAAAAATAATTGGATCATAAGAGTCATTTGTTTGGGAATCAGGCTGTACAGGTTGCTCTGTATGTTTTTGATTCACTCAAAAGAACCACTCATAAAAGTCAACAGGTAAAGTTTCTGGCCACGGTGTATGCTTTTGATTCTCTTAAAAGAATCAACTCAGAAGAGCTGTATGTTTGTGAATCAGTTTGCAGTGGTTGTGCTGATGTTTTGGTTCACTTAAAAGAATCAGTTCATAAGAGTCATTTGTATGTGAATCAGCAGACTGGTTCTGCATATTGTTGCTTCACTGAAAACAGCTGGCTGAATCTGATCAGAGTAGTTTTTTGTGAAACGGAACACTGTTGATTAAAAGTGGTTCAGGAAACTAGCAGGCAATATTAGTAGCCTGTTTTGCAATATTCCTTTATGGAGGTGAAAAGTGTACAATGGACTGACATCCCCACCCCCCACAATTATTATTATTGTTATTATTAATAATAATAATAATAATAATACATTTTATCTGTAATGCAACTTTCTCAAACTCAAAGCTCTACTGCCACAGTAAACGCCATTGAGATGAATGGAAAAAAACATATAGGGTTCTTGCCGCATTATAGACATCCTTGGTTTGAACATATGGAACCGAAACATTCGGTTGTCTAGGGAAATGAACCTATAATCTGCATCGCCTGTAGTTTTTCTTTAACAATGTCACTGAGGACTTAAGTTTACATATTGGGTTAATCCTGAGATAAAGAACCCTTCTGGGTCGCAGAGACCCAATTAGCCCCTTATTGCATTTTAAAGCTGAATAAGCATCCACACACACACACACGCACACACACACACACACACACACACACACACACACACACACACACACACACACACACACACACACACACACACACACACACACACACACACACACACACACACACACACACACACACACACACACAAAACAGTAATAAGACAGAAAATAAAACACAGCAGTCTGTAAAGGTGCTTGTGTCATCACAAGCAGGTTTTAAGGATTAAAAATGTGCATTGCAAGAACTTAGACTCTTGGGATGGCCATCTTGCTCGCTGACATAATTACAATGCTGTTTTGACCACTGTTAGTCTTGTGCAAACCTGCCATTGAACCTCATTACTTTCTTTAAGTAGCTGTATGAACACCAAGAGGAATTATATAAATAATACTAAAAATCATTCTGAGTGCCCTATTTTACTTCCTCTTACATGTTCTTGCTCTTAATGTGATTTGGTTGTTAATTGTTCAGGCTTTGTTTTAGGTAACTCACTTATTTTCTGGCTTCATTCTGGTGTGTTACGGCCACTTATCAAGTCAAGTCTATACAGTAATACAGATTGTTTCAAAGTAGTTTCACAGTATAAACAGTAAAATAGAAGAATTAATGATGAATTTGACTTCATCAACTATGAGACAAATTCTGCTGTAAAGCAGCTCTACAAAGACAATAGTGTCATTTTTCTCATAAATCAGTTCAGTGTTGATTCAGTTCAATAAATGTGCAAAAATGAGTTCAGTTCAGCTATATGCAGCTCTACATAAACCAATCATGTCGTTATTCAGCTTTAGTCAGTTCAAGGTTGATTCAATTCAGTTCAATAACAGTATCAATGCTACAAAATCCATCAAATTGGAAATAAAGATTTTTAAACAATAAAGCAGCTCTAGAAGACAATAGCCCCGTTTCCACCGCAGCAACTTTCCCCAGGAACTAGGGACTTTGGGCCAGTACTCGGTGTGTTTCCAGGATCCAGGATCTAAACAAAGTTCTGGGTAAAAATGTGCCCCACAGAAAGTCCCTGCTTGCGAAGTAGTGCTTTTTAAAGGTCCGGAATTTTTGAGGCGGGACATTTGCCGCTGGTTCTGATGCCTCTGTAGTGGTTAAACATAAGATGTCATTCGTTTTGAGTAAATCTAACAGGTAATCTTTGGTCTTTATTCCATTATTCTATAAATCAATTAATATGTTTAAATGAAATTTAAAAGTGAAATATAATTAAATAAAATATTTAGTTTCATTGTAATGTATGTATGTTCCCTGAACTCTCTGCGACTATTAATATTGTAACAACTGGCTGTTGCTCTATAAGACGTGGGGCTGACCGGAGCTAAGCTAATTGCTAACGGGTGCTAGAATCTGTGTCTTGACTTTTAACTTGGCTAGAGGAAAGTGCGAGCACTCGTGTCCCATACACCGCATGACCCTGAGTGTCTCTGTGAGCAGGATCACAGACAGAACAAAATGGCAGGAGGCTGCACAGTCTTTGTTCTGCTTTTATTTTAAACACAGAATAAGAGCCTACACAGGCAAGGCCATATCGCCAATCCACTACACATGACACATCTCTCTCCGTGATGTAACAGCTACACTTTTTACATAACAGTAAACACTTTTACACTTGAACATAAACACACATAACATTGCTAACGCAAAAACCCAACCATCTTGCTTACATAACGCATTAATCAACTCTAAACAAATACCCATAATGCACCTGGCTGCTAGCGCTGACTGTCGGGTCATTACATTGTGTTTAAATGAAAACTGAAAGAGGCAGTGGTGTTTGATATCATATTTCGTTATTGTAAATACAGTGAGGAAAATTGCAGTGGCCCAGGTGAGCTGACTGATGTTATCAAGTATGCTGCAGAATTACTGGACTTGCGTCGTCCCATCCACGAGAAGTTCAGAACTTGCGAAGTCCGAACTACCGAGGATGCATGTCCGAACTTTCTCGGCACTTTTGACCACGATGGAAATGCAGACAGCAACAGGTCTGGGGAGAAAAGTTCCTGGGACAAATTGTTATAGGTAATTCCAGTGGAAAAGCAGCTAATAATGTCAGCATTCAGCTCAATTCAGTTTTGTTCAATAGCGTCATGTAATTAAGCCAAAAGCAACACTACCAATAAATCCATTCCAAACTCCATCAGGTGACAGAAATGGAGAAAAATGTTTTGTGAGAAACCAGGCTCACTATAGGGATCAGTTTTCCTCTGGCCAAATGATCAAACACGGTGTGATTTATGATTCCAGTCTGTATCAGATTTGTGGTATTACAATTTCCATACAACTCCTTCTGAAAATCAGAATACGACCCGTCAGCATTAGGTGGGAGAGGGTTTTACTATTCAGTCTCAGGTCTCTTCCTGCATCTTCTCTCTCTAAATATCTTGTTTACTTCAGAAATACATCAAATTACAGAAATAAATGGCAGTTCACAAACACACTGTCTTCTACTTTGGTGATCTTTGACCTTATGATGATGTATTCAAAAAAGTAATGTGATGTTTACTAATTAGCACCATGTTCAATCTGAAATTGCTTGGCATGACATTGAAGCTCCAGGGTCAATTTTCAGGCTGGTCCTTTGTTAGAGGGGGCTGGGTTTGTTGAACTCGTGGTGAGAGCTCTGCAAAACCAGAGAAAAACACGGAGAAGCGTCTAAGCTGTTTTGACACCTTGTTGTTCATTAAGGCAATGTGCTATTGGCATGAGATGTCCCTTTAAATAGAACGCAAGCCATCTTGTTTTCTCTCTGCTCTCAACAAGTCTTTGTTTTTCCTCTTCTTGCTTAGTATTATGAAAGACGTTTTAATTTGTTGTCTTTTTGTTTTACTCATGCAAAACAATACATGTGGTTTAGCCTGTTTGTGATCCACCTGATGTTCACATACACAAAACCTTCACCTGTGGTCAGAAAGTACTGAAGTACATGGAGAAATACTGGAAAACATAATGTTAAATATTACATAATACATTTCCATAAATGGGAAAGTGTTTATACTTTTCAAAATATACTGCAATATATGCAAGAAGCATGTATTGATCATATACAGTATATACAGTGGGTACGGAAAGTATTCAGACCCCCTTACATTTTTCACTCTTTGTTATATTGCAGCCATTTGCTAAAATCATTTAAGTTAATTTTTTTTCCTCATTAATGTACACACAGCACCCCATATTGACAGAAAAACACAGAATTGTTGAAATTTTTGCAGATTTATTAAAAAAGAAAAACTGAAATATCACATGGTCCTAAGTATTCAGACCCTTTGCTGTGACACTCATATATTTAACTCGGGTGCTGTCCATTTCTTCTGATCATCCTTGAGATGGTTCTACACCTTCATTTGAGTCCAGCTGTGTTTGATTATACTGATTGGACTTGATTAGGAAAGCCACACACCTGTCTATATAAGACCTTACAGCTCACAGTGCATGTCAGAGCAAATGAGAATCATGAGGTCAAAGGAACTGCCTGAAGAGCTCAGAGACAGAATTGTGGCAAGGCACAGATCTGGCCAAGGTTACAAAAAAAATTCTGCTGCACTTATGGTTCCTAAGAGCACAGTGGCCTCCATAATCCTTAAATGGAAGACGTTTGGGACGACCAGAAACCTTCCTAGAGCTGGCCGTCCGGCCAAACTGAGCTATCGGGGGAGAAGAGCCTTGGTGAGAGAGGTAAAGAAGAACCCAAAGATCACTGTGGCTGAGCTCCAGAGATGCATTTGGGAGATGGGAGAAAGTTGTAGAAAGTCAACCATCACTGCAGCCCTCCACCAGTCGGGGCTTTATGGCAGAGATGGCAGAGAAGCCTCTCCTCAGTGCAAGACACATGAAAGCCCGCATGGAGTTTGCTAAAAAAAACACCTGAAGGACTCCAAGATGGTGAAAAATAAGATTTTCTGGTCTGATGAGACCAAGATAGAACTTTTTGGCCTTAATTTTAAGCGGTATGTGTGGAGAAAACCAGGCACTGCTCATCACCTGTCCAATACAGTCCCAACAGTGAAGCATGGTGGTGGCAGCATCATGCTGTGGGGGTGTTTTTCAGCTGCAGGGACAGGACGACTGGTTGCAATCGAGGGAAAGATGAATGCGGCCAAGTACAGGGATATCCTGGACGAAAACCTTCTCCAGAGTGCTCAGGACCTCAGACTGGGCCGAAGGTTTACCTTCCAACAAGACAATGACCCTAAGCACACAGCTAAAATAACAGTGGCTTCACAACAACTCTGTGACTGTTCTTGAATGGCCCAGCCAGAGCCTTGACTTAAACCCAATTGAGCATCTCTGGAGAGACCTAAAAATGGCTGTCCACCAATGTTTACCATCCAACCTGACAGAACTGGAGAGGATCTGCAAGGAGGAATGGCAGAGGATCCCCAAATCCAGGTGTGAAAAACTTGTTGCATCTTTCCCAAAAAGACTCATGGCTGTATTAAATCAAAAGGGAGCTTCTACTAAATACTGAGCAAAGGGTCTGAATACTTAGGACCATGTGATATTTCACTTTTTCTTTTTTAATAAATCTGCAAAAATGTCAACAATTCTGTGTTTTTCTGTCAATATGGGGTGCTGTGTGTACATTAATGAGGAAAAAAAATAACTTAAATGATTTTAGCAAATGGCTGCAATATAACGTCTCAGGTTACGTATGTAACCATGGTTCCCCGAGTGGGGAACGAGACACTGCGTCCCCTAGGGGTCGCTACACGGGAACGCCCTCAGCGTGACTCGGTCTGAAGATACATATGTAAAAACACCACCTGTTGGCGGCGACAGCCCAGCGTCACTACCGGCGTGCCACAATATAAGTGCCGCCGGAGAATACATCATCAACTTCTTCGTCTGAAGCTTGCGTCGAGCATGGCTCGAATCCTAGGGGACGCGGTGTCTCGTTCCCCACTCGGGGAACCATGGTTACACACGTAACCTGAGACGTTCCCCTTCATGGGAACTCGAACTGCGTCCCCTAGGGGTCGCTACGGGAACGTTATACCCACTTCACCATGCTGAGGGAATGCAAGCCAATTTCTCAAAAAGGCGAGCACTAAGCCAGCTCTACCCGGCTAAGGAGTTGCCCTGGGACGGCTGATGCTGTCAGTGATATTATCCCCTTCGGCCAAAGGCCTGAGCTGCATACCCTAGTACTTACCTGTTCTAGGTGCCGGGATTACCGGGCCTAGGGTAGAGCTCAAAGTCTTGGAAATCAGAAAGATTCCTTTAAGGGGATATGGCCAGGCACCTGGCTCACTAGGTCCTGGCCGATCACTCAGGGGTTACCACTTGCTCTCAAGCTTACCGAGGGAACTGTCTCAACAGACCTCTTGGTAGCGTACACCTTTCTTTTCCCTTTTTTCTTTTGGACCCAACATATATGGGACAGGGGAGGCGGGGCCCAAGGCACAAGCCGGGGCTTTAACCAACTCAAAAAGGGCACGCTGTGCGTAACCCTACCCTTCGGGATTTTTAGAAAGAGCACGCAGAACCTTGATGTGCGGACTTACCACTGAGTGGATTTTAGAAAGTGCCCAAAGTCTCGTGTGCACTTATTAGAAGAACGTTCTATGCCCTGGGCGGAGAACTACTCATTCCTCGGAGTGAGAGGGAACTCAGGCAGCTCAGAAGGAGGCGGCAAGCTCATAGATGACCCTCTGGTTGAGGGAGCAATGCTGGCTCGACCAACAAGGCGGCGACCTATCACAGAGCTCTGGGGGCGGGCTTCGGACGCTCAGAAGGGAGCGGCATGCTCATAGGTGACCCTCTGGTTGAGGGAGCAGTGCTAGCTCTACCGACGGCGAGCCCTGGAGGCGGAGAACTCATTCCTCGGAATGAGAGGAACTCAGCTACCAATGAGGAGCTCTAGGCGGAGAACTCACTCCTCAGAGTGAGACCTATAACGAGCTCTGGAGGTGGAGAACTCATTCCTCAGAATGAGAAGGCACTCCGCCGCTCAGAAGGGAGCGGCAAGCCCAACCATGAGCTCTGGAGAGCGGGGAACTCATTCCTCAGAATGAGAGGGACTCCCCGCTCAGCAGGGAGCGGCATGCTCATAGATAACCCTCTATAGTGAGGGGAGCAATGCTAGCTCGACCAGCAAGAGAGATCACAGAGCTCGGAGGAGCGGAGAACTCATTCCTCAGAATGAGAGGGAAACTCAGACGCTCCGCAGGGAGCGGCATGCTCAAAGATGACCCTCTAATGAGGGGAGTAATGCTGGCTCTACCTATAACGAGCTCTGGAGTGGAGAACTCATTCCTCAGAATGAGAAGGAACTCAGGCGCTCAGCAGGGAGCGGCATGCTCATAGATAACCCTCTATAGTGAGGGGAGCAATGCTAGCTCGACCAGCAAGGAGGCGACCTATCACAGAGCTCTGAGGAGGCGTCATTCCTCAGAATGAGTGGGAACTCAGGCAGCTCCGCAGGGAGCGGCATGCTCACAGGTGACCCTCTAACGAGGGGAGCAATGCTAGCTCTACCTATAACGAGCTCTGGAGAGTGGCGAACTCATTCCTCAGAATGAAAAGACACTCCGCTCAGAAGGGAGCGGCATACTCATAGGTAACCCTCTTATCATGAGGGGAGTAATGCTGGCTCTACCCTTGCAGTGGTGACCAGAATGACTGAAGATCCAGGAGGATCCGCAGAAACCTCCGAGGGGACTCACGTCCAGACCATCAGTAAGGCAGTTCGAGAATACAGAACCTGCCTGAAATCATCATAGGTCCAGCCTGACTGCAGTTCTTAGTTGGGAACTCATTCCTCAGAATGAGAGCCTATAATGCTACCTATATCGAGCTCTGGAGGCGGAGAACTCATCCTCAGAATGAGAAGGAACTCAGGCGCTCAGCAGGGGCGGCATGCTCATAGATAACCCTCTATAGTGAGGGGAGCAATGCTAGCTCGACCAGCACGGAGGCGACCTATCACAGAGCTCTGAGGAGGCGGAGAACTCATTCCTCAGAATGAGAGGGAACTCCGCCGCTCACAAGGGAGCGCCTCTGGGTGCTTGGCAGGAAACTTCCACCTAACCTCGGTCGGTGGAGTTCACGGTGGTTACAGGGGAATTAGAGAGGAATGAGAGGCTTGCCTCTCTCTGACCAGCGCCTCTGTCTCACCCTAGCCGCAGGAGGGAGGGGCATGAGTCGCGAGACTAGCCTTCTAAGCCCATCTCTGATCCTCAGACCGAGATGGGCTAGGACCCTGGTTGTTCGGGCTCAGACCTGGATCTTATCCAGGACTTTCAGCAGGTCAGTCTGGTGCGCCTTCGTGTGCAACAGCGACGGTCTGACCTGCTGCATATGCCCTGCCATTTAAGCGAGATTCAGGGGCTTAGATGGCCAGGAGGAGCCTTGAGAGAGGATGTCTCGCCACAGAGAGATAAGCTGGTTATCATCTCTTGCACAGGGGCATCCTCATAGCCATTTTCACGCATCCTCAGTGTCAGCATAACTAGTATGCTGAAACCTATGAATCTGAGAAAATATAGCTTTTCCACTCCTTCTCAACCTCCACATCGAGATTTATGAAGAAAGGAAGGCTCACTCGAGCTGGGGTTATTTTAGATTTATTTTTATGATCCATAACCTCCAAAAACTCGTTCATATGCAGCGGAGCACTAGCTGCTGCATCTGATGATGTCAGAAAGATCGCATCATCACAATCCAGCAGCTCACTCGCTCGCCGACGCCCGAAAAGGCGGTCCCTTTCCAACACATCGGCCACATCCAACTCGAACCCCACGATTTCATTCGCCTCCGTGCCTCGACAGCGGTGGGTCTTGAATCGCGGGAAGCAGACGGCTGCCCTTCTTTCCTTGAAAAGAGGGACAGGCGAGCTGAGCTTCCTCATAGAGAGCCGCTCACAATGCACGCAAAACCGCCCCTTCAAGGACATCGCGTGCGTGCTCCATGCCCAAACAAAAGACGCAACAGTCGTGTGTGTCATCGGTGTCAAATAACGAGGACACGGATCCACACACTTCTAACGCCTTGCTGGTGCTCGCCATAGTAGAGTTAGAAAACTGTACTCTTACCAGATTCACTCTGCGCTTCAAACAAACCAGCCAGTGAAGGCGAAAAAGCTGATGATGTATTCTCCGGCGGCACTTATATTGTGGCACGCCGGTAGTGGCGTCATGGGCTGTCGCCGGCCAACAGGTGGTGTTTTTACATATGTATCTTCAGACCGAGTCACGCTGAGGCGTTCCCGTAGCGACCCCTAGGGGCGCAGTTCGAGTTCCATGAAGGGGAACAAAGAGTGAAAAATGTAAGGGGTCTGAATACTTTCCGTACCCACTGTATATATATATATATATATATATATATATATATATGTACACAATAATGAAAAATACTGTACTATATTTTTACATGTACTAACTTTAAGAACTTTAAATAATTTATAATCCATAAGCTAACATTGAACATATATAAACGTTCATCTCACTTCATTGTTTGCATATAATGGTATATGAGAAAAAGTGTTTGCTGAAAACAAATATTGATCTTTTAGGATTTTTGGATCATTGGATGTCTTGGTGGGTGGAAAATATAAACACATAAAATATATACAAATATATGGAATTCATATTTCCTTATAATTGTGTGAACAACTCATATTACCTCATAATACATTGAACATCTCATATGAATGTGAACATATATAATACATATTTATTAAAACACACACAGTGTCATATTTTATTATATGTACAGTATCTATATATTATGAGTGTCAATTCCTTATGTGTCATATTTTTTGTTATAATATTAACTCAAACTATTATTCTAGATATTTTCGAAATACATTAAATTATTAAATATTTTCTTTGTTCATCCTCAGTATAGGGAAATATATTTTCTTTGTGTAAGGGGTTCTTGTGTAAAGAACGGACAATATTACACCAGTTGTATATCTTAAATGAGTTATTAAATCTTAAATGACATATCTATGATGCTTAAAGTGAGGGGAATTCAGTAAAATGCTCCATCAGTGTCAAAAATACATAAAAAAGGCAGATTAATTGCTTGTTGAATTTCTAGTTAGATCTGGATCTGTCTTTCTTGATACTTAATGAAGTCTTAGAGGAATTAGATTTGGAATTATTAGTTATATTTGCATAATTTTTTTTGAGTAAGATTCAATCTTAATGTTTGTATTTTATACCATTCAGCAGTTTCCAGCTAGCAACCTGTATATCAAAGTAATTAATTTATTGCATGTAAAAACAAAACATGTCCACAGGGAAATCGCTTGCAAACAGGGAGTATTTTTAAATATTGTGTCAAATGCTCTGCTTGACGTTTATGATAATTACATTAATTGGAATGTTTCATTGCCCTAGTGAGATTAGATTGCTACAAATGTGTAGAGACTGTTTAGTTGTCGTTGCTTGGGGGCACATGCATGATTTAATATCTTTTCTGAGAGAAGCTTGAAATACAGTGAAAGAGACTGAGAATGAATTTAGAGGAACGGTTTAATTTTCCTCCTCTAAAAGGTCTCAGAGGATATTCCCCATGAATGCACGTAAATGCACACATATTCTCAAATGTCAAACAATGTCTGTGTCCAACATGATGAGATTGGGGTCACAAACTTTTACTCTTGAGATAATTGCCTGGGAGACAGCAGGTCAAAAACTATTGGGCACTAATCGCACAAACTGGATGAGTTCGATCCCAGAGGTCAAAACAGAGAGACTGTGATCACGCTGTCTATTTATCTGTCCCTTGAGGGCATATGAGAGGAAACATCATACCGTATCTCAACTTTAATTTCACAAGGAAACCAAATAAATATCTAAAATGGAAGGTTTAAACCACTTATGCCAATTCATTGAAACAGGAGGCGTGAGTGGACTTATACCCCAGTCCAGCAGATTTGAGCGCATGCAACTGCATCTGATTGAGTCAATCAGCATCCGTTAGTGTCATCCAGTGATGTGTATATTTGCTCTAATGCTGTTTGCCTAGATGCAGTTATATGGGTTTATGCGCGCATGGCATTGTTTTTGTCCTGACC
Source organism: Gymnocypris eckloni scoliostomus (assembly GCA_027564155.1). NCBI lineage: Eukaryota > Metazoa > Chordata > Actinopteri > Cypriniformes > Cyprinidae > Gymnocypris > Gymnocypris eckloni. Next base: position 36,159,429 of record CM050415.1, on the reverse strand, counting down.
CATATCTTTGTCATTTGTTTGTGTGTTGACAGATTAGTGATGATATGCCATGTTACTTCGGATAAAAATGTAAGGCAATGAATTCCTATTTGGGGGTGTTTTTTATTTTTGTACAGTTTCTTGCTAGTGTTAATGACTGAAATCCTATTCATAATCCTTGTTTTTGTCCTCCTTATTACATGTGTCTTTTACAACATACCACCTTATAAATGAAGGTGTAAACATTGACTTCAGTCATCTCCATGTTCACTTCCATATAAAAGTATTCTATTGCACGTTTGTAAAAATACAATACAAAAACATATTAATAATAATGTTAACATCCAAACCAAAAATTGAATCTGAGCAATAAATAAAGTGAGCACCAAGGTTTGCAGTGTAGTTCGTTTTCGCAGGGGAAAGATACAAGCCTCCATTTGATCTCCATTTAATCTCATTACTCTCTAGGAAAAAACATTGAGATAATATGGAGATCTCAATTGTGATTTTACTCCTAAGCGGCAGCTCAAAATGACAGACAGTGAGAACATTTCACATTTATATATTTATTTGAAATGATGATTTCTGCAGCAATGAAAGATCTCAATATTTGTGTTGTGTTTCATGTTGATTTCTATTTTTCCCCACTCTGTTTTCATAATGCATTATTCATTTCGAAATGACTAAAAATGTAAACTGCCAGCCTTTCATCCACACCTAAACAAACAAACCAGAAGATCTGAAAACAGCAAAACGGCAATCGCATTCACAAAGCCTTGCTCATTCTTAAAAGTTGAATGCAATCGATTCTGTGGATACTGCTGTTTTCCTTCATTTGCTGAGACATTTCTGTATCTCACAGAGCTCATTTCCCTCATATCATTGTCACACCTGTATGGTGAACGCTGATTCATTTGCAGCCCTGCAGGAACAGAAGTGACTAACCCAGATGAAAAACAAGTACATTTCCATAATATACTTAAAGTGCTCTATTTTCACGCACTAATTTTGTACTTAATATACTAAAATTATCCTTTAGTACTTCTTAAGATAAACTTAAGATCATCTAAGTGTACTAAGCGTCGCGTGAGTACTAAATAATGCATTGACACAGGGTTACTTTGAACTACACTGCCGAACTGAATTGTGCGTCCGTTGCATCGCGCCAATGCTGGCTACTGTTGCTTGTTATTACTCCCTCTACCACATGGCTTTACTTAAGGAAACTTAAAACACCCTAGCACCCCTAGTGGTAAGTAAGAAAACTTTCTCACAGAGAGCCTGCGGTGAGCCCGGTTTTCGTTTATTGTGTGGAGACGTGCTGAAATCGCGTTTGGTCTCGTACTGTGTCGCGTCCCTTGTCAGTGTCGGGCGCTTGCTTGGCCACTTTTTTGTGATTAACAGGAAAGTGTGTTCAGCTGAATTTGACTAGTATTTTGTTAGATGGATATAAAAAGCTTAGTTTACTGCGGCCGTCGTGAAGACCTCCTCGTGAGAAGACCGAAGAGTGTAAAGACCATCGACTCTACCGTGCGACTCCACCGGGACACTGTCAAAGGATATAAGTATCGCTTTTTATTTATCTTCTTTCTTACAGCTTGTTTCACTTCTGTTTTAGTTTTTATAACCAATTCTTACTATGTGTAAGTTGTTGTTTGTTAGCATGTGTTTTAGACAGTGTTCTTTTTTAAGGATTACTGATAAAGTACTGGCATTTGATTTGTTATCTATTTTAATTTTAGATAAATTATGTATGAATTTAATATGTCTTTATAGGTATTTTCTTTAGTTTTAGTTTTAATAAATTGTATTTATTTTTGTAACGTTACTTCAACATACTACATGGAAATGAAATAACATATATATATATATATATATATATATATATATATGGGTGTTTGGCTTAGTGTCATGTTAGAATAATTTTTATACTCATAGCTTTTGTTGTTTTAATATTTTGAAATGTTTTTAGCTTTATTTTTTGTTTTCATTTAAATGTTTAGTTTTGAAATGTTGTTGTATGCATTTGTCATTTTATTTAATTTCTCAATTTTTTTAAATGTGTGTATATATAGTATTTATAGAGTACAACTTATAGTTGTAGTTACTTTTTCTTATTTGTAAGTCGCTTTGGATAAAAGCATCTGCTAAATGACAAAAAAAGAAAAAGTACAAGTAAAGCTGTGAGCCTCACTTGGGCAAGCCCGCACTGGGCCTGTTTAGGTTTGGTGTGGGCTGGCCCTAGCCCACTGTGAAAGGCTCAAATAGCCAGCATGGGCCTCGAAAGGACATGTTTGCAGGGTACAGCAAAAGCTGAAGTAGAACGTTTCAAGTGCCAAGACAGGCGTTAGCGAATCAGCTTGCCTTATGCAAACACCCTTGCCCAGACATCAGCCAAACGCGTTCATGCAAGACCGGAAAATAAATGTGATTGGCTGTTGCCACGGTCAATGTCCGCACCAAGTTTCAGACACACCCTCCGTCAACTGTAGATGTCGATGTCCCGTGTGAATGTATGGTAAGTTCTCTTACACAGTGCTTAAACAGTCAAATACACTCAAGGTTATGTCATAAACATGAAATGTTCACTTAAACACAGTCGGTTATGCCTGTGAATGTAAACAGCTAGGAAAGAAAACGCATGTGTAAATTAGATCTGTGTGACAGCAGCCTATAGGCTACAGCAGCTACTGCTGTCTGTTCTGTTATGAATCAAACTACAAAAAGAAAAAAGTTATGAATCAAACTACAAAATTAATTTAATATCATATCTTCTCATATCTAAGAAGATATGATATTAAATGAACTAGCAAGGAGATAAAGTTGGACTGTATACAGCTCACTCAGGGGAGGAGCTATGCTAATAAGGCAGAGATCATTACCAGTCATGGGCGGAGGCTGTTCAATGTGACTGAGATGCCTTAACAAATCGAGTGGATACATTTTTACCACAATAGGGTGGTTGTGTACACAAACTGTAGACACATAATTACATTCAAAAACTATATAAGAGTGAATTTTGCCTTGGTCTCCTTTGTGTTCCTGTGGCTCAGTGGTAGAGCATTGCATTAGCAGCGCAAAAGGTTGTGGGTTCAATTCCCAGGGAACACACATACTGATAAAAAATGTATAGCCTGAATGCAGTGTAAGTTGCTTTGGATAAAAGCGTCTGATAAATGTTTAAAGGGCTTTTTTTAGAAGGCTTGATTGTGTTTATGAGGTGCCCTGTAACATGTGAAAAAATCACACTATTTTACACATATTTTACCTTTATTCTACACCGCTTTTCCATTCTTCTGAAAATGGTCTGTTGACTTCCTGGTTCCTCCCTCAGAAATTCACAATGGGCTCAGATTAATATGGCTCAGTGAATTTGCTAACCTGATGTTTTTCTGATGTTTTTTCTTCCAAATAGATTTATATTGATTTGAACTTTGCCATTATCATCAACATTCGTTTATGTTTGTCTATATGCGGTGATATACACGCCTCTTAAGATTCAAACTTAACCACTGCATGCCACATGGCACTGGACTCGGTAATGTATATTTAAATACAGAAATACTTTGCCATTTTACATATTGCTTTGCCGTTTTCATATCGAGGGTACCCCCCGGCCTGCGAGGGGCGATGGGGGTATGTGACGAGTGGGGCGGGGCCGAGAGCCATGGGAACGGAGTGAGGCCGGTGGAGTAAATTATAATTTACCACTCACCGGCCACTCACCGGTCTCGAGTCCCAGAGGAGCTCTGGAAGGATAAAAGGAGGAGCGACGTCAGTGGAAGGAGAGAGGACCAGGCCTGGATTTTATTTTGTGTTTTATGTGCAGCAGTCGTCCGTGAGGGGCTGCCACTTTTATTTTGTTAAATACATTTATTTATTTTATTATTTAAGTGTTTATATGTTCACCAGTTCCTGCCTCCTTCTTCCCGATCTACGAACTATGTTACACATAGTATAAACTATTTGTCGAGGAGTTGAAGTTTCTAGAGCTATCTGAATAATTGTATGTGTTATGCAGTCAATACATCCATACTATATGTCTGTTTTAGCGTATAATCACACAGTGTTATGCTGTCAATACATCCATACTATATGTCTGTTTTAGCGTATAATCACACAGTGTTATGCTGTCAATACATCCATACTATATGTCTGTTTTAGCGTATAATCACACAGTGTTATGCAGTCAATACATCCATACTATATGTCTGTTTTAGCGTATAATCACACAGTGTTATGCTGTCAATACATCCATACTATATGTCTGTTTTAGCGTATAATCACACAGTGTTATGCAGTCAATACATCCATACTATATGTCTGTTTTAGCGTATAATCACACAGTGTTATGCTGTCAATACATCCATACTATATGTCTGTTTTAGCGTATAATCACACAGTGTTATGCAGTCAATACATCCATACTATATGTCTGTTTTAGCGTATAATCACACAGTGTTATGCAGTCAATACATCCATACTATATGTCTGTTTTAGCGTATAATCACACAGTGTTATGCAGTCAATACATCCATACTATATGTCTGTTTTAGCGTATAATCACACAGTGTTATGCAGTCAATACATCCATACTATATGTCTGTTTTAGCGTATAATCACACAGCTTTGCTGATTCAGACAAGCAGCATGATTGGGAGTGTGATATGGCCTTTACACAATAGCTTAATAAAGAAGTTAATATTGATTTGGCAACAGTTGCTTTGTCTGTTTTGTCCCACCAATGAAAGTAGTTCAAAACAAAGCCCAAAAATGTTGCACATCTGTAGTGGTAGTAGTGAATTGATACGGCTCAAATAGGTTGAGTGAAAATCGAATCCGTTCTAAATGATTTGGGGACCCATAAAGAGTCTTTTGTCGCCGGCTACTGGTGTGACTAGCCTAGAAAACCTTTAATGTATTAGGTATTTAGAGGTCAATGAATTGTGCTTCACTATAATTGAATTAAGGAGAAACCTTGACCATTTTCAAACCTTTTATGTTGCAGTGATTAAGTGAGATATGAGGCAGTTGTGGAGTCCTAATGGTTAAATACCTGAATTGGCACTCCAAACAGGTAGTAGGTTTATTTATGGACATGGGCACAAATACGGCTTGCGTAAAAGTTTTCACAGCTTTCAGCTGTTCAACACATCTTGCTGACAGCTTTTCCATTCACACCTCACAGATGGGCTCATGACTGTACATCTCAGAAAGTGGACAGCATTCTTTTTAACAAGAAAACGAACTGTGGTGCAACAGAAGAGAAATGGACCAGAACCTATGTGTGGATATTTTAAGCACATAAGCAGCCAGGATAAATGAACTGAGAAAAATGTATTGAGAGCCAGAGCTGGACTACGTTAGCATCTCTGGCATTGCTCCAGATCCTCATTAGACATGGAGAACTGAGTTTATGAGCAAACTGTGGTATTTCACTAAAGATTTAAGGATAAGTCGTTTTTTTCATTTAATCTTTAGGGGAGGTTTGTATTAATTTTTCATAACACTCTTTCTTGCAGTTATTTGGAGTATGGCATCACTACATGTGTTTATCTCTTTCTGTTTTTGGTTTGGCCTTTACTGATATCCTGTAATTCTCTTATAAGCATTATATAGTAGCCTAATGTAGACAATATTTCTTATTGTTGCCATTATTTCATAGTCATCATTCTTAAATATTCACTTTCGTGTCATTTATGACACTTTTGCTGTATTTGACTTTGCTTACTTGTTTACTAATTTACAATTCCCTCCACCACATGGATTATATACAGAATACATTAAAAAAACTAAAACAATTTAGAAACAATTTTCACTTAGAAATTGTTAGTAAATTTCCCAATTAATTCTGAAGAAATGGGAAGTAACACAATGAATTAAACATGACATTTTGAAATCTTGTATCGTCTTGTAAAACATACTCCAATAATCTTTGTTTTCAAGTTAATTTATTTGCAGTATTTTTCATATACTTTTTACAGAGTGGTAAGCATTAGCACACCTCAACAAAACCATTTTAAGCATTCAATGTCACGTTGTATCAAAACTGCTATTCTTACAACATTACTTTTGGCTGCCTGACTAAAATAAAACGGTTTAATTTTCACAAAGTAAATATTTCTTTACATCAAATCCATCTCATGATGTTTCTGATCTCGTAATGTCCTTCCTACCTGATCTGTGGGACTAATAACTATACAAGGATTCTGTAGACACTTGTATTTGTTGTAACTGTTCAACTGTCTCAGTGAAAATCATTACCTTAATTTGAGGTAATTTGAGATTGAGGCCCTAAAATTATAGTTACACACCCGACACCTGAAGGAACATTTATGCATAACTCAAGTTTTGTCCTTTACTCAAGGGCAAGGCAGACTTCCAAAAGGCGTACAGGTTAGTCATGAACCTGCTCCATAAAACTTTTCCAATTTGTCATCCTAGCAGCTGCCATCGAGAATCTGATCTTCTGAGCAACCTGGGGTGCCTGTAATGTAATGCTGGTCCCCTGCCAGCGTTGTGTTTATACGGTATCAGTAAAAGTAAATCCTAAATTGCCACTCTAGAAGCTCTTTAGCTGGTCTTGGGCAAACCACTTAGCAGTTACCATGGGGACTAAAAGTAATAGGATTGATGTTCTGTTAAAAACACGGATACCACACAATTATGGTAATTATGTCGAGCGTGAGATAGCAGAACGCTTCTTTACTAAATCACCGGGAACAACGAACAAACATCTGAAGAGCAAATACTGTACACTTGGATGATTAAGTACAATGACGTGTCCCTGTTCTGAATACAAAATTGCAGGTTTATCAATTCACTACTCAACCAGCATTGTGTTAACACACACAATATAATACCTTGCATATCAACACACTCCTCCCTGACAATAAAAGCTAATAACAATAATGAACACAAGTCTAATTTATATGTAACTTTATCCGTGAAGGCCACTAAGCAGAGTATGAAAGCATAATGCTTTATATTATACCCTTTAATGTTCAAGTATCTTTATATTATACCTTTAAATGTTCAAGTAGAAATCGCGTTTGGTCTCGTACTGTATCGCGTCCCTTGTCAGTGTCGGCGTTGTGATTAACAGGAAAGTGTGTTCAGCTGAATTAGAGTAGTATTTTGTTAGATGGGTATAAAAAGTGTAGTTTACCGCGGCAGAGGTCGCTGTATGAAAACAGCTGTTTTCAAATCAATAAAATATTAATGATACTGACTCTAAGCTTTTGAATGATGTAGTGTATAATGTTACAGAAGCTTTTTTATTTCAGATAAATGCTGATCTTTGTATCTTTATATTCCTCAAAGGATCCTGAAAACTGTAGACAAATTTTTAAATATTAATAATAATACTATTTAAAAAGGTTTCTTGAGCAGCAAATCAGCACATCAGAATTATTTCTGAAGGATCGTGTGACACAAGACAGCAGTAATGATGCTAAAATTCAGCTTTAATCACAGCAATCAATTACATTTTACAATATATTCAAATAGAAAGCAGCTCTTTTACATAGTACAACTTTTGGATCAAATCAATGCAGGCTTGGTGAGAAAAGGCTTCTTAAAAAAACATTAAAAATCATACTGTTCAAAATGTTTTAGGTTATATACATTACAGAAATGTTATATTGTAATGATATATATATTATATATACACAGATTTCTGTCCCCCTCACTTCTGTAATGATGGCTACGTCCCTGCGTCTATCTGTCTCTTTGTCTGTCTATTCAGTATAGGTAGGCCTAAAGATTATTGAATTAAAGTGATTTATAGGCTAATTTTATTGAATTTTAGATAAGTAAGATAAATTACACTTGGTTAATTCATAAAAATGTGTAAATAAAAAAAAACATTTATTTTAATGTCTATATCTAAGTGTACCAAAATGTACATTTCATATAGAAAAAAAATCAATGATTATAAATTAAATCACACTGAATACAGTTGAAGCGCTCGTGGAAAGCGCTCGAGAAACAGTGTCTCTCTTAAGCTCGGCTACGTTTTTTTAGTCTCTAGCAAGAGACTTTACGATATTCACGTTACATGATTTGACAGATTTTTACGTAGAAAGGGTGAAAGCACAGCATTACAATAAATTGTCATTCATGTTTTCATAGCCGCTGGCCAAATTCAGAAACGAAACTAAAATGAAATCATCTTTGAGAGCAAGCGTCCCCCTGGTGTTTCGGGGGCCCTACGCAGCTTGCGTATTCTGCGTATAGGGAGGATCGGCTCTGGTAAGAATGATAACATACTTTCTAAAATCAAGATCAGAACTGAATTTTTAATTTGCATTTACAAGTGTTCTATACAGTTATATAATTGCAGCTCGTTCACCTGCTCACGCTCACACATGCTGTTAAAGCAATCTCTCCTCTAACCTGAGCATCATCCACCTGCACACCCACAATGCTCTTGTGTCACTTCAATGTGGACGTCAAGCCAGCAGAGTGAACATGAAGTGTATGAATCACATTTAAACATCTGAGTTCACATTTAAAGATCATCAAGAAAGCTCCACTTAAGAGGGACATAAAATAGTGTGAAGCTTTCAGCTGTCAGAAATCTTGCTGATTCGTGTGAACACACGTCTGTAACCATATGGAACAATTTTTGAGTTTATATCAGAGTATGAAAATAGCACTGTTTCCTGCTGTCAATTAAAAGAAGTACTCTTCTTCTTTCAGTGCAGAAATCTTTTCCACATTCGACATTGTCTCAAGAACAGACATCATTCGTAATCCCCAGAGCGCAGCGCTCTGTTTCCTATTTTCCTCATAAACTCTATAGGCCTATATCTGGGACTGTGAACAAAAATCCTTATAATTTTTAACATCTCTGGCACTTGAGGGCAAAATCTCTAAGGAGAGAAATATCAATTTTAGTGGTTCCAGAAGCTGGTGGTAAACCACAACTTCAGATTCCCCCAAAAAACCCTGTTTGCGATATGTTAAATTGAATGTACCAGTATCTCGGGTCCGTTTGTTCTCCTGTGGCGCAGCCTTCATACCATGCATTTTACCTGCTTGACATGATGCTTTCAGTAGTGCAATATTGTAAACACATCTCAATATCTGGAGGCCTTACTGATCGTTCCCAAGAGCAGGAGGCAGCAGAGGCTTTGCTGTGATTTCCTGATCAGGTTGGTGAGTGCTTCACATCAAATCCAGTGTGAAAGAAACTTAAAGAAGCTCTGATAATGTCAACTGAGTAAATTCATTACACGTTACTGACTGGCATCTTGCTTTCTGTTATTTCCTAATATTAGCCGATGTTCATGGCAACACTGTGTAACAGTACATTTAAGCTATGTTTAACATATTTCAACTCAACGTGTAAAAACAAAAACAAAACACCTAGGGAAAGCAATTCTACAGTCTCTGCACCTGCAGCATTTGAGTCTCTCAAATGCATATTAAATACGATTTTCTCTAAAAACGTTTTCCGCAGATGAAAAAAAGATGCAGAAAATGGTATGCCAACTACTTTCAATGGAAAGTATCTAAAGACATTTAGTCATTGCTAAATGTTGCTATAGACGTCAAACCGGTGAGTCATGGAACCTAGATAAGGTTTATCAAAGAAGTCATTAGATTATTATGTTTTGTTTTTGCTAAAGGGGTCTGAAATATTGCTTAGTTGGCAAACAATGACCATCGCTACTTTTGTGAATTATTTATTTACCCACACACCCACACCCACAAAAACAAACACACAAAATCTTCCGTTTAAGATCAAATCAATTAGCATCAGTGCATGTTATCATTGGTACACAGATGAGAGTCAGCAAATGCAATGGCAGATGCTAATCTTGGCCTCCTTTGCCACAGAAATGGGCTAAAACTGGCAGCAGTGCCATACTCATGAGCGTACAAAACTTTCATTAAAATAAGTGAAGATTGGACATGCTCAGTCTGTTTGCAATCTACCGCATGAGTTTGCAAAGAGTAAAACACTTTGTGGGAAATGGGATCATTTAGCCATGGATAAAGAATGTTTTGCTGATATTTTAAGCTAAGACTTTAAAATGCACGATTTTTCTGAAAATGACTCATGGTCCAGAACTGGAGGCTAATTACATTTGCGTTTGAGTTACATATTCTTCATGTGTCGTGACTTTCTGAGCACAACAATGAATTCCAAATTAAGCCACGTGATAAATCCATAAATCAGGCAGTCAGCCTGTACAAAATCAACACTAAATAACTGCGGTACTGCCACATGCAGTATTTTATCACTTGTTTTAACAGCGCTGCATATCTAAACGCTGCATCTCTTTTCTATGCAAATTATGCTCATTACAGAATATTTTCCAAATATTTTGGATTTTGTGAACACATTTGCATCTTTGCCTGGTTTATGAAATGCACTTTGAGCTAAAACAATCTAAACTGAATTTTTCCCATGATATTTAATGTGTACATACCCGGTACAACTATGTTTGCACATTCTTCTTGCTATTTGCACATTCTTCTTGCACATCCCTGTTTATATTATTATTTATTAAGTCCACAGTATACTGTATTGCACATTTTATTTCTTTGCACATTTTACTCCTTATTTTTTTCTTATTTTTATTTTATTCTTACCTATATTTATATATATTCTCTTGTGTTATGTTTCATTTTTTTGCACTGTCCATTGAGCGGACCTGTCCTGATTTACATTTCACTATTGATTATATCCTGTATAATTGAGTATGTGACGAATAAAAGAACCTTGAACCTTGAAATTTCATTATTGTGCTGAAAATCCAATGAAAGTTTTGTGCTGTTATTTAAAAGTGCCTCTTCTTTTTTCGTTCTCTTTATGTCCTTCATAAATAAGTAGGACACAGGTGAATCTCTTACATGTTTCAGATCAGCGTTGACATTTTTATGTTATAGTAAAGGTTACATTTTGGATAGAAGAGAATAAATCCTCATGGGATCCTCAGTAAAAAGAATGCGGTGACATATATACTCCTCTTTTTCTGTCAAACAGCACCAAGTTTTACATATTATGTCAGTAAAATAGTGACAAAGAAGGTCAGGTCTACTTATAGGCTGGTTTTTATTAGAAGGAAACGGGGAGTATCACTGGTCTACAAACACACAAAGGTGGAAAGACTATCCTTGTACATTATACTGTTTTTAGCTGAAGTAATGTATAGAAAGACTCACAGTGGCCCAGTTAGAGGAAACATAGGTCAAAGTGGGTGCAGTAATCATTTCATTTTGTATTCAAGTTAGAGGTGAAAGTGAAGTAACCTCAAATGTGTCGTCCTTGCGTTTGGCTTTTAAAATAGTTTATCAGTTCAAGGATGTATAGAGGTGGTTGTAATAAATACTGGACATGAAACACAAGTAGGTTAGGCAGGTCTGATAATAGCAGGAGCAGCAGGCTGAATGTTGGACGGTGTTTTTAAATGCTACTCTGATACTCAGAGTTATCATACTTCACATATTTTAATGGATTAATTCACTTAAAAATACAACTTATTTCATCACATGTCATACCAAACCTGAATGACTGTAGGGGGAAGAAATGAGCTGCTTTCTTTTATATCATCTAAGTGGATGGGGACCAGGTGCTCCAAAAATGAACAAACATCACAATGAAAGCATGATAAATGTAAAATACCGTTTAACTACACATAGGTTTTTTTATAATTGTTTTTTTATTTTGGGGTTTTTGTTTAAAAAATATATATTTTAGGGTTTATTTTATGCATTGACAGTAAATACATTTATAAAGTAACACAATATTTCTAATTCAAATAAAAACTGTTACTTTGAACTTTTAATTCAAACTTAAAATGTCTCAGGTTACACATGTAACCATGGTTCCCTGAGAATAGGCACAGACGCCATGTCCTCTAGAGGCGCTATGGGAACGCCTTCAGCGTGACCGGTCTCTGAAGCATGAATAAAAACACAATGCACTTGACATTGGCAGGTGGAAGCCTATGATGTAAGTAAATGAGCGCTCATGGGAATAAAAGGGCACCTGTGGAACACGTCATCCTCTTTTTCAAAGGGAACGCCAACAGGAATGCCTGAAGCATGGCCAAGAGACGCAGCATCTCATTCCCTATTCTCAGGGAACCATGGTTACATGTGTAACCTGAGACGTTCCCTTCCGAAGGGAACTCTACGCTGCGTCCTCTAGAGGGCACTATGAGAACGCTATGCCAACGCCGACATGCTGAGGGAAAGAGTGTCCGAAAGCTGGATTCCTAAGTCACAGATCCGAGGAACACCATCCCTTCCCAGCAGAACTAGGGTCAAAAACCCCTCTTCAGGCAAGCTCAAAGCTCGCCATCATAGACTAGCTCACCAGAGTATGGCTCTCGGAGTGGAGGTCTCAGAAAGCGACTCTCTAGATGCTATGAACAGCTAGTGAGGCTCAGGAAAGAGCATGCACATAGTACTGCCTAAGCGGAGCTCTGGAGAGTGGAGGCTTAGACAGAATGACTCTCTAAAACGAGAGAAAAACTAGCAACACTCGATCCAGGTAGGGGAACTCTCAGAGTGGAGGTCTCAGCATAATGACTCTTTAAGTGAGAGGAGACCTGGCTACACTCAACGCCAAAGGCAGTTAGTGAGGCTCAAGAAAGAGCCTGTGCATAGTACTGCCTAAGCGGAGCTCTATAGAGTGGAGGCTTCAGCAGAATGACTCTCTAAACGAGAGGAAGCCTAGCAACACTCAACCCTAGTTGGGGGGCTCTTAAGAGTGGAGGTCTCAGCATACCGACTCTCTACACCAAGAGGAGACCGGACTACACTCAGCGCTAAAGACAGCTAACGAGGCTCACAATAGAGACTACATACTAATGGTGCTGCTAAGTGGAGCTCTGGAGAGCAGAGGCTTCAGTAGAATGACTCTCTTAAATGAGAGGAAGCCTAACACTCGATCCAGGTAGGGGAACTCTTTAAGAGTGGAGGCCTCAGCAGGACGACTCTCTAAATGAGAGGAAGCCTAACAACACTCAACCCTAGTTGCCGCGATCTCAGTCCCCTTGCTGCCTCCACAACGGCTGGACCCGAGCCGCGGGGGGCAGATGATCGCCCAAATTTCCTTTGAGAAAAGGGACAAACGAGAGCGGAGCTTTCCCAAAGAAAAAGGCTCACAATGAACGCACTCCACTCCCTCGAGAACAGAGCGCGCGTGCTCTTCGCCCAACGCATAAGTCGTGTGTGTCATCTGGTGTCAGAAACGCTGACACGGATCGGCACACCTCCTAAAGCGTTTCATAATACTCACACTTCAGAAACAAAGTCCCCTGAAGACAAAAAAGAGGATGACGTGTTCCACAGGCGCCCTTTTATTCCCGCAGACGCTCATTTGCTTACATCATAGGCTTCCACCTGCCAATGTCAAGTGCATTGTGTGTTTTTATTCATGCTTCAGAGACCGGTCACGCTGAAGGCGTTCCCATAGCGCCCTCTAGAGGACGCAGCGTAGAGTTCCCTTCGGAAGGGAACATTAAAACAGTAATATTGTGAATTATTATTACAATTTAAAATAACTCTTCTATTTTAATATATTTTAAAATATAATTTATTCCTGTAATGTCAAAGCTGAATTGTCAGCATCATTACTCCAGTCTTCAGTGTCACATGATCCTTCAGAAATTATTTTAATATACTGATTTGCTGCTCAAGAAATATTTCCTCTTATTATCAATGTTGAAAACAGTTGTGATGCTTAATAGTTTTGTGTGACTAATTTTTTGGATTCTTTGATGAATACAAAGTTCAAAAATGTCTGGTGTCAGAGCCAGTACTCAGCTGACGTTCAGTCCTTTACAGAGCCATATGTTCCTGCACAGAATCACCTTTTCTTCAGTGTAGAGGTGTGGAACGGTGCCCGGTTGAACACCAGTTACTCAGTGGAAAGGGTAAGAGTGCCCCTTTATCTCTGCTGGTTTTCCCCACATCCAGCTTACGCTGTTGTCCGCTGAAAGCTTTTGGTACTTTCACAAGAGCTTTCAATCGGCTTTATTCAGTAGTGTTCCTTGGTTGAAACACAATGCTGGGCGTGTACATTTGTCATTAAAGAAGAATACCTGAAGAGTATTTGGAGCTAGACAGCTTTTAGATGTCAGCCAACGTTAAGCAGAAAGCCATGCCAGAAATATGACTAAAAGTCTGTCTGAAAAGACATTTGAGCAGATTACATATTGGCGGTTAGAGAACACTAGCCACAGAATTTAGGCTCAGCTCCATTTGTAATGCTTTCTTTGCAGGAGCATGAAGATTAGACAAACAGTGAGCACTGTGCTGTGCACATGCTGTGACAAATGTCACAGTGACAGAAACTGCCCTGAATGTACAGTTACAGTCGACGCAATACATGTGGCAGCGATGAAGACTACAAAACATTTGAACATGGCACATTTTTATTTTAAATATACAGTTACACCATATAGGCGACATAAAATACACCAGACATTTTTTCAGATTGTGAAATTGACCTTGGTTTATTGTTTTCCATTCATTTTCTTCATTGTGATTTAGAAAACTTTAACAAAAAGTTCTGAGCTATGAATCAAAGCAGGCAGCTCAAAGGAGTCACATTATTTACAATATCATTGATTTACAATCTACAGTTATAATATATTTCAAGTGAGACCTTTGGCTTTATCATGTCCACTGACTATTTTTATGAAATGTTTAATATAGGATATAACATCTGCTGCTTGCAATATGCTTCCCACCAGCATTAAGTAAACAAGAAGTACATATTAATTCAAAACTTCTTTATTTGAATGTAATCTACCATATAGAAAGGTTTATTTTTAGTTTTATATATAAGTTTTTCTTTCATATTTTCTTTATATGGGTTTTTCTGTTTTCTTTAATTACACTTCATTTTATTTCTTCCCCATGTTTTCAAGGGTAATTCATAACGTTCATTATATAATCAAAGAGTGAAACAGCTTTATCCTGTTTTTCATTATAACATACGCATTGTTATTTTTCATTTTTAAGAAGACTAGCTAATACTTTGAGGAAGTTAAATCTAATATAAGCATTACAGTTAATGTAAGTTTACTGCAGAGCATTTATTTTACAGTCGGATAAGTCTTATGCTCTGTTACTGGCATGAACAAATAATTATATATACATAATAATATAATAAGTTGTATAAGAGTTATACGAAGAAAAACATCTGTCTAAATAAACTGATAGATAGGCATATGCATCCCATGACTGAAACAATGTGATAGTCCGTAAGACAAGCGGTTTGGAGAATAGATGAATTAATGGATGGAAACAGATGGTCTCACATGTTCTCAATATATTGCTATAAACTTAACCTCGTGGCTGTGTTGTATCATAGCGGTTTTGCAAATGTAACTGTGATTGACATTTTAAACTGTGACTGGTAATGTAATGACAGCAGAAAGTCCTCCCGTGTTGATTTAACACACACTGAGTTGACAAGATGTGGCTGGACTCAGTTAAGCTCACTTCTTGCATAACTCCCTCCACACAGTTTTCGTAGAACTTGTTTTTTTTTCCAAGTAACTGACTTTCATATCCATTACATTTTTTTCACATCATTAAAAAGTACTTCAGCGTCTCCAGTGGCTACATTAGCTATTCTGGGCAAGGTACTTTTGAAGGAATTCAAGGAAGCGAGAATGTAATGCATCTCAGGGCAGCTTTTCTATTACAATGTACTATGTTTGTGTTTGTTTAACAACAATAGCGCTTGGTTTAATGCAAACCAAATGTTGTTTATGTATTTATTTTCAAATGATTGAAATAGGCTTACGATGAAAAAGTGAAAATAGTTGTTTGGTTCACCCTCTGCCCAGCATGCATTAGTAGCTGATGCCAGGATGACCTTGTTCCTCTAATCCAAATTATCAGTTATTGTTACCCTTCTCATGTTTCATGTACACAGTTTTGAGGTCTGTGTGTGATATTTCAAACTATTTAATAGATGTGACTTGCCACAAGTGCTCAACTGCTGATGTTATGAGATATCAGTATCACTTTGTTTTCCATAATAAGCATTTCTCATAGAAAATGAAAAAGCGACACCGAACAGCTTGTTTCAGAATGTTCAGAAAACACATTCAAAAGTAACATTCCTATAATGTTTTTAAAATGTTCCTATAACGATGAAAAAAAAACTGAACACTTTGAAAGTTCAGAAAATGTTCAGAGAAAATTCAGACGTAATATTTTGTACTTAATGTGAATGTAAGTAAAATGTTCAGAGAACATATTTTTGTTAGCTGGGGAGCTGGTGGTGCAACATCTAGATAGTATACTGTAGTTAATATACTGTATATAAAACAATTTAGAAAAATGAATACTAAGTTACCTACAAATACCTGATTTTGTCATCCTCGGTTGAATCCAAACGGTAACAATACAACAATTCAGTATGCCCTTGACGTGTAACATGAGTTGCAGTGGAATAAGTTCAGTAAGAAGCAACTCACAGAAACGGTCACTGAGAAGCAAATTAGAGACACAAATGCAAACAAGTTAATTTCATGGTGGGTTTGTTGGTTGAAAACTTGGCCACGGTAACATAGCCCCAATCCATCAGTTGTTCATACGGATGCTAATTAAATCTGAGAAGTCTATCCAGGATCTCCTCATTGGACCTCGACTCCCATCACATTCTGTCATGAAAACCCCTTTCCAACATATTTGGCATTTTTCCTCCACTCTCCACATCTCACTGCTGTCTCCCTGGGTCTTATTTTCTCCAGAAGTCTCTCACCCCTGTCGACAGCAGCTCTGCTTAATTGGAAAGGACAGCATCTCTCCCAGCACCCAATAATCGCCCTTGACGGCCTCAGAGCCTGGCATCCCACACTGCCCCCCTCCTCTGGATTTCACAGCGCTCACATTTAACATACGCCAGCCGTAATTACCCATAATCTCACCTGTATCTGCATTTCAACCTTTATTATCAGTGGAAATAGGGAATGAGCTATTCTTTACAAGTGTCAGAGTTACAAATTGCTTTCAACAGATGACTGAATATATTGCTTCGGTCAATCCACTATAGGCAATTAAATTTCTGCCTGCATGCATATAATATATATATTACATTTATATATACACACACACACACACACATATATATATATATATATATATATATAGAGAGAGAGAGAGAGAGAGAGAGAGAGAGAGAGAGTTCAGATGCAAAAGCCTCTAAGTGCCATAATTTTTATCAGCTTTCTATGATTATGTTCAGTCATTTTTACTCTAATGGCAATTATAGTTCCTTTTCTATGCAATTAAAGTGAAACAACGGAAAATAAATACAGGAGCCTGATAAAAATTCTCATTTTAGAAGAACATTTCAGACGTCATTTATTTTGCATCTGAACTCTTCATATATATATACATATATATATTAGTGCTGTCAAACGATTTATCCTGATTAATCGCATCCAAAATAAATGTTTTTGTTTACATAGATTTTGTTAATGTGTGTGTACTGTGTATAATTATTATGTATATATAAATACAAACACATGTATGTATTTTGTTAAGAAAAATATGTTATGTTTCTATATTAAATATATTTATATATAAAATATAAGAATATAAATAAATATAATATAATATATATATATAAATATAAATGCATATACATGTAAATATTTTAAAATATAAACTGTATGTGTGTGTATTTATATATGCTGAATAAATATACACAGTACATTTACATTTATCAGACACTTTTATCCAAAGCGACTTACACTGCATTCAGGTTATACATGTTTTGTCAGTACATGTATTTCCTGGGAATTGAACCCACAACCTTTGCGCTGCTAACGCAATGCTCTACCACTGAGCCACAGGAACACAAGTATACACAGAGCCACAGTACACACATATACGTTATGCAAACAAAAACTTTTATGTTGGATACGATTAATCACGATTAATCATTTGACAGTATTAATATAATATATATATATATATATATATATATATATATATATACAAATTCAGAGCCAAAATCTACACAAAGGCCCAATGGTGTTTGTAATTGTGTAATATTTCCAATGACTTTACTACTACTACTAAAACTTTCTATAAAACTTCAACTACTACAACTACTAATAATAATAACTTGTGTCCAAACTGAATGATGTTGATTACATGGAAGAATCCCTCAGTTGCCCTCAGTATGAAAAGATGAATCTTGATATCATACAAGAAAGGTACCAGGTAACGACGCACAACTTATAAACAGGCCTTTTCAAAAACTTAGTTTAGACATAGTTTAATTTAATTACAGCTTTTGGACAATAATTTAACATCTGTTATGTGAAATTAGCAGTACTATTAAAATACTTTTATGATCCCTCTTAATTAGTTCAAATGATTTTGCAGATTCTGTAAGATCTTTGTCAATTTATGATTAGAACTGTATGTATATACAGTGCTCAGCGTATGAGTACACCCCCTTTGAAAAGTAACATTTTAAACAATATCTCAATGAACACAAAAACATTTTCCAAAATGTTGATAAGACTAAGTTTTATATAACATCTGTTTAACTTATAACATGAAAGTAAGGTTAATAATATAACTTAGAGATCAACATTTTCAGTTTTACTCAAATTAGGGTGATGCAAAATGACACTGAAAGTCTCTGGAGCAAAGCTAAATTTTAGACTACAAATGTCTAATTTAACAAGAATTCAACCACAGGTGAGTCTAATTATTCATTATACAGGTGACAGTTGACTATAAAAGGGTGTTACTTAAAGAAAACCCCTTCCCATTTCATGCTGTCAGCAATGGCACCACATGGAAGAGAAATGTCACAAGACCTGAGAAAGAAAATAATTATTTACACAAGAAAGGTGAAGGCTACAAGAAGATCAGCAAAGCTTTACTTATCAGTCAGAATACTGTAGCAAAAGTGGTACAAACATTTAAAAAGATGGAACTGCAACCATCTCACAGAGACGTCCAGGTCGTCCACGGAAGTTAACACCTCGTCAGGAGCGTCTTCTGATGAGAAGGGTTGAAGAAAATCGACATGCAAGTTCACTGCAGTTATCTAAAGAAGTAGAAAGCCAAACTGGGGTGACTATTTCCCGTGACACAATACGGCGTACACTGCAGAGGAATGGCATGCATGGGTGCTGTCCACGAAAGAAGCCTCTCCTAAAGTCCAGGCACAAAAAAGCCTGCCTAGAGTTTGCCAGGACCCATGCTGACAAAGATGAAGACTACTGGGACTCTATACTCTGGAGTGATGAGACCAAGATAAATGTTTTTGGAACTGATGGCTTCAAAACTGTATGGTGTCGCAAAGGTGAGGAATACAAAGAAAAATGCATGGTGCCTACAGTGAAACATGGTGGTGGCAGTGTCCTTATGTGGGGCTGCATGAGTGCTGCTGGTGTCGGGGAGCTGCATTTCATTGATGGCATCATGAATTCACAAATGTACTGCTCTATACTGAAAGAGAAGATGCTACCATCACTCCGTGCCCTTGGTCGTCGTGCACTTTTCCAACATGACAATGATCCTAAACACACATCTAAGGCCACTGTTGGATTTCTGAAGAAGAACAGGGTGAAAGTGATTCAGTGGCCAAGTATGTCTCCTGATCTGAACCCAATCGAAGTTGAGCATCACTCTCCATCCAGCATCCAATCTCTAAAAGAGGTCATTCTTGAAGAATGGAAAAAGATAGATCTGGCAAAATGTCGCCAACTTGTTCATTCCATGCCTAGAAGACTTCATTGCTGTCATTAAAAATCATGGAGGCCATACAAAGTACTAGATTTAGTAGTTTTTGTTGTGGGGTGTACTCATTTTTGCATCACCCTAATTTGAGTAAAACTGAAAAATGTGTAATCTAAGTTATATTATTAACCTTACTTTCATTTTATAAGTTAAACAGATGTTATATTAAACTTAGTCTTGTCAACATTTTGGAAATGGTTTTTGTGTTCATTGAGATATTGTTTAAAATTTTACTTTTCAAAGGGGGTGTACTCATTTACGCTGAGCACTGTATGACCCTGGACCACAAAACCAATCATAAGGGTTATTTCGTTTGAAACATTTTGTTGGGAATTTGAACTGAAAACTGAATAAATAATCTTTCATTGATGTATGGTTTGTTATGATAGGACAATATTTGGCCGAGAAACAACTATTTGAATTTCTGGAATCTGAGAGTGCAAAAAAAAAAAAAACACACATTGAGAAAATCGCCTTTAAAGTTGTCCAAACAAAGTTCTTAGCAATGCATATCATATTACTAATCAAAAATTTAATTTTGATATATTTATGGTTTGAAATTTACTAAACATGCATTCTCTGCCCTTGCGCCAGGAACGAACAGTGCAGGGGCAGAGATACAATCCCAAGTCTCTCATATGTCTTGACCCCTGTTCTAAACATTATCCATCACAACCGGACTCACAAACAGAGGAAGATAGTTCCTTGTCACTTAGCAGATGCTTTTCATTTAAAGTGACTTATGGTGCGTTAATTGCAGGGACAGTCTTCCCCTTGAGCAGCCTGGTGTTAAGTGCCTTACTCAAGGGCAAAAGACAGAACTGCAGAAGTGCTGTTACACATGAAGTGATGTGATGTTTACTTTAGTCAAGAAGGAAAATGTGACACTATTCACTAAATTAATAGATAGTTACAGCATCAAATATTCATGTCTCAAAGGTTGGCATGTCAGCGCATAGTGTGCGTCTCTAACATGACAAATAATTGAGCTGAAAGGCTTTTATTCATTTATTTATTGCCAGTTACTTTATCTATTTTTTCTCCGCCGGTTGAAATATTTGTTGAATTACACAGTGGAATTAACCATTTTGCAGCACACAGCAGGGGTGCAATATATCATATATTGTGGCACAATTTATCATATTTTACACAACCAGTTTGTTTTAATTTAGTGCATTTTTTCTCATGTGAATATGGACAGTTGCTTGTTTCATTCAAATGAATGAATGAATCAGTGTTTTGATAAAATTATCCAGAAAGATAAGATTTTTTGCTCTGAATAAGTATTTTTTGAACGACTCAACAGAGTGGATGAATAAAGCAGCTCACTCATAAAGCAAGTCACTTGTTGCCAATGAAACATAAAGAGTCATTAAAAAAAAAATATTGATACAGACTGGCAGCGTGTCTTAAGTGAATTGTAATAATATATTCACTTTAAAATACTGAAGCTGAATTGGGAAGATGCCAGGGAGTGACATTAACCATAACTCTGGAAAACATGTTTCAGATAGTTCAAACAATGTCTTTGTATTGTTTGATGTTTGACATATATCATAAGATTTCGTAATATTCTATTCTAGGCCTTTCCTCTGGGTTTAATATTGCTATAGTGCAAACATTGTAGTGACCTTTAGCTGTCAGATATCTGTATTCAGTGTCTCAGAGGTCGCTGAATTTGTAGCTGATGTGGTTTTTGATAAAAAACAACTGGAGAAAAATCCCAACAACTCTAATCCCCGAAGCAAGGATAATTATAAACCATGACAGTTGCTGTATAATCTAACATGGACCAGTTATAGGACAAATATTTAAAGGAATAGCTTGCTATTATGGACAAAGTCCATCTCCTGTTGTCCTCTCACATTAAAATCCACCAATATATTAGTTTAGAATTATTTTAGCTTGTGAATAGTGCTTGATCTGTGTATTTCTCTCCTGATTCAGATGACTATTTTATTGGAGAAAGCAATATTATATAGAGCACTCACATTTTGGCCATAAACAATTGATTTAAAGTTAAAATTTGACTTGAATTATGGATTGTTTTCTTACAAACATGCAGATTTTAGTTTCACAAGATGTTAATTGATGGACTGGATTCATGTGGATTACTTGTGGATAATTGTGATGTTTTTATCAGCTGCTTGGACTCTCATTCTGACGGCACCCATTCACTGCAGAGCATCCACTGGTGAACAAGTGATGTAATGTTAAGATTGCTAAAAATCTGTTTAGATTTTTTTTTTAAATCGATAACATATTAAAAATAGTTATCTACATCTTGGATGGATTGAGGGTGAGTACATTTTCAGCAAATGTTCATTTTTGGGCGAAAAATTCCTTTGAAATGCATTACTGAGTTATTATATCTTATATACTTCTGTATTTGATATTGATTTTATAATTAGCAGATGTAATTCTCCAGATTCTTAGCATTGATTCAGTTTAAATAACGGAACCATTTGATTAAAATCAGTTGGATAGAAAAATAGAAAATAAAATAGATTTTTGATCAGAGAAGGTTTTCTTTTTCTCTGATGCAAGAAAATATTCAGCTTTTTATTTTAGGGTACTGGCACAATATCTGGAAAAAAATTAGCAACAATAGGACATTTCGGTGATAACATGGTCATAATCCACTAAAAATTGAAAACAATTGCCAAGGAGAACAAATCTGAAATTCAGCTTCAGCAAGATTTACAACTTGATCCTGCAGCAGTAGGTTGATTATGGTTGCATACAGCTAAGCTATCAGGCCCCCAACACAAGAAACCTTTTTTTTGCAATATAGAGCTAGAATAATTACATTATTGTTAGCTGTGAGTTGTAAGCAGTGTTCAGAATGTGAAGTGATTGGCATCTCTGATTTAAAGCCGTCGAGATTCATTTAAGGAACAATGTAGCATGAAGCAAGCGCTGCTGTGAATATCTGCAGGATCCTTGACCCGTTTGACACACAGGAGTGAGTCTAAAAGGCAAAGGCATTAAAAAAGGCATTTTCTTCCCTCTGTGAATAGACTCAGATGGAAACAAGAAAAAAGGACACAGGTGCACGCTTTGGCCGCTGTGAGGAGGCGATGGTGGAAATTGTCTTGTTTTGTCACAAGCCTGTGATACAAATCTCTCTTTGCTTAGATGAATGAAAAGATTTATGCTAACAAAGCCCTCTGTTAAGTGCAGGTCAACTGCAAGGAAGAAGCAGAGCTTTGATTTCATGCAAGACTGATACTAACACTTATACACTCTGAGAAAAGTCTTTCAACATATGGTCCAATGTACTGTGTTAATATGGCATTTTTTCACAGGTGTGTTACCCTGGGTTTTAGCGTCAATGGAAATGTCTGTAAACTTAACGGATAATCTCTTGGCAGAAAATGACCAGTGCGTTTAAAGTATAGTACGTTAACACTTAATATTTTTGAATAGTTTTTACGACTTGATTTTTTAATGGAATCTACCTGAAAAATCATGTAATATCTCCTAAATTAATTAATCTTTGACACAATTAATTTAATATAATTAGTGAAATGTGCTCATTTATTTTAAGTTGATTCTCAAAATCTGTGATTTTCAGTGAGGCCCGTTTGTATTTGACTGAGTTATTTTGTACAATTAAAAGACCGTTTACAGCCAAACAGCTCAATTAGGAAAATACTTGAGAAATACTGGAAAATACTACACTAGCACTAGCAAAACTTCTGCTCTCTGAACAAGACTTAATGTCTTATAGGAGTAGTATCCATAATCATAAGCGCTACTCTTCTGCACAATGGTAACTATTGCACTGGGCAATGGAAACTTCAACATAACAGAAACTCTTACATAACTGAACATTACACATTAATAGATGTTTCCCTTCACTCAAAAACATATAAAATAGCATTTAATTTCCAAATTTACTCTCGATCTAACTATATGCAAAGCATGCTGGTAATTAACAATCACCTCTAAAACAAAACTGCAAAATTGAGCTAATTCTCTTAAAATAAACAGATAATAAATAGAACAAATTCTTTCCATATTTTTTTGTTTAATCACTAAATCATAGCTTAATCACTAAGCTGTGTTCCTGTGTCTCAGTGGTAGAGCATTGTGTTAGCAGAGCAAAAGGTTGTGGGTTCAATTCCCAGGTAACACACATACTGACAAAACATGTATAACCTGAATGAACTGTAAGTTGCTTTGGATAAAAGCGTCTGCTAAATGCATAAATGTAATCAGTTCCTCAATTCAAGCCTTGAAACTGCTGAAGTTTTCTTTTTTTCTTAGGAAAACACACCTCTTGGTTTATTAATAAAAGTCCTCAATATTTTCTATACAACACTGAATCACAACTTCTTTAATGAAATATACACACTGTTTTTATCACCTTAATTTTTAAATGAAAATGACAAGATCCATGATTAATTTTTACAGTGTACAGATAAAGGATGATTTCTCATATCTCAAATGATCAATACATGTCTCTTACAAACATGGTACGAACAGCTCATGTTAAAATGCAGATGGCTCAGATACATTTTAGCAGGCGATAAAGCATTTAGACATTTTATTAACCTTATTTACAGAAATTTATTTATTTATTTACTAACTTACTTAAATATGCACTTAAAGATTTCCTCATTAAAAATGTTTTAAAAATAAAAAATAAGTATTGCTGTTGTTAACCTTATTAAACTGAAATAAAATATACATATTATATGAACATTTTGTTTTATTATTTTGTTATTGTTACTAATTTTTCAATTGTCATTCTATTATTAAATTTTTTCGTCTTGAATATTTGTTTTTGTATTTGTCAATGTTATGTTGTGTGCAATACAAGTTAAACATAAAAAAGTTGAATGACAAAAAACAAACAAACAAAAACTGATATAAAAAACAAATAAATCGAAGCTGAATAGAAAAAACTTAAAAAATGAAATATTTAAAAGCTAATTTAAAATATTAACAAATCTATAATAGTTTATAAATAATACTAAAATAACACAGAGAAACTGAGTAGTACATTTGTAAAAGACAATATAAATGCAATTTGTAATGCAAGAAGCATAATAAAAGTAACATAAATAAAAATACATTCAAACAGACTGGTCAGACCAGGTTTGATGTCAAGCACCAGGTTCTAGTATTTAAAGAAAGTTTCAGATTTACTGCTGACTAAATTTGAGCTTTGCACAAAGCTATGGCTCATATCATATGGACCTACTTTTGTGATATTATGATTTTATACTTTTATGATACTATCATGCTGTTCTTTTGTGCGTTTGGAGCTTGGTAGCATAAATCATCATCCCCTGTCATCACATGGAAATTAGAAGTGCAGACATTCAGCCTACAGCATTTCTTTTTATATTTCACAGAGGAAAGAAAATGATAATATAGCATCAGAATGACATGAGGGTGAGTAAATGATGATAACTATACCTTAAAACATTTCACACACTGAAAGCGCTTTCTGCACCAAAAGAGCAGATTTAGAAATGGTGCAGAAATATGAGAAAATTCAAAGGGACTGGCTTCTCAATCAGGAACATCTATGAAAAGCAGGAGGAACAGAAGCAATGGCACAGTAGGTCCTGAGATAGATATGGAATATAAACACAAAACAATATGCTCAGTCACGTAGATGATATGCTGTTGGGTCCATTTAGTCATCGCCTTGCTGCTCGGTGGTTTTCACTCACGTCCCAGGGCACACTTCAGTGGGAACGCCTGTGTATGGGCTTTGCAGGGGGGCACATCTATGATAGGAAAAGGCTGAGAGGGTCAGATGGAAAGGAACATGGTCTTCATTCAAGTCGACATGGTAGGCACACAGGAATACACAGACAGAATGGAAGGAACAGAACTCGATTACAGCGATGTCTTGTGTTTGGAGGAGAAATGTGTGTGTGTTCGTGTTGGAAAAAGGCCTGTTTGAAGTGGATTTAGGTCCACTTCAGAGAGTCTCTTCTCAGAATGTGAAGGTTAGAGGTGGCGTTTATCCAAAAAGCATAGATGTGGAAAATAATGACTGCAGTTGTTAGCCTTTAATTGGCTGCTTTTACATTCATGAGTTGGAGTTTAATTTGAATTGGTCACACAGGATGTTGAATTGGAAATTGATCCGAAATTATATAAAGGATTTTTTTGAGATTAAAATAAATTCAAAATCGTCTACACAATAAAGTAACTCTGTTAGTTTTACAATGAAAAATGGGCAAAAACAGATCATTTTTGAGTGTTCTGTTTATGTTAACATCTTTAAATTCCTCCTATTATGTATTTTTGGAAATAATCTTTCATGCAGTGTGTAACACAGCTCTAAGCGGATGATAGAATCCTGCAAAGTCTGAAATCTAAAAGTGCACCGTGTATAAAGTTATTATCTTTCAAAAGAAAGAGTCGACTCAGAGTCATGAAAACGAGTCATTTTTTAAATTAATCTTTAGCTGTTTCAAGGTGAAGTCAAAGTAAAACATTAGCATATTTATGCCCGCCCACTTGTTGCACACGCAGACCCGGGAAAACTCGAACCTCCCCTCCCTCAAACACAGCTGAGTCCTGTGGAGAAAATGCTGTGCTCTGCACTGTGAGGGGAAATCCATTAGGGTAGTGGTTCCCAACCGTGTTCCTGGAGGCCCCCCCAACACTGCATATTTTCCATTTCACCTTGATCGAACACACCTGATTCAGATCATCAGCTCATTAGTAGAGACTCCAAGGCCTGAATTGGGGTGTCAGACAAAGGTGAGATGCAAAATGTGCAGTGTTGGGGGGCCTCCAGGAACGTGGTTGGGAGCCACTGCATTAGGGTATGTCTAAAAACTCCCAACTAATGTTCTCCTCCAACTTCAAAATCATCCTACATCGCTGCAGAAGCACCAACCCAGTGTTTACAAAGTGAATGTGCAAGAAGGGTCAAACACACTTCACAAAAAATAAATAAAAAAGGTAAAACAACGATGTAGTAAAGGTAAAACAAATGATTTTGAAGTTGTAGGAGAAAAGTGTTGGGAGTTTTTAGACATACCCTGTCTTGAACCGTTTTGACATAGACTTGAATGTTTGTCGTTGTTATTACTTGGAATTATGATAAAGAATATAGCAATAAGTTGGTGTACAAACTACAGTGCTTTAATTATATGTTTCTGCATTGAGCTAACGCATATCCCATGGCTGTTTGGGTGTTTACCACCGAGCTGTGGGCTCAGTAATGTGATGGGCATTCAGTTATTGACATCTGCTGTACGCTGTAGACCAATCACAACAGACTGGATCATCAGACCAACCACTGCAGTTTAGCATCGAGCACAGGAGGGCTTTAGAAAAATGAATCGTTGAACGAACCGTTTGGGAGTCAAGAGCAAAAAAGGAAAACAATAAATGCATATTTTAAGACAATGAAAGTGTTTTTTTTGCATGCATGTCATGTCATGTTTTTTTGTCTTGCATGCATGTCAACCGATTGTTGGGGAATCCCGTAACCAAAATATGAACCAGGGCTCATCCAGGATCCAGGGCTGTATGGAGGAACATTTGTGTGTCAAAAGACAGCTATTTTTCTCCGCCAGCCCAAATATCCCAGCTCTCCAGAACCAAACCCCAAACCCATGCAGATCAACAATGCCGTCTCACTTCGGTTGAACGTCGACGCCGGCTGACTCGGGGATTATGCTTAGACTGTTGCCAAGACGGACATGTAATAAGGACATGTCCAACTCATCCTCCACGACCTGTGGTTCTACCTCTTCAGTCAATATAAAACCTCCAACCACTACTGTGCAGATTACTACTCCTCATCATTGTGTTTCAGTCTATGCCCTCCTCTACTCTGGGTAAGCCGGCAACTTAATCTCCGCCGATTTATGTAACCAACTCCAAATCAAGAAGAGACTCAGTGATGCCTCGTACAAGATCCAATAGTATTCAATAAGTAACGACTGCTTTTCAGACTGTTTTCCAGAACTCCCCACAGCAGTCAAGTCCGTTCCAGTGCTTCCAGATAACTCCACATTCATTGAAAGTCCCCTTGAAAATCGCTCCATTGACATTCCCACCGACTATGCTCCATTCAGTGACATATTCAGCCCGAAACGAGCCTCCCAATTACCACCTTACAGACCATGGGACTGTGCAATCAACCTTCTTCCTGATGACCCAGTGCCCAAAGGTAAAATCTACTCGCTTTCCATTCCCGAACAGAAGGCCATGGAGGAGTACATTTCTGAGGCTCTACAACAAGGATACATCCGACCGTCCACGTCCCCTGCTACCAGTTTTTTCTTTGTGGCTAAGAAGGAAGGAGGCTTGAGGCCTTGTATTGATTACCGGTCACTCAAAAGGATCTCCGTCAAGTACAGATACAAAGTACAGGGAACGAATGGAAGACGGCCTTGGTGACACCCACAGGACACTATGAATTTTTGATGGAAATATGTAGCACTATCATCAAATATAAGCTATTCATTTTGCTTCAGGTTGATATTCATATATTTTACTTTGAAAAAGAAGCTCAGCACAACATGAGACATTCACCTTCACACGTGCGTGTAATCTAGCTTGAGGTTTCAAAACCCTCCTTTGGTTTCTTTGACATATGAATTAATCTCCGCCTGCACATATTTAAAAGGTCATCCGCACCGGCTCATTGCTGGATAATGAAGACTGCTTCACTTCCCTCAGCGCTGTTGTACTGTGTGAATGTCTCTAAAACATCCACAAAACCACTGCTTTTGTGGTAGAAATAGAAGCAGCTCTGAACATTACTACTATTTTAAAGTGACCACTTCCTTTCAGTAAATAAGTAAACCCATCAGGAGAGAGATGAAGTTTAAAGTGACGTTTGGAACACATTAGAAACCACTTGTGAAACCAAAGTCCATTTAAGGGCTGCTCCCGCCAAGACAAGAACTTACCATGATAAGCAAACCCTCAAAATGCAGCAATCCATAAACCCTTTTCTAACTTAGTCCAAAATATTTTACTGTGATGATTCGCTCTTTATTACTAAGGCTAGGGTGCTTGTTTGAATACTCTAATACTGAGTTAGGGTTAGGTTAAAGGGTTAGTCTAGTTCACCCAACAATTCAGTCATTAGTTACTCACCCTTGTGTAATTCCAAACCCGTAAGACCTTTGTTTATCTTCTGAACACAAATTCAGATATTTTTGACAAATCCTAGAACTTTCTGACCCTCCAGAGACAGCAAGGCAACTGACACGTTCAAGGCCTAGAAAGGTAGTAAGGACATCATTAACATAGTCCATGTGGCATCAATGGTTCGACCTTAATGTTATGAAGCTATGAGAATGTCTGTCTGTCTGGCATAGTTCACCCAAAATGAAAAGTAATTTACTCACCCTCAAGTAGTTCCAAACCTGTATGGATTCCTTTTTTCTGCCGAACACAAAGGAAGCTATTTTGAAGAAAGTTTGTAACCAGGCTGTTTTGGGGCACCATTGACTTTTATAGTAGGAAAAAGAAAATACAATGGAAGTCAATATTGGTGCCCCAGAACTGCTCCGTTTTCCACATTCTTCAGAATATCTTCCTTTGTGTTCAGCAGAACAAAGAAATTCATACAGGTTTGGAACTACTTGAGGGTGAGTAAATGACGACAGAATTTTGGAAATTCCCCCCTCATTATGAAAATTCTGTCATTTACTCATCCACATGTTGTTCCAGACCTGTATACATTTCTTACTTCTGCTGCACACGAAAGAGGATATTTTGAAGAATCTTGGTAAATAGAACGTTTCGGTCACACTTTCTTTTAAAGTCATATTCACTATTAACAAACCATTAACTACCACATTAGCCACAGTAAACTCCTAAATTGCTGCTTATTAATAGTTAATAAGGCCGTTGTTAAGTTGAGGTTTTGGGTAGGATTAGGGATACTGAATATGGTCATGCAGAAAATGTGCTTTATAAGTACTAAAAAACAGCCAATATGATAGTTAATAGTGAGAATCGGTCCCTATACTAAAGTGTTACCAGTACACATTGACATTCATATATATTTTTTGTACATAAATCCATATTTGTGTCATTTATAAAACTGGGCCATTTACTTTCATCTAAACATTGAGCTATTCGCGGAACATCTATATCTTTCTTATTAATTTCTGCATTTCATCTTTTAAAAAAAAATCAATATGAAAACCATAAAATTTGTGTGTGTGTGTGTGTTTAATTATTTTATTTTATTAAATGTTTAATTATTTAAATGTAATCTTTTAATAGCAAACAAACATAGAATATTTCTTCTGGGAAAACACAGATTAATTAAAAGAGCCAACTTATATATTCAATTATATATGTAATATGTGACCCTGGACCACTAAACCAGTCTTAAGTTGCTGGGGTAGATTTGTAGCAATAGCCCAAAATACATTGTATGGGTCAAAATTATAAATTTTTCTTTTATGCCAAAAATCATTAGGATATTAATGAAAGATCATGTTCCATGGAGATATTTTGTACATTTATTACCGTAAATATATCAAAACCTAATATTTGATTAGTAATATGCATTGCTAAGAACTTAATTTGGAAAACTTTAAAGGCAACTTTCTCAGTATTTAGATTTTTTTTCACCCTCAGATTCCAGATTTTCAAATAGTTGTATCTCGGCGAAATATTGTCTGATCCTAACAAACCATGCATCAATGGAAAGCTTATTTATTCAGATGATGGATGAATCTCAATTAAAAAAATTGACACTTAAGACTGGTTTTGTGGTCCAGGGTCACATATATATACTTACATATGCAATATATTCACAGTATAAACTGATTTTCTCACATATGACCATATAAATAAGCTTTTAAATAATTGAAAATCTGCAGATCACAAACAATTACAGTGCATGATACCAGAAAGCATTTCCTTCTATTATAGCAAAAGACTGTACAATACATCCCTTAGGACAAAATGGTGGTTCTCCTTTTTCCATATGTTCACAACTTTGCAGATTTTCTAAATGTATTTTTATGCTCTATGGATAAACTAAAAACTATACAGTGGTAACAATTCAAAATTCTATTGCAAATCTTTTAACTTTGCCAGCATGTGCCCTTTCTATTTGGCATAGCTTGTTCAGTTTCACCGTTGGTTCTGTTCTGTTAAAAGCAAAAGGCAGGGTTTAATTCTGGAGGCAGACTGAATAAAAGTAATGCTCGGCAACAGAAATATATTTTGGCATACATGCAGGCTTTGATGTGACAAAATATGCAGTAGAGGGAGATCTTTAGAGCTTGTCTGCCTGCTGTCTGTCAGATGTGTGAGTGACACAAAGTGTGCAGCGGTTTTGTCCTGACGTTATCGTACCAACATAGAATATTTATCCCCTTTGGTCATAGATTCAAATGAAAGGAAGGGGGGGAAATCACATTTACTCTCTCAAACACTGCCTTTCAAATGCAAATGATGGTTGTTGGTTTCACTAAATGCATTTCTTTTTAAAGTCTCTTTTTTAGCTTCACAGAGATTGCCATCTGTGATGTCTTGAAAAGCTATATGATGAAGGGACTTACCTTTCTTTTAAGTAAAAAAGAATCTAAACAACAATTTCCTTACCTTTTGTATTTTTTGTCCTCTTTTTAAACTGTTGTCGGTGATCTGGGACTTTACAAAGCCATCCAAAGCCCTGTGTGAGCTTGTGTGAGGAGTACACACGTGTGGGCATGTGAGAAATGATCAGATTCGACATGCAGGAAGCTGTCATTCATACAATAGGTGGCTGCATTGGGTGTCAAGAGGGTGTCAGCCGACGAGGATTATGGTTTGAAGTGTTGGTCTTTTGGAGATAAGATATCTCCAGGCAACAGCTGCAAAGGTGATTGCAGAATCCTATGGAAAGTCAGGCAGAAAAACTGATTATATTTAAATATACATTTGGTTACAAAATGTTTTAAATGTATTCTTTGACTTGTCTACACACTTATTTGTCCCTGTTTGAGGTAAAAATAAAATAAAAAAGGATGGCCCAGGATGATTACATTAATGGAGGTTCTGAGAAGTGCAAGTCTTTTTTGTGGTAAAACTGGGATACAACTTTAACAAAATCTGCCTACTGGATTTTGGTTAGGTTATAAGATCTGACAGGGAAATAAGTGGTTGTTTTATCCATAACCTTAAAAACAAGACAATAAAATAGCCAATCTACTGTATGTCCGTTCCTGATCCAGGGAGCATATGGTGAGTTCAAATCCTGGGAAGCAATATAAGTTCATATTTACAAGTTCAAATCACTTTGGTAAGAGCAAGATGGCGATGTACCTTTTCTACATTATTATATCTATTATTATATCTACATTCCTTTTCTACATTCTACATACCTTTTCAGCAGCCATATCACTCTGCGGCCCAAGACCAGTTACCCACTGAAGCTAAGCAGGGTTGAGCTGGTCAGTACCTGGATGGAAGACCTCCTGGGAAAACTATGTAACTGCTGGAAGAGGTGTTAGTGAGACCAGCAGGGGGTGCTCACCCTGCGGTCTGTGTGGGTCCTAACACCCCAGTATAGTGACAGGGACACTATACTGTCAAAAAGCACCGTCCTTCGGATGAGACGTTAAACAGGTCTCTCTGCGGTCAATAAAAATCCCAGGATGTCCTTCGAAAAAGAGTAGGGGTGTAACCTCGGCATCCTGGCCAAATTCTCCCATTGGCCTCTGACCATCATGGCCCCTAATCATCCCCATACACTGATTGGCTTCATCACTAATCATCCCCATACACTGATTGGCTTCATCACTCTGTCTCCTCTCCACCAGTAAGATGGTGTGTGGTGGGCGTTCTGGAGCAATATGGCTGCCGTCACATCATCCAGGTGGATGCTGCACACTGGTGGTGGTTGAAGAGATTCCCCCCTTGTATGTAAAGCGCTTTGAGTGCCTAGAAAAGTGCTACATAAATGTAAAAAAATATAATTATTACATAAAATGTGATAAGGTTTTTTAGCCCTGCACATTTTACATATTTTCTACACAAAATATAAAAAAGCTGTCACTGGGGCAGATCCTTTTTCAAAAGATAAACTTCTGTACCTTTTAGGTACTAATATATCCATTTTAGATACTAATATGTACATTTAAAATATGGGCTCTTTAGGTATAAATGTGACCCTGGACCACAAAACCAGTCATAAGTGTCAATTTTTGGAAATTGAGATCTATACACCATCCGAAAGCTGAATAAATAAGCTTTCCATTGATGTATGGTTTAAAGTTGTCCAAATGAAGGTCTTAGCAATGCATATTACTAATCAAAAATTAAGTTTGGATATATTTACAGTATTACATTTACTAAATATCTTCATGGAACATGATCTTTACTTAATGTCCTAATGATTTTTGGCATAAAAGAAAATCAATAATTTTGACCCATACAGTGTATTTCTGGTTATTGCTACAAATATACCCCAGCAACATAAGATGGTTATAAAGTAACAGCTTTTGTACCTTTTTTCTAGAGCGTGAACGCACAAAACGATAAAGCAAAAACACATTCGATACTCAGTCTTTATTCAAGTTTTTATTAAATTAAGAAGCCACTGTAAATTTATATTATTGACGATGTTATATATTATATAATATTACAATTTCTTAATTGTGTAATACTATGGTGTTTTGCAAATATACTACAACTAACTTTTATTGTAAATGAAAAAAGGGTGTAATTCACACCTCTATTTATCGATTTGCACTGGCTACCAATAGCTGCTCGCATAAAAGTCAAGGCATTAATGTTTGCCTTTAAACCACCTCTGGCTCTGCACCCCTTTACCTAAATTCATTACTTCAGACTTATGTGCCCTCTTGAAGCTTGTGTTCTGCAAGTGAACGTCGCTTTATTGTGCATCCCAAAGAGGCACAAAATCACTTTCACAGACTTTTACATTAAATGTTCCCTCCTGGTGCAATGACCTGCCTAACTCAATCCCAGCAGCTGAGTCCCAGCCATCTTCAAGAATTGGCAAAACAAAAACTACAACAAAAAACGTTCCATCTTTATTTGACCCTCTAGTCTAGCACTCTCTATTCTGTTTCCTTTTATTAAGTTGTCCCTTTTAGACTTGCACTTTATTCATATACTGCTTGTTTTCTTTAAAAAAAATAAATACTAACACTAGCTTTTCTAACCTTTTTGTATTATATTTGTTTGTTTTCTTTTTATTTATTATGCAATAAATTGTACAGTGTAAGTGTGTAAGTGTATCTAAAATACTAGTGACCCTTTTTCCTTCCAGTGATTCAGTTGTCTACTGACTGATAGTAAATTCGATTTGAGGTAAGGTGATAATAATTCTAGGAATTAATTTAGTCAGTTATAAGGGAGCATAATGCAGCCAGACGTCTGTGCAGAATGTTAAGTGGCCTGGGGCCGTGAGTGCTAAAACAGCCACATCTCCGGCTGGTTACAGTATTGATTTGTGCGATGAGAAGCATGATTACAGTGTCAGAAAGCAATCTTCATGGACCTTTTAAGCTACAGTTAAGAGCTGAATGAGACAGCTTTGTCCATAAAGTCGTCAGGCTGTAGAATGGAGAGAAAGGGGCTTGTGATTGTCACCGCAGTAGCTTGGTGGGTCCATATGCCAATTTTTACAGACTTCAAATACTCCCTATTCAAGAAAATGTAAAGGAAGTTGGAGCACAGATAGCCTGATGCTCTCAGTGATTGACTAGCGTAATGCAAGAGGCCAAGAAATGACCTTGGCAGCCTGTACAGGCCACACAGATCAAAAGACCGTTTTCCATTACAGACTAAAAGCATCTAGGCTTACAGTCTCATTTGAGTAGGAAATGAATGCTTTTATCTTTCTATGACATGTAAATGTATAAACATTTTACATAATGGCTGAGGGTTACTGAGAATTTAAATCAGATTTTATAGCCCATTCCTTCTCAGTGTTTCACATGTTCTCTTCTTCTTTGAACAAAGGAGTAGTTACAAATAAAAATCGTTTTGGCTTAAAAATCGAAACCTGGACAAAGAAAAAGAGTCTTTTAATTCTAAACACAAGTAATGAGATTATGAATGAATAAAGAGGCCGGCAGAAGTTCAGAAGAGCAGTCATCCATGGTCTGGTGCTCAATGCATTGTTCATTGTACAGGAAGTAGAATTGATTCCTTTGTTAACACTCTATTAATTCAC
The DNA here is from genome assembly GCA_027564155.1 of Gymnocypris eckloni scoliostomus. Taxonomy (NCBI): domain Eukaryota; kingdom Metazoa; phylum Chordata; class Actinopteri; order Cypriniformes; family Cyprinidae; genus Gymnocypris; species Gymnocypris eckloni. The sequence continues at coordinate 36,124,547 of CM050415.1, read as the reverse complement.
ATTTGGAAATGAGAGGAAATCATGTGATGCTTTGAGTTCAGAAAATGTCTTTGTGATCTTCATTTGGGTAAAATTATGGGTAAAGAATGGTTTCCTATTAGGCCTAATATTTGCAAGGAGGTTAAGCAAACTTGTTATTTTAAAGAATTTCTTACTAATGTGCACCATTTTTTTAACTATTTGGAAAAATAAAGATTAATTTACTCACTTAATTGAACCAGTGCAATTGAATGAATCAGATGAGTAAATAATGAATTGACTTAATCATTAAGACAGTCAATAACTTAAACCAGTCAATAAGAATGAATCGTTTGAGTGAGTGATGGAATGACTCATTTGTGATGACATTACTGAATGAATCTGTGCTTTGGAACAAGTCGGTTCAATGAGTGACTCAAGAGACTTACCGATAAAAACAGGCGCTTGTCACCATCTACTGGCCAACTATGTTACTGAAATAAGTACATTTCATAATAATTATCATGTTATTTAAACTATAACAGCTGAACTGAACTCATTTATTGAAAAAAATACTATTTCAAATTCAGAGTTCAAATTACTTGTAGCTTAATAACTTTAAGTAAATTATTCTGAACCTGATTCCACACATTTTTGAGAGATGACATAATTGGAATTTAAAATGAGTACATCCAACTTGTTTGGATTTGTAGCAACTAAGGCCCTGATCTGACTTTGAACGTGCTCAATGTCAAGGCGAATTTCATTTAAATACATAGTGCATATGTAAACATTCAAACTTCTTACTCAATGATATTTGATGAAAGCGACTAAGCAAATCAGCAAATGCACTCCAAGATATAATTTTCTCTAATGTCAATGATTGTGATTTCTCCTGAGTCAGTTTTAATCTTCTCCAACTTTTCCAAACCTAAACTGTTATGAATACACAAACCATATGGTCACAGGGACCAAATCGGGGGTTGACAGTCGTGTCCTAATGGTTAGAGAGTCGAACTTGTAACCCCAAGGTTGCGGGGTTGAGTCTCAGGTCTGGCAGGGATTGTGGTTGGTGGGAGTGAATGCACAGCGCTCTCTCTACCCTCAATACCATGACTCAGGTGAGACTCTTGAGCAAGGCACCGAACCCCCAACTGCTCCCTGTGCGCCGCAGCATTGGCTGTCCACTGCTCCGGGTGTGTGTTCACAGTGTGTTTGTTCACTTCTCACTGCTGTGTGTGTGCACTTGAATGGGATGGGATGCCACATGTCCTTTCCCTTTCTTTTCGTTTCCAAACCAAACCAAACCAAATGTTTACCTCAGAGGTTAACTCACTCTTTTCTTTGTTAAGCAGGAAGAGCATGAACCAAACTGTGGGTTATCCAAAAAAGTGATCCACGGAAATGTAAGGGAGTAAAGTTAATCTTTTAAAGTGAGTAAAATTATGAACTAAGAAGTCTGAAAAGTGATACTTAAAGCATAATTTAGTAATACAATTAAGTTGTTTTCTTCTAGGGACAGCCTCTATTTTATATCTAGATAATTAAAAGAATATTGCCATTATAATTTAGTGAAAGTATATACAGTGCCCTCCAAAGTATTGGAACAGTAAAGACAAAATTGCTTTGTTGGCTGTGGAGTCAAGACATTTACAAATAAGATTAAAAGATGAATATGAGACAAAACTACAGAATGTCACATTTTATTATTGGGTGATTCAACACTTACAGGTGCATCTCAATAAATTAGAATGTTGTGGAAATGTTCATTTATTTCAGTAATTAAACTCAAACTGTGAAACTTGTGTATTAAATAAATGCAATGCACGCAGATTGAAGTAGTTTAAGTCTTTGGTTCTTTTAATTGTGATGATTTTGCCTCACATTTAACAAAAACCCGCCAATCTCAACAAATTAGAATACTTCACCAATAAAAAACATTTTTGGTGTATTGTTGTACTCAATACTTGGTAGGGGCTCATTTTGCTTTAATTACTGTCTCAGTTCGGCGTGGCATGGAGGTGATCAGTTTGTGACACTGCTGAGGTGGTATGGAAGCCCAGGTTTCTTTGACAGTGGCCTTCAGCTCTGGTCTCTTGTTTCTCATCTTCCTCTTGACAATACCTCATAGATTATCTATTGGGGTTCAGGTCTGGTGAGTTTGCTGGCCAGTCAAGCACACCAACACCATGGTCATTTAACCAACTTTTGGTGCTTTTGGCAGCGCGAGCAGGTGCCAAATCCTGCTGGAAAATGAAATCAGCATCTTTAAAAAGCTGGCCAGCTGGCCATTTCTTGGTAAACGGGTGCAGTAACGTTGGTTTTCAAAAAACACAATGAACCAATACCAGCAGATGACATTGCACCCCAAATCATCACAGACTGTGAAACTTAACACTGGACTTCAAGCAACTGGGGCTATGTGCTTCTCCACCCTTCCTCCAGACTCTAGGACCTTGGTTTCCAAATGAAATACGAAACTTGCTCTCATCTGAAAAGAGTACTTTGGACCACTGGGCAACAGTCCAGTTCTTCTTCTCCTTAGCCCAGGTAAGACGCCTCTGACAACAACTGTAGCCAAATTCCTCGACACGTCTGTGTGTGGTGCCTCTTGATACCTTGACCCCAGACTCAGTCCATTCCTTGTGAAGTTCACCCAAATTCTTGAATCGATTTTGCTTGACAATCCTCATAAGGCTGCGGTTCTCTCGATTGGTTGTGCATCTTTTTCTTCTACACTTTTTCCTTCCACTCAACATTCTGTTAAAATGTTTGGATACAGCACTCTGTGAACAGCCAGCTTCTTTGGCAATGAATGTTTGTGGCTTATCCTCCTTGTGAAGGGTGTCAATGATTGTCTTCTGGACAACTGTCAGATCAGCAGTCTTCCCCATGATTGTGTATCCTAGTGAACCAAAGTGAGAGAACATTTTGAAGGCTCAGGAAACATTTGCAGGTGTTAAGAGTTGATTAGCTGATTGGCATGTCACCATTTTATAATTAGTTGAGAGTGAATTGGTGGGTCTTTGTTAAATGTGAGCCAAAATCATCACAATTAAAAGAACCAAAGACTTCAGCTACTCCCGTCTGTGTGCATTGAATATATTTAATACTCGAGCTTCACAATTTGAGTTGAATTACGGAAATAAATTAACTTTTCCACAACATTCTAATTTATTGAGATGCACCTGTAGATGTTTTACCAGCTAAGAAGTTCAGCATATTTAGAGTTTCATCGCCCTATCTGATGTGAGCATAAGTATTGGAACAGTTGCCTCACGGGTCTTTCTAAGTGATCAGCTGTGTCCTGTTGCATTAATTATTCAGGTATTAAAAGCAAGGAATGTGTCATATCAGTTATATCCATTACTTCTGCATTCTGAATCTTGCATTCGATGATGATTCAAACCAGGATGAAGACGAGGGAGCTGACTTTGAGAGAAAAGCAAGCAATGTGGATGCTAAAAGAAAAGAGGAAGTCAATTAGAGCTATAGCAAAAACAAAAGGCATGGAGAAATCAAGAGTTTGGAAACCACCAGCAACCAACAACTACCTGATCGGCTGAGAAAACAACAGTAGTTGATGACAGAAAAATCATAAAAGCTGTGAAAATGAACCCTATAAGACGTGTCACCAACAACTTCCAGAAAGCTGGAGAGATGCTCTGACAATCTACTGTCCCCAGGAAACTTTGACACAGAATTACAGACGCTACACAGCAAGATGCAAACCTCTGACCAGCACCAAAAATATAAAGGCAATATTAGAGTTAGCAAAAAAGCACAAAGGTGAGCCAAAAGAGTTTTGGAACTTTGTTTATGGACCGATGAGACAAAGATGAACCTTTATCTAAGTGATGGGAAAGCAACTTTAGCCCTCTCAACTTTACTGGTGACTTAATGTATGATGACAGTAGCAGAATGAATTTGGAAGGGTACTAAACCATCTTGCCTACCAATATTCACAAAAATGCCACCAGATTCATTGGGAAGTGCTTCATATTGCATCAGGACAATGACCCAAAACACCCTTCCAGTTCAGTCAAGGAAAGTCTTAGATTGTCCAAGTCAATCTCCAGATTTAAATCCGATTGAACATTAATTTCACCAGCTGAAGAGGAGAGTAAAGGCAAAAACTCCCCAAAACAAGCACAAAATGAAATTGGCTGCATTAAAGGCTGGGTAAATTATTTCAATGGATGAGACCAAGAGTCTGGCGATGTATATGGGTCACAGACTCACTGCTGTGATTGTGCACATGGGATTTGCAACTAAATCATAGCTTTTAATCTTTTATATCTGCCTTATGTTCAACTGTCCCAATACTTATGCTCACATCAATGAGTGGGATGAACTCTTAAAGTGCTGTTCTTTTTATATGGTAAAACATGTATGTGTTGAAACGACTAATAATAAAATGTGGTACTCCGTTAGACTGTGGCGTTTAAACGAGGCTCAATTGGTACTGAGGGGCCCAAAGTGTGCCAAGAATGTATCCACCGCCACCAGCCTGAACCGTTGAGGCAAGGCAGGATGGATCCATGCTTTGATGTTCTTTGAGCCAAATTATGACCCTACCATTTGAATGTCGCAGCAGAAATCGAGACTCATCAGACCAGGCAATGTTTTTCCAATCTTCTATTGTCCAATTTTGTGAGCCTGTGTGAATTGTAGCCTCCATTTCCTGTTCTTAGCTGACAGGAGCGGCACCCGGTATGGTCTTCTGCTGCTGTAGCCCATCTGCTTCAGGGTTCAATGTGTTGTGCATTCAGAGATGGTATTCTGCATACCTTGGTTGTAACGAGTGGTTATTTGAGTTACTGTTGCCTTTCTATCATCTCTCACCAGTCTGCCCATTCTCCTCTGACCTCTGACATCAACAAGGCATTTTCATCCACACAACTGCCGCTCACTGGATATTTTCTATTTTTCGGACCATTCTCTGTAAACCCTAGAGATGGTTGTGCATGAAAATCCCAGTAGATCAGCAGTTTTTGAAATACTCAGACCAGTCCGTCTGGCACCAACAACCATTCCATGTTCAAAGTCACTTAAAACCCCTTTCTTCCCCATTCTGATGCTCGGTTTGAACTTCAGCAAGTCGTCTTCACCACATCTAGATGCCTAAATGCATTGAGTTGCTGCCATGTGATTGGCTGATTAGCAATGTGTGTAAACAATTGAACAGGTGTACCTAATAAAGTGGCTGGTGATTGTATATATTATATATATATATATATATATATATATATATATATATTCAGCCCTAAAAGTATGAAAACATACATTTTTTATCGTTCATAAAATGTTATTGGTCTCATATTTCATTATTTTTTCCTAATTTCTGCTTTTTTAATACACACACTTAAGCTTATAGGCCATTCCTCATCAAATCACTCCATTAATTACAATAAATGTCTACAAGAGGGTGAAGACAAAATAGCAACTTCTTGGTATTTAATGCAGTACATCCAGGCACCTCACTTGGTTTTGAAGCAGCCTTTATTATCTCTACCAGCCACCGCTGCATGTCATTTAGATTTTTCTCCCCTTAGAAATCCTGCATCAGTGTGTGAACGACCAATCTCACAGACACAAACCAAACGGACCCCTCAGCTTTCTTTCACACCACACAGCAGAATCCAGATGGCTGTTAGTCACAGCCACTTCCTTTCATCCAAGAAAGCCGCCTGATTCTGCTCTTCTGTGAGGCTGCCATCCATACATAAATATTCCTGGACTCTGGAAAAGACATCATAACTTGGTGACAATGGGGTCTTTGAGGGAAAATATGGGTATAAGCCTCAAACAGCTTTGTGGCTAAACTAGCACTGACAGATTTGGGAACTCAGCTTTCAGTCTATGACAGGCCAACTCTGTAAAGCCAAGCTGTTAGTTTGCTTTAAATGTTAAATTAATAATGATAGCTTTGAGTCCACTAAATGACAGGCCTGATTTTTATGGAGACTGCATCAATTTAGGGCATATTGTGCTAGGATCATGCATTTAGTATGGCAACCTGAATGAAAGAAATCATCCATGTACATTTTGTAGACAAAGTTTCTGCTAATTGAGCCACTGTTTCTCATGTTTCTTCATGTAACACTGTTATATCATACTATTATGTAATACTATACTATACTTAACTGCACCATACTATAATATACTAATACACCATATATTGCCGGCCATGTTTGTCATATGTTTATGTGTTTATTTGTTTATTTAGCTTTTATCCAAAGCGACTTACAAATGAGGACATTATAGAAGCAATCAAAACCAACAAAAGAGCAACAACATGCAAGTGCTATTACAAGTCCTGGTTAGCCTAACACAGTAGCGTAGGAAGGTTTTTCTTTTTTTAAGAAAACGAGTATATAGAATATAGAAACAAAAACCTAGTGCTAGTTTTACAAGAAAAGCTAGCAGTAAGAGAAGAAATATGTACTTGATAGAGGGTCAAATGTGTTTTTTTTTTAATGAAAATGTACAAAAGTGCATACTAGACTAAATCAAATAAAATTAGAATTGAGAGTGCAAGTGTCAGGGGTTCCAATAAAGATGGAAGAGATGTGTTTTTAGCCGTTTCTTGAAGATGGCTAAGGATTCAGCTGCTCGGATTGAGTTAGTCAGGTCATTCCACCAGATGGGAACAGTTAATGAAAAAGTCTGTGAAAGTGATTTTGTGCCTCTTTGGGATGGTACAGTATTGCGTCGTTCACTTGCAGAACACAAGCTTCTAGAGGGCATATAAGTCTGAAGTAATGAATTTAGGTAAAGGGGTGCAGAGCCAGAGGTGGTTCTGTAGGCAAACATTAATGCCTTGAATTTAATGCGAGCAGCTATTGGTAGCCAGTGCAAATTGATGAACAGAAGTGTGACGTGTGTTCTTTTCGGCTCATTAAAGATTAATCTTGCAGCAGTGTTTTGGATTAATTGTAGAGGTTTGATGGAACTGGCTGGAAGACTTGCCAAGAGAGCATTGCAATAGTCAATTCTGGACAGAACAAGAGCCTGAACACGGAGTTGTGTTGCATGTTCTGAGAGAAAGGGCCTGATCTTCTTAATATTATATAATGCAAATCTACAAGACCGGGCAGTTTTAGTAATGTGGTCTGTAAAATTCAGGTTATCGTCAATAACAACTACAAGGTTTCTGGCTGTTTTTGAAGGAGTTATGTTTGATGAGCCTAATTGGAAGGTGAAATTGTGATGAAACGATGGGTTTGCTGAAACCACAAGCAGTTCTGTCTTAGCTAGGTTGAGTTGAAGGTGATGGTCCTTCATCCAGCAAGAAATGTCTGTTAGACATGCTGAGATGCGAGCAGCTATCGTCAGATCATCCGGAATGCTATTTATATATTTATATTCTGTTTTGTTTTTGTTATCACAGCTCTGCCTCTTTTTGTTAGAAAAAATGAATTGCGAGAAACAAAATCTGAATTGTGAGATACAACGTTGCAAATACCTTATTTATTTTTTATTCCCTGGTGGAAATAGGCTTCCATATTATTCCACATTATTGAAATGTTGAGGTCACCAATATTACAAAAACACTTCTGACAGATGACACGGAGAGAAGTGAGATGATATGACAGGCATTAGGTACAATCTGTGTGAGACATTCAAACATTCTTCACTTACCTAATCATGACCAAAGGACATAAGACATGATTTAATTCAATGTGTTGCATGTAAAGCATTTTTGTTGAAAGCTAATATTACTCACAGTCTTTATTTTTAATAAGGCATAATTAGTGGATGAACTCTGTTTCACCCCTCTGTCAGTGTTACTGTCTGGAATAAGGAAAGTACTGCATTAAAAAGAAAACTTTTAAACATAATTACAACATAATTAGTGGCATTCAATACAAAGTCTGAAAAGCAATTTGATATAGCTTGGTTCAGTTTATTTATTTGTTAACCATGTATTAAAAACATACCAGTTATTCTGCTCTCTACATAAAAAATGTCTTTAAGCTTGTTATTATTTTAATAATTTAGTATTTACATGATATGCCTATTCTTTACTACTAACTCTTGGAGTCAAGATAACAACGTCTTGAAGGGTAAATGTTATATTTTGTTTATTTCATTTGTATTCTTTTTCTTTGCGACTTGTCTTACAATACAGGTGAAACCTAAAATCATTCAACCGATCTCATGAACTCTGTTTCACCCCTCTATCAGTGTTACTGCCTGGAATAAGGAAAGTACTGCATTAAAAGAAAACTTTTAAACATAATTACAACATAATTAGTGGCATTCAATACAAAGTCTGAAAAGCAATTTGATATAGCTTGGTTCAGTTTATTTATTTGTTAACCATGTATTAAAACAAACCAGTTATTCTGCTCTCTACGACTGCTCAAATGTCTTTAAGCTTGTTATTATTTTAATAATTTAGAGACACATTTCACTGCTCATTATCTCTATAACATTGTGGATGTGACAAATAAAGCTCATCGAGCTTAATTTGTTGTTTCATTTGTATTCTAAACAGATTCACCAGAGAAACTCTGGAACGACCATTCATGCCCCTCAGAGAGCTTCGCTTCATGAAACATTAGGAGAGGATTCTCTCATTTTAAGAAACTTTCAGTAAAAATGTACACTTCTTTTGTTGCTGTACTTTTGGTGAGAATGAAGAGATGTTGATGTAGAAGTTCAGATTGCAAAAAACAAACAACAAAAAAATTTGTCACTATTCTAATCCAATGTCAGAATCAATGATTTATAATATAATATAATATAATATAATATAATATAATATAATATAATATAATATAATATAACTAGTGCTGTCAAATGTTTAATCGCGATTAATTGTAAAAAAATAAACGTTTTTGTTTGCATATTATATGTGTGTGTTCTGTGTATATTTATTATGAGTATAAAAAAACACACATGCATACATGCATTTAGAAAATATTTACATGTATTTACATGTCTATGTTTATATTAATTTAATTTATATTATAAATAAATATAGTTAATATATTAAATAATATATTTTTCAGAAATATATACAGTGCTCAGCGTAAATGAGTACACCCCCTTTGAAAAGTAACATTTTAAACAATATCTCAATGAACACAAAAACATTTTCCAAAATGTTGACAAGACTAAGTTTTATATAACATCTGTTTAACTTATAACATGAAAGTAAGGTTAATAATATAACTTAGAGAACAACATTTTCAGTTTTACTCAAATTAGGGTGATGCAAAAATGAGAACACCCCACTGAAAGTCTCTGGAGCAACGCTAAATTTTAGACTACAAATGTCTAATTTAACAAGAATTCAACCACAGGTGAGTCTAATTATTCATTACAGAGGTGTTCAGCAGACAGTTGGCTATAAAAGGGTGTTACTTAAAGAAAACCCCTTCCCATTTCATGCTGTCAGCAATGGCACCACATGGAAGAGAAATGCCACAAGACCTGAGAAAGAAAATAATTTCTTTACACAAGAAAGGTGAAGGCTACACGAAGATCAGCAAAGCTTTACTTATCAGTCAGAATACTGTAGCAAAAGTGGTACAAACATTTAAAAAATATGGAACTGCAATCATCTCACAGAGACGTCCAGGTCGTCCACGGAAGTTAACACCTCGTCAGGAGCGTCTTCTGATGAGAAGGGTTGAAGAAAATCGACATACAAGTTCACTGCAGTTATCTAAAGTAGAAAGCCAAACTGGGGTGACTATTTCCCGTGACTGTACGGCGTACACTGCAGAGGAATGGCATGCATGGGTGCCGTCCACGAAAGAAGCCTCTCCTAAAGCCCAGGCACAAAAAAGCCTGCCTAGAGTTTGCCAGGGCCCATGCTGACAAAGATGAAGACTACTGGGACTCTATACTCTGGAGTGATGAGACCAAGATATATATATATATTCATTCATTCACAAACAGAAAATTATGAGATCGTGTTAGATATAGAGATAGTGTTGTGTTTGAAAGAAATGTAAGAGAAGGGAAAGCCTGAGGGTGATGGGCAGTAATGCATGAAGACACTTGGAACATTTGAATCCTGTAAAGCTTTGACATATGTGCCCAACCCCATTTAAAAGCTTTTATTACTTTGCCATCCAGTGCCTGGAGTGCTATTAAAAAAAAAAAAAAGATAAAACGTTTTGTTTAAGTTTTGAAAGGTTTTATGGAAATATGTTAAGTGGGTGTAATTGCACTAACTGCCTTTCACTTTAGATGTTATAGTCTAATTCTCGGAGGGCTGGTCCAGTATTTCCCTTTGCATTGATTAATTTAAAACAAGTGATGCAACAGTTTTCGAAAAGTTTCATATTCAGGCCAAAAGCTTGAGGACATTTTTTTTTGTTTTCATGCTGTGCTTGTACGTGTTTGCTGAATTCCAGACCAGAGTATGTGTCCGTGACATGGAGAGTTTGTTTATTTTGTAAAAGAACAAAACAATTATTGAATGATTGTTTGTTGACAATTGAAAATTGACAGTGGACTGAAATATATAGGGGGCAAAATATATTTATAAATGCTTTCAAAAAGTAAATTTACACATATTTTTTGTACATATTTTAAAATATATATTTTAAATTGTACAAACGTTACCCAGAAAATACACTGGTAGAAAATAAATGAATATAAATACAACCCAAATTCCATAAATGTTTTTAAATTTGAATAAAATGAAAACTAAAATAATTTCAAATCACATGAGCCAATATTTTATTCACAATAGAACTTAGAGAACATAATACATGTTTAAAAGGATAAATCTGACACTTTTATCCACTAAATGAGCTCATTTGAAATTTGATGCCTGCTAAAGGTCTCAAAAAAGTTGGCACGGGGCAACAAACGGCTTAAAAAGCAAGACAATTAAAAAATATTCAGCTGGGAGAACATCTAGCAACTAATTTTAAGTCAACTGACATTAGGTCTGCAGCATTATTAGCTATAAAAGGGATGTCTTAGAGAGGCAGCATCTCTCAGAAGAAAAGATGGGCAGAGGCTCTGCAATCTGTGAAAGAGTGCGTAAAAAGATTGTGGAATACTTTAAAAACAACGTTTCTCAACGTCAAATTGCAAAGGCTTTGCAAATCTCATCATCTACAGGTGCATCTCAATAAATTAGAATATTTTGGAATAGTTCATTTATTTCAGTAATTCAACTCAAATTGTGAAGCTTGTGTATTACATAAATTCAATGCACACAGACGGAAGTAGTTTAAGTCTTTGGTTCTTTTAATTGTGATGATTTTGGCTCACATAAAAAAAAAAAAACACCAATTCACTATCTCAACTAATTAGAATATGGTGACATGTCAATCAGCTAATCAACTCAAAACACCTGCAAAGGTTTCCTGAGCCTTCAAAATGTTCTCTCAGTTTGGTTCACTAGGATACACAATCATGGGGAAGATTGCTGATCTGACAGTTGTCCAGAAGACAATCATTGACACCCTTCACAAGGAGGATAAGCCACAAACATTCATTGCCAAAGAGGCTGACTGTTCATAGAGTGCTGTATCCAAGCATGTTAACAGAATGTTGAGTGGAAGGAAAAAGTGTGGAAGAAAAAGATGCTCAACCAACCGAGAGAACCGCAGCCTTATGAGGATTGTCAAACAAAAGTGATTCAAGAATTTGGGTGAACTTCACAAGGAATGGACTGAGGCTGGGGTCAAGGCATCAAGAGCCACCACACACACAGATGTGTCAAGGAATTTGGCTACAGTTGTCGTTTTCCTCTTATTAAGCCACTCCTGAACCACAGACAACATCAGAGGTGTCTTATCTGGGCTAAGGAGAAGAAGAACTGGACTGTTGCTTGTGGTCCAAAGTCCTCTTTTCAGATTAGAGCAAGTTTTGTATTTCATTTGGAAACCAAGGTCCTAGAGTCTCTTTTGGTTTGAAAAGGGTCGTGCGAACTGCCCGCCACATTGTTGGAGGTGAGCTTCCCTCCCTCCAGGACATAGACACCAGGCGGTGTATAAGGAAAGCCCAGAGGATCATCAAGGACTCCAGCCACCCGTCCCACAGACTGCTCTCTCTTCTGCCCTCAGGAAGACGTCCCCGCAGCATCTGATCCCGTACTAGACGACTGAGGGATAGCTTTTTCACTCAGGCTATCACGCAAATAAACAGCAAAAAATAATACACCCTACAGCACACTCCCACTTTACGATATGCCATGCACTGCACTTTAACACAGTTCAACTGGATTAAATGCACACACTGCACAAACACAACAATCTATCTGCTACCACTGGATACCATCCAATGCACATCCATGACATTGCGTATCCGGCCTATGCTGCACCATCGCATATTATTGTGTGTATATATGTGTACATAATGTAGAATGTGTGCATACGGTGCATAACCTGTATTGATAACTGTAAGAATGTCTTAAAAAGTACACTGTGTGTACGGGGTGATGTCTGTGATGATTTGGGTTGCAATGTCATCTGCTGGTGTTGGTTCATTGTGTTTTTTGAAAACCAGCATCACTGCACCCGTTTACCAATACATTTTGGAGCACTTCATGCTTCCTTCTGCTGACCAGCTTTTTAAAGATGCTGGTTTCATTTTTCCAGCAGGATTTGACACCTGCCCACACTGCCAAAAAGCACCAAAAGTTGGTTAAATGACCATGGTGTTACTGTGCTTGACTGGCCAGCAAACTCACCAGACCTAAACCCCATAGATAATCTATGAGGTATTGTTAAGAGGAAGGTGAGAAACAAGAGGCAAAAAAATGCAGATGAGCTGAAGGCCACTGTCAAAGAAACCTGGGCTTCCATACCACTTCAGCAGTGCCACAAACTGATCACCTCCATGCCACGCCGAACTGAGACAGTAATTAAAGCGAAAGGAGCCCCTACCAAGTATTGAGTACGTATACAGTAAATTACCATACTTTCCAGAAGGCCAACAATTCAATACAACTGTTTTTTTTTATTGGTCTTATGAAGTATTCTAATTTGCTGAGATAGTGAATTGGTGTTTTTTTGTTAAATGTGAGGCAAAATCATCACAATTAAAAGTACCAAAGACTTAAACTACTTCAGTCTGTGTGCATTGGATTTATTTAATACACAAGTTTGACAATTTGAGTTGAATTAGTGAAATAAATGAACTTTTCCACGACATTCTAATTTATTGAGATGCACCTGTATTCTACAGTGCAAAACATCATCAAAAGATTCAGATAAACTGGAGAAATATCTGTGCGTAAGGGACAAGGCCTAAAGACCTTTGTTGGATGCCTATGGTCTTCGGGCCCTCAGACAACACTGTATCACTTATCGGCGTGATTCTGTCATTGACATTACTAAATGGGCCCAGGAATACTTCCAGAAACCACTGTCCCATCTGCAGACGCCGACTAAAGCTCCATCATGCAAAATCAGAATCAGAATGAGCTTTATTGGCCAGGTATGTTTACACATACAAGGAATTTGTTATAGTGTTATAGCTTCACAGTGCAACAGAATGACAGCAACAGGACAGACACAGACAACAAAATAACAATACACAAATAGGCAATGTACAAAATAGTAAAAACACAATATACAATACAGATAATTATGTGTGTATAGATCTGACGTGCAAATTTGAAGAAAAAAAGTATGTATAGTGAATAAATATTTGTATAATAGTGTTGTGTGTTCCACGTTTAATATCAAGTGTTCATGAGATGGATTGCTTGGGGAAAGAAACTGTTCCTGTGTCTGGTCGTTCTGGTGCTCAGAGCTCTGTAGCGTCGACCAGACAGTAACAGTTCAAAAAGGGAGTGTGCTGATGTGAGAGGTCCAGAGTGATTTTGCCAGCCATTTAGCTCACTCTGGATATGTAAACTGGATATGTAAACATGGTCCAGAAACGCGAAGCGCTGTCATGTCTTGTCAAAATCCAGCATCTCTGATGGTATGGTGGTGCATAAGTACATACATAATGGGCAGCTTGCATGTTTTGGGAAGCACTATGAATGCTGAAAGGTATATAAAGGTTTTAGAGCAGCATATGCTCCCCTCCAGAAGACGTTTATTTCAGGGAAGGCCTTGTGTATTTCAGCAGGACAATGCAAAACCACATACTACAGCTATTAAAACAGCATGGCTTCGTAGTGGAAGAGTCCGGGTGCTGAATTGTCCTGCCTGCAGTCCAGATCTTTCACCTATAGAGAACATTTGATGAATCATTAAACAAAAATATGTCAAAGACGACCACAAACTCTTCAGCAGATGGAATCCTACATCAGGCAAGAATGGGACCAAATTCCAACAACAAAACTCCAGAAATTCATAACCTCGATGTTTTGAAAAGAAGAGGAGATGCTGCACCATGGTAAATATGCCCCCATCCCAAGTATTTTGAGACCTGTAGCAGGCATCATTGATTTGAGAATTTAAATGAGCTCATTTTTTTGTAAGATTTCTCAGTTTAAACATTTGTTATGTTATCTATATTCTATTGTGAATAAAATATGTCATGTGATTTGAAATTCCTTTAGTTTTCATTTTATTAAAAAAAAAACAAAAAAAACAACATAACATTTCTGGAATTCAGGTTTTATATTTTTTAAACATATTTCAGATTACATATATTTTGGGCAATTTTGACGGAGATCTGAAAATAAATATGTATTTATATGATATGTGTTCCTGTGGCTCAGTGGTAAAGCAACAAAATGTTGTGGGTTCAATTCCCAGGGAACACACATACTGACAAAAAAATGTATAGCCTGAATGCACTGTAAGTCGCTTTGGATAAAAGTGTCTGATAAATGTAAATGTAATATGTACAATATAATTTGTAGAATGCATTTATGTATTATATTTTTTATATTTTCTAAATATTAGTTGAACACTGCATGCTTTATGAAATTATAACATGTACCATTAATAATATTATCGTTATAATTAATATTAATGATCATTAATTGCATTTTTTAAAGTTATATTTAACATGCTAACATTTACTGAGAACTTCTGTTTAGTTTATTAGTTATGTAAGAATTTAATTAAATTGAGGAGACCTTTTCCACACAAGTTTATTGAGCACGTTTTTTTGTGCTTTTAATTAGAATTATAGTGCTTGAAGCATGTGAATAAAAATCTGATCCTCTTAAACACAAGATTAAAGCGAAATCAATTTTGTTCTGAAAAATATGTTTCTTATTCTTCTCCAGCTGACAGTCAGTGTTCTGCTCAGTTGTGACTGATGTGTGTCAGTATTTGTCTTGACAGATATCAAGCAGCACTAAGACAGAACAGGTTAGGCAATGCAGTCTGATAACTTATTTGGCATTTAGAATAAAACCAGAAGCCCCAAGTGAGCAGAGTATTTAATCAGTGCCATCCCTAAAATGCACAGCAATGTCTCTTTGGCAGGCAGTCTCATTAATTTAACATGGCACGCTCTGTTCTAACATCTGACCCATTAGGCTTTGAGTTTGGGTAAATAAATCCGACCCGGTTGCGTCACCGCCTGACCTGTCCAAACAGCTCTAGTGCAGTCATGTTTCATTTTCAGCTCTGGCTATTATGTTAATTTACTGTAAAATATCCTTTTATTTTATCTCCAAGTCACTGGGGCTTCAAGCAGTCAAGCAGGCCTGTTCTTTCACAAAGGACCATAGATAAAGGCAGCTGTGTTATGAAATAAACCCTTCTTGATTATTTCCAACTCTTTTAAATGACTCCTGTTGCGTAATGATATTCAGAGGTCTATTAACCTTTTTAAAATATGTTAATTGCTTAATAAGTACCATGACAGAAATACCTGTACATTAATAATAAGGTTAGTATATTAGCTTAAATATAATCTCTATACAAATTATTATAAAAAAATATTATCTAGAAAGCACAGCAACGTCTCTACTTCCTCCGCAAACTCAGAAGAGCCAGAGCCCCGGCCCCCATCATGTGCACTTTCTACAGAGGCACCATCGAGAGCATCCTGACTAGCTGCATCACTGTGTGGTATGGCGCCTGCAACGCGTCCTGCCGCAAGTCCCTTCAACGGATAGTGAGAGCAGCTGAGAAGATCGTTGGTGTCTCTCTCCCCTCCCTCCAGGACATCTACAGCACCCGTCTCACCCGCAAAGCCCTCAGCATTGCAGGTGATCCCACCACCGACACACAGCTTCTTCAGTCTGCTGCCATCAGGGAGGAGACTGCGGAGTCTCAGGCCAGGACCAGCAGACTGAAGGACAGCTTCATCCATCAGGCTGTCAGGAAGCTGAACTCCTCCCGTCTTTACCCCCCTCCCTCTTTTACCCCACGCAACACTGAACTCTGACTCTACCCCCCCATGTCCACACCCCAGATCCCCCACCTTACAAACTGTGACCCGCACCAGTCACTTTGTGCAGCACTGGAATGCTCTCTACCTCATCCAGCATTGTCTGTAATCTACCTCTTCTGACAGTCTGATAAAGACTGTTCTTTTTCTTGCACTACTCGCATCTGCACAGTTTTGTTTTATTTAACTGGTTTGCACTCTATCTGCCATGTGCCTTATGTCACTTTTATCTCTTTTTTATTTTTTTTATTGTTCTACAATTGTCCTCATTTGTATATCTGTATAGTTTGTATGTACATATGGTTAAACTGGATTTATCTGTATTTGAATGTCTACTGGCAGTGTTTAATGTTAACTGTATGCACCAAGGGTCTGAGAGTAACGCAATTTCAATTCTCTGTATGTATGTACTGTACATGTGGAAGAATTGACAATAAAACTTTACTTGACTTGACTTGACTTGATCTAACTTTATTTATTCCTCATGATGTTCAGCAACTTTCATGTAAAAAGTAATATAATTGAATGCATTGTAATGTAATATTTTTTTTAAGTGAAAATCAAGTGTATCAAGTGTTTTTCCAACACTGTAACAATATACTGTAGGAGGATTTAATCTGCACCCTGAAAGCTCTGATGGGTCATTTATGGAAATTTATGCATGTGTGTCATGGCAAGTGACTTTGTAAAACTGATAAGATGGAATCCTCCCTATATAACAATACATATACAGTGTATATACACACACACACACACACACACACACACACACACACACACACACACACACACATGTGAATTTTTCCTTGCTGATTTACATTTAAATGTGTTATACATAAATCATGGGTAACAGGTTTTTAAGCATAAAGAACAAAATTGTCAAATAGGATATTACATATGCCTATTTTTGAATATGTTGAAATATATTCAAATATATTGGCTACATATTTAAATATTGATTGGTTTATTGACTGATGCATGGATCAGATCCTGGAGCAAATAAGTTCCTACAGATACTAAAAATATTGTCAATAATACCTCCATAAAATAAAATAAATGAACCATAATCAATGTCAATCACACTTAATGCCTGTGTCACAAGAGAAGCCTGTTTGTAAATGTTCTTTTAACATTGCTTTCCAGTCTAGATACATCAATAGCAGCTCTGTTTAGTAACATTGATTCATTTAGCACATTTTCTGGTTAAAAAATCAAGTTTTTTACAAAGCCAGAAGCCGTACCATCAGGGAATTACAGCAAGGTTTTGCCTCGAGACTCTGAGGTTTAGTATTTTCTCGTGTTAATTTATTACCTTTAGGTTTAAATAAATGCCAAAAGCAAACTTTGCACAGAGGTTAAAGTTAGATATGTTGTGGTTTGTTTGAACTGCATAAACCGATAAACATGACCTGGCTTTATTCTATGTATATTGCTGTCTGCTGCATTTGAATACAGACAATACAAGGCCCAGTGTGAATTAGTGTTTAGGTATTGCTATTATTAGTTCCCTTTCCTGTATGATGTATTACTTTAATGGCTCAAATGCAATAATTACTCCATATTGCCAAAAAGTAGATTTATAGGACATGACTCATTTCCAATCTAAAGAATAATGCAACGAGTGCATCAAGTCTAAACACTTTATACACAGATATTACCTCTAATGTTTCAGGTGCATCTAAATGTCATTTTAAGGCTTTTGGCAAGGCAAGACAAGTTTATTTATATAGCACATTTCATGCACAATGGTAAATCAATGTTAATTAATTGCTAAATATCAATCTGTCCTGACTGCAGGGGTGTAAATAAAAGAACTATACTATAATATATATATATATAATTTTGTATTTTTTTTAAATGACCTAGTCCTAGTGCTATTCTTCAGTTGATTACATTGCTGTTAATAAGCTGTACTCTGACTCTGTTATTCATGTTGCTGTCTGGTAAAATATACACGGTTTGTTGGTCATTTCTGCACAGACAGATATCTGGGATTCTATGCTGAATGACCAACATTAAAGTGTATGCATGAGGAATGTAATTCCAAGTGATATTCTTCCAGATTTGTGCATTTAATTTATCATACAGAGGTCCAGAAATAGCTCCAACACATTTAATGCATTCCAGCGATGTTACGAGTCCTGTCATCTGAGCCTGGATCGTGTGTTTTCCTCTTTGAAACGTTCCCTCGTGAGGTATGCTGGAATGGCAGAAGTCTGTATGGTAGTAAAAGCTGTCTGTCAAACCAAAGCAACACATATGTTAAGATTTTTCAGTCGTGAATAAGCTTTGAAAGCTTTGGTTTGCAGTGTTGAAACATTTCATATATATTATTACACATTAAGATAAAATTTATTTTAATATACTTTAAAATATAATTAATTTATTGCACAAAGCCCAATTTTCATCAGCCATTATTCCAGTCTTCAGTGTCACATGATCCTTAAAAAATCATTCTAATTTGCTTAATTATTATCAATGTTGGAAACGACTGTGCTGCTTAATATTTTTTCAGGATTCTTTAATGAATAAAAAAGTAAAAAAGAACAGCATTTATTAAAAAAAACATGTCTTTACTATCATTTTCAAAATCAACTTACACATCCTTTAACACATCCTTGCTATTTTATTTCAGAAAAAGAAAGAAAAAAATTACTAACCCCAGAATTTTAAATACTAGTGTATGTTGTTACAAAAAAACATATTTTATATTTTATAGTTCTTTTTAACTTTTTTTTAAGATTATTTATATCAAAGAATATTTAAAGCACAACTGTGTCCAACATTGATAATAAATCATCATATTAGACTGATTTCTGAGGGATCATGTGACACTGAAGACTGGAGTAATGATGCTGAACGTCTCAGGTTACGTATGTAACCATGGTTCCCCGAGTGGGGAACGAGACACTGCGTCCCCTAGGGGACACTATGGGGAACGCCCAGCGTGACTCGTGCCTGAAGAAACATATGAAAAACACCATCCGTTGGCGGCGACAGCCCATGACGTCACTACCGGCGCGACCACAATATAAGGACGGCCGGGCGAATACATCATCCGCTTCCGTCTGAAGCTTGCGTCCAAGCATGGCCCCAAAGCCTAGGGGACGCGGTGTCTCGTTCCCCACTGGGAACCATGGTTACATACGTAACCTGAGACGGCGTTCCCTTCATGGGAACTCGAACTGCGTCCCCTAGGGGACACTATGGGGAACGTTATACCCACGCCCGCCATGCTGAGGGGAATGCAAGCCAAATTCCCGCAGGGAGGCGAGCACAAGTTAACTCTACCATTTGGCTCAGGAGTTGCCCCTGTTTGGACGGTTGATGCTGTCAGTGACATTATCCCCTTCGGCCAAAAACCCGAGCTGCATACCTGAAGTACTTACCTGCTAGGTTCCGGCATTACCGGACCCAAGGTAGAGTTTCACAGGTTTGGAATCATTCTTATACAGAAAGATTCCTTTAAGGGGATAGGGCCAAGTACCCAGTGGTAGCCACTAGGTCCTGGCCGGTCACTAGGGGCTACCGCTTGCTCTACATGAGCTTGCTGAGGAGCTGTCTCAACAGACCCCTTGGTAGCATTACCCTTTTTAAACCAAAATATTTGGTTACATGGAGTGGGGCCCAAGGCACAAACCGGGGCTTGACCAACTCAAATAAGGGCACGAAGCTGCGCGCGTAACCCTACCCCTAAGGGTTTTTAGAAAGAAAGCAGAACATTCGATGTGCTAACTTACCACTGGGTGGATTTTAGAAAATGCCCAAAGTCTAGCGTGTGCATTTACCATAGCATGGATTTTAGAAAGAACGCAGAACATTGATGTGCGATCTTACCACTAAGTGGATTTTAGAAAGTGCCCATTGCTTTAGCGTGTGCACTTATATATATTTTATTTTTACGTTCTATGTCGGGGAACTAGATGCTCAGAAGGGAGCTGTATGCTCATAGATGACCCTCTAAGATGAGGGGAGCAATGCTAGCTCGACCCACCAGGCGAGCGATCTACCCCGAACTCTGGAAGTGGAGAAACTTCCGATTCTCAACAGGAGCGGCATGCTCATAGGTGACCCTCTATAGCGAGGGGAGCAATGCTAGCTCGACCAGCAAGGCAAGCGAACTTACCACAGAGCTTTGAGGAGCGGAAAACTCATTCCTCAGAATGAGCTCAGACGCCTCGAAGGGAGCGGCATGCTCATAGGTGACCCTCTAAGTGAGGGAGCAACGCCAGCTCTACCAATAGCGAGCTCTGGAGAGCGGAGAACTCATTTTGAGAGGGAACTCAACACTCAGGAGTGGAGCCCAAGGCACAAGCCGGGCCTGACCAACTCAAATAAGGGCAATGAAGCTGCATACAGTAACCCTACCCTACGGGATTTTTAGAAAGAAAGCAGAACATTCGATGTGCTAACTTACCACTGGGTGGATTTTAGAAAAGTGCCCAAAGTCTAGCGTGTGCACTTACCATAGCATGGATTTTAGAAAGAACGCAGAACACTTGATGTGCGATCTTACCACTAAGTGGATTTTAGAAAAGTGCCCAGAGTTTAACGTGTGCACTTATATAATGGTATTACGTTCCACTTGGAACGAAGAAGTACTCATCCCTTGGAGTGAGAGTCTCAGAGAGGAACGGCATGCTCATAGATGACCCTCTACAGTGAGGGGAGCAGTGCTAGCTCTACCGATGAGGAGCTCTGGAGAGCGGAGAACTCAGTCTTCCGAGTACGGGAGCTCGGATGCCCAGAAAGGAGCGGCATGCTCATAGGTGACCCTCTATGGTGAGGGGAGCTATGCTAGCTCAACCAACTAGGAGAGCAACCTCTCACAGAGCTCTGGAGAGCGGAGAACTCATTCCTTAGAAGGGGAGGAATTTTTAGGTGCTCAGAAGGGAGCGGCATGCTCATAGGTGACCCTCTGGTGGGGGAGCAGTGCTAGCTCTACCAATGAGGAGAGCGACCTATCACAGAGCTCTGGAGAGCGGAGAACTCATTCGTCAGAATGAGATGAAGGGGAACCAATGATCCAGTACAAATGTCAGGGAAAGACCCTCTTAGAAGCTGGAGCTGTGTGGGGGTCTTCAGCCAAAACATGGATTTTTGTTATGGATGAGAGCAGATTTCATAGTTTGTGAAATCTCAAGCAATTACTGTTTAACAAGACATTTATTTTCACATGAAATAATTTATGCTTGCATTGAGAAACTGAAGCAAAAACATCTTTGTTTGATAGCAGTTTATTCTCAGTTGTATTACGAAATGTCAGTTACAACTGTTTTTAATAGAAGCTAACTTACAAGAAAATGAAATTATTTAAAGGAATAGTTCACCCAAAAATTCAAGTTTTGTTCAATGCTGTATGAGTTACATATATTATTATATTATTTTATCCTTTTTTGAGCTTGACAGCTGTGATCACAATGACCTGTCATTATGCAAAAAGCTGCATGCTTTCATGCTGAGCTAGAAAAAAACATCAGGAACTGACAGGAGGGTGAGCAAATGGTGTGCAGATATTAGTAATGAGCATATAAGCAGAAAAACCTGCTGAATACTTTTGCATCCATTTGGTCTTTTTTTTCATTTAATATGTTTATGACTCCCTGACAATTTCCAGGACCATTATGGTTATTGCTCTGAAGCAAATTGTTTTCAAAAGCATCATTGTAGCTGTAATCATGCAAAATAAATCCACCCAAACATCCATCTCACATCAGCTTAATCAAAGAGATAAATTAAAATGTCCATATCAATTTCTTCATTTAATACTAATGCATCCTAAACTCACAGACATTTATCTTTTTTAAATGGAAACCAACCTGACACGATCCATTATTTATTATTATTCTCACTTTGATTTATAAATGCATTGCTGATGTTTTCTGGTTTCATTTTGTCTTGAAAGAACAGTTCACCCAAATTATCTGAAAATGTACTCACCCTCAGTCCATTCAAGATGTAGAGGAACTACTCAGATTTAGAGACATTTAGCATCACATCACTTGCTCTCCAATGGATCCTCTGCAGTGAATGGGTGCCGTCAGAATGAGCATCCAAACAGCTGATAAAAACATCACAATCCACAAGACTTCAGTCCATCAATTAACATCTTGTGAAGTGAAAAGCTGTGTTTTTAGAGCAAAAACAAAACAAAAATAATCAAATAAAATCCATCATGACATTTGTACTTTTAACCATTGTTTATGGCCAAAACCAGTCCACAATCCATAATAAAGTGTCCTTCATTGGAAGTCCATTCCCTGTTGCCCTCTCACATCAAAAGTTTTCTCTCTCTTATAAACAGATCTTAATCTCTGCTAATAGTTCAGATGCGATCACCTTTCCTCATATTTTTTCTCATATTCAACTGGAAGCAATGGTTTGAAGTTAAAAATGTTTTGGATTTGTTACTTACAAACACAGCTTTTCAATTCACAGTATGTTGGACTGGAGTGGTGTGGATTATTGGGATGTTTTTATGAGCTGTTTGGACTCTCATTCCGACGGCACCCATTCACTGCAGAGGATCTATTGAATCTCATCTACATGGAAAAAATTCAGATTTCACTGTTTCTATCTAGTGAGTGTAAATAAGAAATAAAATACTTTTTCCTTAAAAAATGTAATATCTTCTCAAAGATTCTTGCCAACTTTGTCTGGAAAGGTCTGGTGTATTAAACACTCAACCACATAATGCATATTGCACTAGTAAAAGTGAAAGGATTTCTCAAGGCAGGTGTTGC
The DNA here is from genome assembly GCA_027564155.1 of Gymnocypris eckloni scoliostomus. Lineage (NCBI taxonomy): Eukaryota > Metazoa > Chordata > Actinopteri > Cypriniformes > Cyprinidae > Gymnocypris > Gymnocypris eckloni. The sequence continues at coordinate 36,101,556 of CM050415.1, read as the reverse complement.
TCTGTGTATATCATTTTCCATGTCCAAATCATTTCAGCGATCATCTCACTTACATTTATTGGGTGTTTGTACCCTCAAAAGTACCAAAAACATCTCTGTACATGGAACAAAAATGCTTTTAACATCTGTGCCACAAGACATTTCTTTGTGTTTGTTTGGCCTCAGTGTTAATATGCTGTCAGTGATGTGTCTTCACAAGCTGGGGCTTCTCGGGTGTTTTCACACATGAACGTCATCTGAGCTTTCCTGTCGGATTAATTGTATGTGGTATTTGTAATTGATGGTCTAAAGCAAGTCAAGGTTCGGTCAGGAAAATACATGAAAGAAGCGTAAAGTGAAAGTCTACAGGATGATTCTATGAAAAAAGCTGTCAAGGTAATCGAATACGTTTCATTATAATGAGAAACCGCTTGGGAATTAGAACAGGTAACACGAAATTGAGAAGAAATGCTATTTTGAGCTTTTCAAGCCAAATTAAATGGATAAAAATAGCTTTTTTTCTTTTAAAACAGATCAACTTTCTCCTAAATCCACAATGTTCTGGCTCAAATTGCATGTTATTTCAAAGCGTTCAGGACATCCTGAAGAATATATATCAGCATTACAGCTATATCATATGTCATGTTAACCCAAAGAAGGCATTCAAACATTTCTGTAGCATTACAAAAACATGATGTAATGACACATTGAAAAGGTTAAAGTCAATAACATACCCTTTCAAGGAACTCAATATCTTTGAAGTGACGTGATGTTGCTACATATAGTGTGATTTAAATGTAGCATAGCACTTTCTATTAACCAAACCTGTGGAAATAAACACACCACAAATGAACCATATTTTAAAAAGAAAAACAATTTAATGCACATCTTGATCAGCACAGTACTATATGCTTTCAACATATGACTTTACTCTTTGTGTAGTTGATTTAATATAAATTTCTGTACAGTTCCTAAATTCTCTCAAACATCAAATCAGTCAGGAGCAAAAGTAATAAATAGAATGTTCTTGAAGCACTGCAGAAAATGACAGAAATGATGGCAAAGATTGTCTCACAGAACCACAAAAATACACGATTACATCGCCTTCACACATTCTGGACATTAATATTGTGGATATATTGATATGAGTCACGTGTGGTCTCGTGTTTTCTGACCTATTTAAATAGTGAGATAAATATATAGATATTTTTCTGTGTCATACATGTATAAATAAATACATTTTTCATTGTACACTTTCACATCAGTGACTAAACACAACAGAAATACCCCAAAAGATCACGTATTGACATCGTTGTTACAAATACAGCTACACTGCTTGTACTTGCTCGGACCTTCTGTACATTCCACGACTTCACAACCTCTGAAGAAAGAGAAAATAAACTTTGAACAAACTTTTTTGTGTGTTGTTTTCCAGTAAAAAACATCTTTAAAAAAAGATAAATGTACTTCTTCGGTTTACTTAACAAAACAGATTGATTTTTAAATAGTTTTATTCTTATATGTTTTAAACGCATTAATTGCTTTACTGTAAAACAAGACTAAAATAGAGACAAAGAAAATGATTTTCAGTGAATAAAGAAACAGAAACAAAAACAGACACCAATTTTGCTTCTCACAGATACAGAAAATTAAGCGAGGGCTCACCAACACAGAAATAACAACACTACTAGAAATGACTGAACTAATACTGAAAACAATTCCGGCTGAAGGATGGCGGCCAGCAAATCTGATACAGACGCTGACCTTACCAAGAATGGTGAGTCTTGACATTTCTATCTTTGAACAGAAGAAAGTATTTGAGATATGTGCAGAGATGAAATGATAATTCATAAGCAGAGACTGTGTTTTTAGGCCTTTGAGGCACGCTGGAGGAGCACACCATGTATGCCGTACTTTGGAATATCGCATATGTTGGAGAGCATGGAGAATACTAGCTTGCTTTGGATTGCTGACTGCTGTCTGGAGGTCACATGACCCACATACAAAATCCAAAGGGAAAGGTGATACAAATCAAACTATTACTATACACACAAGTCACAAAACCCCAAACTCACTATTATCATTAGTGTTTTAAAGGTGAAGTGTGTCATTTATGTGCCTCTAGAGGTTGCTAAGATCTTCTGAATTACTTGAAGGAATAGTTTATTCAAAAATAAGTTTTATTATGAATTACTTGATTCATATTTTGACCAGAAGCAATGGATTGCAGTTAAAATGCCTTGATGGATTTGTTTCTTACAAACATGCAGCTTTTAACTTCACACGACGTTAATCGATCCATTGCTGAGCAAGTGATGTAATGTTAAATTTCTCCAAATCTGGTTAGTTGAAGACAAAAATTTTTTTTTGGACGAACTAGTCCTTTAAACACAATGTTATATGGTTGCTAGGTTGTTGCTTCCAAGTTGAAAGAGATACGGCTCGGGTACCTCCTTTAATTTAAGTAAACAGGCTTTTTCACTCACTTTATCACTTGCCGAGAGAAAATCAAGAATCTGGTCATCTAGAAAACTAACAGCACACCAGGCAGTCGCACCTGAAATTCACTGGTTGAATCAAATCCACTCGAGCTAACAGAACACATTTCACAGAGCCATAGTGTTAGACATAAATGCATCATTCATTCATTCATTCATAGTGTTAGACATAAATACATAATTCATTCATTCATTCATTCATTCATTCATTCATTAATTCATTCATAGTGTTAGACATAAATGCATCATTCATTCATAGTGTTAGACATAAATACATAATTCATTCATTCATTCATTCATTCATAGTGTTAGACATAAATGCATCATTCATTCATAGTGTTAGACATAAATACATAATTCATTCATTCATTCATTCATTCATAGTGTTAGACATAAATGCATCATTCATTCATAGTGTTAGACATAAATACATAATTCATTCATTCATTCATTCATTCATTCATTCATTCATTCATAGTGTTAGACATAAATGCATCATTCATTCATAGTGTTAGACATAAATGCATCATTCATTCATAGTGTTAGACATAAATACATAATTCATTCATTCATTCATTCATAGTGTTAGACATAAATACATAAATACATAATTCATTCATTCATTCATTCATAGTGTTAGACATAAATGCATCATTCAATCACTCATAGTGTTAGACATGTTTTTTTTTTTTGATAAGTTAAACTGCGAATGGCTTACATAAAGTTGTCTGCATATTAAAATGGCACACATTGACAGTACACACTTCACCTTTAAAGAAAACCCTGATAGAGATGTATCCAGTTCTGAGAAAGAGCATACTACACTCCTAAGCATAACGGTCCGGTTTGAACCATAAAGAACTACTCCTTAACTAATAATAACTGAAGTGCTACTTTCCAGAACTGATAGATTAATGATTTGTAAATAATATACGTGACACTGGATTATGTTTTATATGGTATATGAAAGATTTGGGTATGGTTAGACACTGTAAGCACTAGAATATGTTCCTAACTAACACCTAATTCACAAGATATGTCACTAATTTAGCTCTTCAGGAGAATGATACATTGTAATATTATTTAATGTTGTGTAGAAAGTACCATTGTCTCAGGTAGCCTTTTTGCTAGTAGCCCCACAGGTTTGTATACGGAGTGAACATTTGAGCTGTTTACTATTAAAGTGCTATAAATAGTGACGGAAAGGCTGCTGGAGTGTGTCTGAGCAGTGCTGTGAAAGTCTTCAGGCCCATGATGTTAAATCAGATCCCTCAGGTAACACGATTCCACACGCACCGGCAAACAGATCTGTTTCACATAAATATATGCTTCTCTCATTTCTGTCCACATTACATCCATCACTGTCTGAGGAGTTTTGCTATTCAGCATCCAGCTATTTTTAGTTTCTCTATTTTCATTACACGGTTTGCTGGAATACATGAATCTGATTGGTCAATCACAGCCAGACTGACCACTAAACTGCACGTTTAACCATTGTCCCTGAAAACCTCTGCAGAGTCCTTCTTCTGGCATAATTAAATAATTTCAAATAAAATCAATATTTCGTATCCATTTATGCTTTTAAATGATAAGTAGCGGTCTAATAAGTGGAGTAATGTACAGTCAGATGATCATTATCTCAAAATAAACCCCGTAAGGACTGGCTGACTGTAGATTATCTCCTGATATATTTTTGTCCACTGGTATATTATGATGTGAGAGAGACATGTTTGAAAATGTAGTGGTGTGCCAGTAAACTGATGGAATGATTTGTTTCATTTTTGTAATTTGATCTTCCTTTGCTGTTGCAATTTGAGATAAACTTTGACAGGCCATTATATAGGCTTTATAAAATAAGCAACCACAGACAAAGACAACATCCATATGTGGGTAGAAATCATTTCAATCTAAAATATTTGATATTATAATCATTATTTGGGGTGCTACACTATGTAAAAACTACTGTTCAAAAGCTTGAGTTTGGTGAGATTATTATTAATTTTCAATTCCTTAACATTATCAATGTTAAAACAGCTGTGCTGCTTTTTTTGTGGAAACTGTGATGCATTTTTTTTCTTCTGGTTTCTTTGATGAATAGGAAGTTCAAAAGAGCAGCATTTTTTATTAACTATGTAAAATGTCCTTTAAAAATATTGTTTTCTTATGCACCTTGTGAGTTCAGCACAGCGCCAAAATGTTATGACAGACATGAGCAAAGGCAACATTTCTTCCTTTCGCCATTTCTCTCTACCAACAACTCTCAATTGCTGGCATCTGTATATTTACTACATTTTCAGAACAAACGGATCAGATTTCACTGCAAAATAAACAAAGCCTTAGTCCTAAACTTCAGTTTACTAGCAGCAGTGACACAAGCTTGGTCCTCAGTTTGTCAGGTACACACACTGCTATATGGTAGTTAGCAAACTTCACAATGCTAGTTATCCTACATGTACACAACTAGATGTCTAACTTGTATATGATGCTACTGGACATGTACACAACAAGCATGACTGAATGTGGAATCTGCTGAAGCCTTTACAAATGATTCTCGCACAAGTAATTCAGGAAGGTCAGAAGAGCACAGAGGCATAGATGAAGGTCCTGAGTCAGTTTTTTAACAACCTTGCACTCCCTATCAGATGTGATTGATTGGATGTATGAGCACAAAAGCTAAATCTGCTTCACTGTGCTGAGTCAGCAGTGAGCGGTCACAAGACACGGTCATTGGCGGCTCAGCTTGGCGAGGGTTATATAACACATGGATGGACGTTAAATGACCCTACGTGAGGCATGCAGATCTCTCTTGACTCTAATGATATAGGAGCAGATTTTGCTGAGGTGAGTCTTCTGGCCTGATTCTTTTGGGGTTTGAATTGAAGAAGCTGGTCCTAGAAAACACAAAAGTGCACTATTCATCTATTTTTTTTAATTTACCTCCGCACAGTACAGCTGTCCAGAGAAACCAGAAAAAAATATGTATATGGTCCACAAATGACACCATGACTTCCCTGCTGTCCATACATTTCTGCCCACACCAGTAGCAATGTAAGTATTGAAATGCACCTTGTTTCATTTAAATAACTGACATTTTAAAATAGGATGGTTCACCCAAAATGAAAACTCTCATTATTTGAAATATTTGAATTTGAAATTTGCTCATTTGCTCACCCTCATGATGTTCTGAACCCATTTCTTTCTACCATGAAACACAAATTGTGAACAGAGCAGAAAATCTGTGAACAGATCATTTTTGAGTCAAATTATTTCAGTGAATCAGCTGACCATGTTCACAAAACCAGTCTGTGAATGAAAGACTTGTTCAAAAATCAAACTGATTCATTTCAACTAATTTATTCAGTGATCCGATTTGTTTTATTTCTCAAATTAATAGCTTAATGGAGTCATAATTTAATGCACTCCAATGCAAAAGTATGTTTTTATGCAGTAAAAAAAAACAATATATTACTGACCCCAAACTTTTTAACGGTGGTGCACATTCCTCAGAAATACAGTCACATGGTTTAGATAAAGACGAGGCTGAGTGAACAATGACAGAATTTTCATTTTTGGGTGAACTATCCCTATAAAGCTCTTGGGCAACAAAACCACAAACAACTTCCTATCAGGAAAAGATAAGTGTGATTAGAATTAGTCTTTTTGAATCCAACTTCTCAAGCATTTTGTATTATGATCATCTCGTAAAGCCGCTTGATAACTGGGAATTTCTATGAAAAGGAGAGCTGAAGTGGTTAATTGAAATACATTCAATCGCCCGCTTGGCTGAGTTTCCAAATGCAGGATAAAATCAAAATCCTTTCTTTGTTCTGTGATAAACCCCTTATTTAAAAGATTGTGTTATGTGTTTAGCATCGGAGCGTATCGTCTTCTACCTTAGCAGGCATGAGAGTGTTTCATGATGTTGTTCCCTTTCCTGTGAGCTTCCTTCCTGTTTTTCCCGGGGTTTAGATATATCCTTGAGTCCCAGGATGCAAACAAGCTTAGAGAGCATTAACACGTACCTTTCATCTTTGTAAAAACTGTTTACAATTTTGTACTGCTTGATATACACTGCAACAGATGTATTCATCATATCAAAGCGAAAAGTGTCCATGTTGAATGAGTTTGCTCACAGACATTATTACTAGCTGCAACAACGTAGGCAACGAAGAGCAGCGAGTGAAGAGTAAGCAAATAATATAAGGGTCACAATCTGAACATCTCGGAGAAAACGCCACTAATTTGTCCCCAATGTATCCAGTTTAAAGATTCAATAACAATAATGAAAGTTCACATTGAGATCTGTCAAAAATACTGTTTGTTTTCCAATTGGAAAACAGCTGTTTTTTTTTTTGATTATGTCATTTTGTTTCAAAACTCCTAAAACTATTGCACTATATGGCCAAAAGTTTGTGGACAGACAAAAATTTGATTTCTGAGCAAACAATTCCAAAACTATTGGCATTAATAAGGAGTTTATCCTCTAACAGCTTCCACTCTTCTGTGAAGGTTTCCAGTAGATCATTGGTCTCAAACTCAATTCCTGGAGGGCCATAGCGCTGCACAGTTTAGCTACAACCCTAATCAAACACAATCAATGTCTTCAGGATCACTAGAAACTTCTAAGCAGGTGTAATTTGGAGCTGGTTGGAGCTAAACTCTGCAGAGTTGTTGCCCTCCAGGAATTGAGTTTGAGACCACTGCAGTAGATGTTGGAATGTGCATTTGATCCCATTCAGACACATGCATGAGTAACAATCGCAATACTTTTGGCCATGTTGTGTATATTCCATATTATCTATGATAGTTAGGAATAGTCTGAGCTCTCCAATGAGAGAAGACTCGAGAACAGGAGGCAACATATAACTCTGTCTATTGAATAAATACCCTCTGCAAATATTTATCAACCTTTTTAGTGTCAGGTTCCCCCCACGGTCTCCCATTACTGTCTGAGATACCGATCTTCTAATCTGTTTCTGAAGCAGTTTTTCCTCTGTGTTTGGCAGGTGGACCTCATTATCTCTGTACATTTCCACCCTTCATCTATGTTTCAGCTGAGGATCATACCCTGTTTGGCCCATAGCTGTTATCTCTTGGTTTTGCAGAGGACGTGGAAGGTTAGCTGAGGATGGAAAGCGCGGGAGCAGAAGAAACGGAGACAGATGCTTCACTTCTGTTCTGGTCAGACGGCCGATGACTGCTTGATGCTGTGGAAACTGACACGTGTTGGAGAGGTGGGTATAGACATGGCCCGTGCCACCCGCGCCCGAATGGAGTGCTTGTCCTGCCAGCGGTGCCACCGCTTACGAACGGCTGAGCGTACCTATGGACATAGAAAGAAATATTACTGATATTAAGAATGAGGGGAAATATAATAATTGAAATTAGATATTTATCAAATGAGCAGTATTTATCTATCACATCAGAATCAGAATATTTTTGTATTTATCCTTTATTTTTACAGGAAGGTCCCATTGAGATTAAAATAAATCTCTTCTTCCAGGGAGTTCCTTGCCAAGATGGCCGTACTAAAATTTAACATAAACATATAACACACATAATAAATTCTAAACAATCAAAGCGAAAATATTCATCATAAATCAACAAATGAATTAAAACAGCAACATGTTGTGAATCAGAATGAGCTTTTATTGGCAGGTATGTTTACACATGTGAGGAATTAGTTTTTGTGACAGAAGCTTCCATGTTGATATATATATATATGTGTGCTGTAAAATTATTAATCGTGATTAATCGCATCCAAAATTAAAGTTTTTGTTTACATAATATATGTGTACAGTGTTTATTTATTATGTATATATAAATACATACAAATAAAGTATATATTTTGAAAATATTTATACATATATACATTTAAATATTTATATTATTATATGCATGTTTTTGTATTTATATATACATAATAAGTAAAGACAGTACACAGTTTTATATTATGTAAAATTAGAGAAGCAACATAATATCTGTGTTCAACTGAAAGCAGACAGAGAAAGCACACACACACACACACACACACACACACACACACACACACACAGAGAGAGAGAGAGAGAGAGGTGTGTGCACACGCTGGGAAAGCAAGACCTCGTGCTCGCGCAGCAGTACCGGCGATTCTCAGAAACGAAATAAGGTTTGGGTGCTTTTTTGAAGGGAAAAAGTCACTAAAGGGTCTGCAATGTTGCTAAGTTGGCAACACCGTGCATCTCCATTTCTCCAACTACGGGTTGGGCCACGGGTCAAACAGAAAATATGCGCTGCGCTAATCAATGTTAATAAAATTAGTACCGTTAAAAGTAATTTTCGTTAACGCGTTATTACATATATTAGTGCTGTCAAATGATTAATCGTGATAAATAGATGAATTACATACATAATTTGAGATTAATTGATTAACTACATACGAAATTCCCTTTCATTCGGTCACTTCGCGTTACTCCGGTGACCGATGAATTGGGATCCCTACCAAAACGCCACGGATGCTGCCCCTTTCAGTGCCTTATGCGAACCTCCTGCGTGTCTTTTGGTGTAGGCCAGGGCTCGCAACAAGGAGGCCAGTCACTGTTGTCATAGCACTACCCACTCATTGAGATTGGATAACACTGAGAAAACGTACCCGTTCCAGTTGGAACCGGAACATTGTGGAAGCTCCATTCTTCACGAAGGAGGTTTCGGAAGCACTTACACATGGATAACCGTTTAGGTGCATATGGAAGATTTGGAGGTGATTGTAACCCTCTTGAGAAATGGCAGAGAAGTCTGCCGGGGAAACACGGCTCTGAGCTATACCGTGGAACTTACACAAATGGGATCCATTTAGGTCTCTACATACGATACCCAGCCCTCTACCAGCTCTCATGGATTCATCTAGTGAGGGCCTGCCGCAGGTGATGGAGGAGCTCGACAGGGTCTACAGTACGGGATACTCTGGAGCAGTTTTAGCAAGCCAACACTAACCGGGGCCTCTGAGTGCCTCTACTCAATTAAGGTGAGAACACAGGAGGATACCAGCTCAACACAAAGGCTATAGATTCTAGCGAACGTGCTCGGGGTCGCCTAGCCCGCAGCCCTACAAATATCTGTCAGTGAGGTGCTACGCGCCAACTATTAAAAAATAATAACTGAACATAAGTTTACAAATAAAATATACTGTTTCAGTTGTTACTGCACATCAAAAACTAAAATTGAGGACTTTGCCTCCTCTTTTCAGAATACCACTAATATATATATATAAATATTTATTAGTAGTGTATATCTATATTTGTTCATGTTGCTTTATATATGTGTAGTTTTATTAGTACAACACGAATCAAAATTGAAATTAGTATTGCTGTTTTTAAGCTCTGAATTCCAAGTCAAATAAAGTGGAAATGAAAGACAAATGACAAAAAAGACAGAGAAATTGTGGACAGAGAAAGAGTGAGAACAGGTGTGCATGTGTTTATGTGGGTGGATGTGTATGTGTGACAGGGAAAGAGGAAATAAATACATATCCATGTGGGTACATGTATCAATGACTGTAAGTGTGTGTATGAGGAGCATATACGTCAGAGAAAAGCAGTTTAATTTACAGTAGACAGAAAGAGAAAGATGAAGAATGTGGATGCGTAAGAACACATTAGACCACTTGTGAAAATGCTTAAATAATAATAATAATAATACATATTTCACATTTTAAATATATATTAAATATACAATGCCAGATTTTTTATGTTATCTATACTGCATATACCATCTGAAGAGAGAGGATTTATGTTCTACAAATATGAAGATGAAACCAATTTCTTGTATATATTTTACACTGATCTGAGAGCAGTTTGGTTGCTTCGCTAATGGATCAGATCTGGATTTAAGGTCAGCAGTAAAGCTCTGTCCCAGCAAAAAGTAAATGAAAAATAGATCTGAACATCTGAATCATTAACCTTTAAATCAAACCAGTGTGGTATATGCCACCAATGAAAAGCTACATCATTTGCATACTCAGCATTCTATCATAGCAACCAGGGATTTCTCTCTCCTAAGCAACTAAACTTATGGCATTTCCTTAATCTATGCTCTCAGCAAAGGCTGAAAGTGTTACAGTCCTTTGACAACTAAAATGCCAAATACAGTTTAAATACAGAGGAAATAACCAGTTGCCTGTGGTCATATGAAAAAAAACCTGGACCGCTTCAGACAGTAATTCGGAGGGGGCCGTTTCACTGAATCAATGTTCGGCTCTCAGAAAGACGGTAAAAGACATTGCTCTCGGCAAATCAATCAGATGGATGTCGGTGTAAACATTTAAACCTCCTCTCTGCCTCCAACTCATTCAATACACTTTGTAGGGGGAATCAGTCAACGGATTTCAATATTTATTGGCACTCCAGAGTGCTATAGACAGTGTACAACTTCCATGCCTGTTACTCTCTCGCCAGATTAGGTTTTTGATTCAAAGTCACCAAAGCTTGTATCAACAATGCTGCCGCTGACATTTTAATCAGTAAACACTTCACAAGCCACTGAATCAGAAAAACATGTAAAACCTCCAAACATGTTTAGAATTCAAATCACTGTGATTTCCAGAAGTCTGAGATCTGCTAGTGAGCGACGCCTCGTGGTACCATCAAAGAGGCTCAAAATCACTTTCCAGAACATTCTCGTTCACCGTTCCTGGCCGGTGGAATGATCTTCCCCCATCCGGAATGCTGGATCCCTGTCAATCTTCAAGCAACAACTGAAAACTCATCTCTTTCAACACTACTTGACTTCATCATAAAAAAATAAATCAAAACCAAATTCCTTCCCTTTTTCTATATCTTCATCTTTCTCTTTCTCTCCTTCCCTTGCTAGCTTATATTTATTTGAACAATGCCTAAGACTTGGTGCTAGGGGCACTTCCTCTGTTTGTTTGCCTCTTCAAGATGAATCGCTTTATGTATTCCCCAATTGTAAGTCGCTTTGGATAAAAGCGTCTGCAAAATGACTAAATGTAAATGTAAATTTAAGCTCAGGAGTTGAGTGATGCTATATTGATCAGACTTATATAGACTTATATACCTAATACAGTGTATATAACCACATGCACATATATTATACACTACAGTATATGTGTTGCATATGTACAGTATGTTAAAATGCCCGTCTTGGTAAGTATCCTATAGCAGACATAGCCGGCTGAACGTACAGTATCAGTTTATTCTCTTAAAGTGACAGCACTTTCTTAATATTCATCAATCAGCAACAACAAAGAAATCACTCACTGCTCTTGATTGAATCGCTTTTGTAACTTTAATAAAGATTCTTTAATTTATACAGTCAAATATGCAGTGCTGTTTTACATTTTGTTACTTTATTCAATGTGTGTACCTAAAAACTAATCGACCTACCTAAAAACAACCTGAAAATCACTGTTTATTTTATTTGTATCTTTACTCTATTATATTTATTTGTGCTGTTGCTTGTAGTTAGACAGATTATTCTTATTTTCTTTATTTTTATTTGACAGTATAGTTTTTCCACAAACATACCGAACTGTACCGAAACCGCCACTAAACCGTGATACAAACTGAACCGTAAAAAAGTTGAACCGTGCCACCCCTACACAGTTCACATTGGGGCAGTCGTGGCCTACTGGATAGAGCGTCGGACATGTAACCCAAGGTTTTGGGTTCGAATCTCGGCTCCAGCAGGAATTGTCCACGACTGAGGTGACAACCTTGAGCAATGCACCGAACCCCCAAATGCTCCCCAGGCGACGCAGCGTCAGCTGCCCACTGCTCCAAGTGTGTGTGCGCTTGGATGGGTTAAATGCAGAGAACACATTTCACTGCTGGTTATACTCTTTATAATTACGTATGTGACAAATACAAAATTCTTCTTCTTCTAATTGTATTGTTTTGTTTTTGTTTTGTTTTTGATTTTGGAATAAATAGCTTAAAATGCAGTTAATCTTTGCACAAAAAAAGCGTTAGCATTTGTATCCGGTTGTTATGTTGAAACACTAAGTATAACTTTAGAAGACGAAAAATAGAGTCTGCATTTTTCAATATTAGTTGTTGGTTTCAGGAACAAACAAACAAACAAAATGGCATTCACTAGCCTCTCGTATCTGAATTACATACCATAACAAGACCATCGTGGTGCTTCATATGTCAAGTTTGACAGACAAATCAGTGCAGTTTCTTGTAAAGTGAGGTTTTAAAGCTAATTTAGAAGGAATGGTTGAAAAGATTATAGAAATTGTGATATTTAATATGTACATTTTTAAGATTAGAAATAGATGGTAAACAGCTATGAAATAATCTCAGTCTATACTGCCGCAGTTACAATTGTATAAAAGCACTGTTAGACTGTCATGCTTGTGTGAGCTGAAAAAAAAGTGAATATCTGGGATTATTTTATATTTTATATTTTATTTTGCTTTAAGTGTCAGCAGTCACTGACCCAATGGGTTTTACACTTTTAGAGAAATATAGAAAAAGAGAGAGTCAAGCTCTTAGAGCAAAGTCAGAAGTTTCATATCTAGATTGATTTTTCATCGCTTGGCATGAGTTTGACCTCCCGGACTCATCTTCTGAAACACCCACTTGACACCCACCACCGAGGTTAATTACATACAGCACCAGAGCTTTGCTGTTCACTTCTGATCTACTGTGGAGTCTAACATGTGACCCTCATGGGCATGAGCAACTGTTCATAATGAGCCATAGGCTGCCAGCAACGGTTTCATGTCTGTTCAAACTGTGGCCACTCAGATTTATAAGTTAAGAATATTCTGCAAGCAACATTTAGTTTCACAGAGGGTGCATGTATAACACAAAGACAACTTCACATTACATATGAATTTATCACAATACAGTAAAAAAAAAAAAACGTTAATATAATTTTTTTTTATATAATTTGCCATTTTCATTTTTTTTTCAACCCTTTAGAGTGTGTGTGTGTGTGTGTGTGTTTGTGCCCTTTAGAATTTTCTATATTTCTGCATAAATATGACCCAAAACATTTTCACACAAGTCCTGAAAGTAAACAAAGAGAACCCAATCAAACAAATGAGACAAAATTATTTCCTTTGTCATTTATTTATTGGGAAAATGATTCAGTATTGCATATCTGTGAGTGGCAAAAGTATGTGAATATCTTGGATTAGCTGTTAATTTAAAGGTGAAATTAGAGTCCATCTGTGCAGAGGTGTTTTCAGTAAGTGCAATTCAAGTAAGTTTTATTCAAATAACAGGGATCTATCAAAGTATGATCATGTTTGTGGAAGTGAATCATGTCACGAACAAAAAAGATTACTGAGGACCTCGGAAAAAGGGTTGATGTTGCTCATCAGGTTAGAAAAGTTTACAAAACCATCTCTAAAGAGTTTGGACTCCACACATCCACAGTCAGACAGATTGTGTACAAATGGAGGAAATTCAAGACCACTGTTACCTTCTCGAGAAGTGGTCGACCAACAAAGATCACTCCAAAGCAGAACGTGTAATAGTCTGCGAGGTTGCAGAAGTTCCCAGGGTAACTTCTAAGCAACTAAAAGCCTGTCTCACATTGGCTAATGTCAATGTTAATGAGCCCAGCATCAGGAGAACACAGAGCAAGAAGTTGAGTTGAGTTAACACAGAGCAGAGTTGCAAGAAGAAAGCCACTGTTCTCCAAAAAGAAAATTGCTTGCTAAAGATCATGTGGACAATTCAGAGGACTATTGGGGAAAGTTTAATGGATGGAAAACCAATATAGAACGTATTGGTTTAAATGAGAAGCTATTATGTTCAGAGAAAAGAACAAACCGCATTTGAGCTTAAGAATCTTATCTCATCTGTTTATCCCTGCTTGTTTCCCTGCATCGTTGCCAGGACAGCCTGCCATCATTGATGGGACAATGAATTCTGAATTATACCTGCAAATTCTAAAGGAAAACGTCAGGACATCTGTTTAAGAACAGAGTCTCAAGAGAATATGGGCCATGGAGCAAGACAACAACCCCAAGCACACAAGTCATGATCCAAAAATGGTTAAAGAAGAACAAAGTTTATATTTTGGAATGGCTGAGTCAAAGTCCAGACCTTAATCCAATTCAAATGTTGTGGACTAAGCAAGCAGTTCATTAAAATATTTATCTCTCACTTGTTTGATTCGGTTCTTTTTGTCTATTTTAAGGACTTATATGAAAATCTGATGATGTTGTGGGTCATGTTTTTGCAGAAATAAAGAAAATGATAAAGGGTTCACAAACTTTCAAGCAGCATGAAAAGTAAAACGTATGAAGAAAACAGGGACAAAAATGTGTTGCTTTGTATGATTACAATAATTATGCAATTTAATTATCAAAAAAGTTACATTCAGAATATTCTTAACTTAAAACTCTGAGTGGATGTTTGTTTATATATATCTTATATGTTTCAGTGTTAGTTTAAAATTTATTTCAGGAATATATGACCTCTCGACCCATAGTTCCACAAAATCATAATGACATGGCAGATAGTCTTTTCTTCATTAAATTATATATATATATACAATGCCAATATTCAGTACCCCAAATCATATTTTATAGAATATATATACTCACTGGCCACTTTATTAGGTACACCTTGTTCGTACCGGGTTGGACCCCCTTTTGCCTTCAGAACTGCCTTAATTCTTCGTGGCATAGATTCAACAAGATGTTGGAAACATTCCTCAGAGATTTTGGTCCATATTGACATGATAGCATCACACAGTTGCTGCAGATTTGCTGCAGATCCATGATACGAATCTCCCGTTCCACCACATCCCAAAGCTGCTTTATTAGATTGAGATCTTGTGACTGTAGAGGCCATTTGAGTAAAGTGAACTCATTGTCATGTTCAAGAAACATGAAAGATGATTTGAGCTTTGTAGCATGGTGCATTATCCTGCTGGAAGTAGCCATCAGAAGATGGGTACACTGTAGTCATAAAGAGATGGACATGGTCAGCAACAATACTCAGGTTGGCTGCGGCATTTAAACGATGCTCAATTGGTAATAAGGGGCCAAAGTGTGCCAATAAAATGTCCCCCACACCATTACACCACCACCAGCCTGAACTGTTGAGACAAGGCAAGATGCATCCATGCTTTCATGTTCTTTACGGCAAATTCTGACCCTACCATCTGAATGTCACAGCAGAAATTAAGACTCATCAGACCAGGCAACGTTTTTCAATCTTCTATTGTCCAATTTTGGTGAGCCTGTGTGAATTGTAGCCTCCGTGTGCTGTTCTTAGCTGACAGGAGCGGCACCCGGTGAGGTCTTCTGCTGCTGTAGTTCATCTGCTTCAGGGTTCGAAGTGTTGAGCATTCAAGGTATTCTGCATACCTTGGTTGTAAAGAGTGGTTATTTGAGTTACTGTTGCCTTTCTATCATCTCTAACCAGTCTGCCCATTCTCCTCTGACCTCTGACATCAACAAGGCATTTTCATCCACACAACTGATGCTCACTGGATATTTTCTCTTTTTCGGACCATTCTCTGTAAACCCTAGAGATGGTTGTGTGTGAAAATCTCAGTAGATCAGCAGTTTTTTTAATACTCAGACCAGCCCGTCTGGCACCAACAACCATTTCACGTTCACAGTGCTTCCCTATTCTGATGCTCGGTTTGAACTTCAGCAAGTCGTCTTCACCACATCTAGATGCCTAAATGCAATGAGTTGCTGCCATGTGATTGGCTGATTAGCAATGTGTGTTACCAAGCAATTGAACAGGTGTACTTAATAAAGTGGCCAGTGAGTGTATATAGACATATGATAATTTTATTATTTTGTTTATTCTTTTTTAATTAATTTCTATTTTATTTTATTTTTGTAAATTTGTATTATAATGTTTTTTTTAACTAAATAAAGTTTGGGCAAATCCTAAAGATTTGTTGATAGGCACATTTTTCTTAAGGGGTCGCTAAAGGGGTCTGCAAAGTCGGAAAGTTGGCAACACTGTGCATCTCCATTTCTCCAACTACGGGCTTTGCCACGGGTCAAACAGAAAATGTGCGCTGCGTTAATCGCGCATTAATAAAATTAGTGCCGTTAAAATGTATTTGCGTTAACACGTTATTAACTTGTTAACTTTAACAGCACATATTATATTATATTATATTATATTATACACACACACACACATATACTGTAATTTTTGTGTGAATTTTTCCATTCAAACACAATACGTCAGAGAGAGCTAAATATTTGCACACGTTCTGAGGCGCGGGTTTGCGCGTTTCTGATGAGTGCACGCACAAATTTTCTCACTGCTCACGCCAGCTTGCATCCTCTGGCTCTTAAATGTTTAAACTGGCAAAGCTTACATGAGTTTAGTTTAAACACAGATATCAACGTGTGCTGTTTAGGTCTCACCCCCGGGGATGACGGAATAAATGCTCATATTCCAGCAAACACTCGCATTGAACAAGAATGAATGGTTCCCTTCCGAAGGGAACTTCTACACTGCGTCCTCTAGAGGGTGCTATGGGAACGCCTCTAGAGGACGCAGTGTCTCGTTCCCTATTCTCAGGGAACTATGGTTACATATGGAACCTGAGACGTTTCATTCCGAAGGGAACTTCTACTCTTGCGTCCTCTAGAGATGTTCCCATAGTGCCCTCTAGAGGACGCAGTGTCTCGTTCCCTATTCTCAGGGAACTATGGTTACATATGTAACCTGAGACGTTTGTCCACTTTTTTTTTCATCGCTGTTGTTGTAATGTATTGGGAATCCAGAATGCGCATCCATCAACAGAAGCATACGTTAGCCGAACCCTGTTTGTTTCACGTGTTATTTATAACAAACCATATTTAAGTTGAACCGCAGTCCTAGTGCGTGCCGAACTGTGTGTGGAGAACCGGACGGTTCAGGTTTTTTCCGCGAACCGTGCCACCCCTAGTACATCGTGATAAAAGCATCAAATAAAAAAATTGAAAGAGTAAAAAAACTCATTGAGAGAAAGTGAACAAATGACCATCTGGCTGAAAGTAAGTGCTTTACTGCACTTCCACGTCAGATCATTGTTATTGCATCTGTAATTTAGTACCACTGGCTTTTAGTTCTGAACATATTTGCGTAGCCAGCCAAAAGCACCTTCTGAGTATCACAACATGATGACATTGGTATTTTTTGGAGGTCTTGCATCTGATATTGCGGTGTCCCTTTCATATGTACCGGGAACAGATCAATGTTATCGCTTTGACTTTAAGCAACACTGTACGCTCTGCTTTGCTTGTGTATTCTGATATCTATCTGTGACTCAGGGTGACCTCAGATCAAGCCCCAGACTTTCTGCTTGCCTTGAACATGTTCACTGGCTGAAATGACAACCAAATCAGCCCAGACAGATCCTTTTACAGCACCTGTAAGCGTGTTCACTTAGGGGTACAAGATGATGCGTAAGATGTGCTTGCGTTTGCGATTTGGGCACGGTGCTAAAGAGAAACATTTTGGCTGGACGTTCCCAAAGGTTTACTGTCCTTTTCAAAGGGCATGTAATACAAGCCAGATTTAGACCTCGCAGGAATTAATATTTTATGAGCGGAGTCGGTTTTTATTGGCTGCCAAAAGGGTGGTTTTGGGTTAATGGTGCGTTAGGAGGGTCTCGATGTGATTCTTTTTTTGGCCGAGTCTCATTTGACAGCCATGGCTGAAGAAATCTGAGTTGCCCAATTTACTCAAACTGTTTGCATTGCACTTTAAAGAACAGACCCATTACTTTAGTAGAGCGGTGCTCCTAAGAGTCAAAAACAGAAGGCATTTTTGAGCAAAAAGAAGAAGAACATCTTTCTTACCTCACTGTTCAAAAAGCAGTAGAACACTGACACAAAAAAGCCCTGTAAAGAGAACAAGAGACATTTACAATTACAAGAAAATAAAATCTAAACAATCAAATTTCACTTTTGTAAAGTCAGCATAAAACAGGGTTCACAACCCATTTATCACAGGTATTTTGAAGTGAAATGAGATATTCAATGTGAGGAAATTATTTCAATCCTGCTACAATTATTAGCTGTCAATACTATATAATCATTATCAAATAATTTTAAAACTGCTTGTTTAAAACTGGATTACATTAATAAAACATGAGTTTGTCAAATAGCTGACGCTGAAAGCAAGTCTCATTTCTGAGTAACCTTTAAAAGGGAATGTGCCAATTACATCAAAGAAAAAAAACTTGTATAAAACATAGCTTAACCCCATAGACAATTCATAAACTTAACCCCATAGACAATTCATGAAAAATAATTTAAGTAAACAAATAAACGGTTTTGCTGTCATTATGGTTACATAACATCCTCTTTTCTTCTGGCATGGTATTTTGTAGATGAACTGGTAGACCTCTGTTAATGCCCACAGTAGAAGCTTTTTTTTATTATGTTTTACCCATGAAAAACACCTTTTTAAAGCTAATTAATACAACATTTATCCAAAGTTATATTAATTATCTGTATTTTATAAGGAAATGTGTTCTTTGCCTGAAGGCCATTGCAGACTGAGTCCGAAAATTTCATCCAGAATTGTTGCATGTTGAAAAATAAATACGACCTCACGTTGTTTTAAATATGTTTACACACTGCCTTCGAAATTTTCGACCGTCATAAAAAAATTCTGACCTGGTTAGATTTTCTGTGTTTTCACATCCGTAGCTAGCGTTTTGATAGGAAAGGATGACGAATACGAAAAGTACGAAAAACACATAAGGAAATGTCGGACTCAGGGTGCAAGGACCTTAACTGTGGAATGAATACAGGTAGAACCAATATGGACAATATTGCAGTTGTCACATTTTATACAGTATTGTTTTGAATTATCCATTATCAAATCTTTTTTTGTATACAGTTTTTTTTATTTTATCAATGATTTTACATTCTTTCTTCAGTCTGATCAAGACTAACCAAAACAATCAGTTTGCATTAAGCCGTTTAACATGTTTTAATAACGTGACTACCCAAAAGTTCAATTTTCCCCACAGATGAACTGTCATTCCCACGAGGAGTTGGACAGATGCAGGAGCAGATGAATCTGTGGAAAACATGGCTTCGACATGCGTGGTGAGCCCCCGGGGCACGCCAGGAAGCAAATGGTGCAAAACAGGGGAGAGAGTTGACCTTGTGTGCTTCGAATGACATGGTGGACTGTGAGAAATGTACCACAAAGAAATCGAACGAGGATTTCCGAACATATCGGTGAGATTAATAGAACACTAAATCTCAAAACACACACATTTAGTTGTGCAAACTAATTATTTTTTGTGAAAACAAAAGCCTTTAGTGAATCTGGGGTGAATACACTAAACAGCTGCACCACTTTAGCATGTGATGTTTCAGCACAAAACCTGCATCTTATACACTGCAATCCAGTTTAAGCAAGCATTAAATGTATTTAAATAGCACTGTGCCATATTAAGATTCAGTCACTTTCATTATTTTCTATGCAAATTAGGCTTATTATCAATGCGTTATTCACAAACTTCAGCACTTTTTGTAAAAGACAGCATGTGCAAATAAACAACTCTATCAGGGATTTATTCTTAGTGAATTTCCACCTCTGAGTTGTAAAGATTAGTTTAGGATCTACTTTAACACAATTAATCATAGTCAAAACTGTGTTTGCTCACCTGAAAGGACTCTAGGAAAGAGTTGAAGTAGATGAAGACAACCTGTGAGATCTCATCCTCGCCTGGGTTGACGAAGAACAGCATGTATGTGATGCCCAGCAGCGGCAGAAGAACCAGTGTGGCCTTTACTGCTTTCCTGTGAGAGTCAGAGACGTAGAGATGGTCAGTGATTCATTTATAAATTGCGAGGTCCCGGGACAAAGCGGGGTGACCAACCTCTGATTAGAGGAGGGAGAGGTAATGGAGCATTTGCGCAAATGCATTGGTGGACCAACTTATGTGATTAGCAGCTTGCATGAGTTACTTTTATAGTATGCACATGTACTCCAAAAAAACACGGTTATTTCATTTCAACCCAAACTTTTTTTAAAGTGCTTTCAGTGCTGCCGACTTGCATTTATTTGGTAAAATATAGGTTTGTGTATGTTTTATTTAATCCATAAAACTGTTTCTTTGCTATAAATAATTGTATTTCATACAAAGCAAACTGACAACATGTTAGTCACCTAAATGATACACATCAGTCCACACCATGAAGATTCATTTTTACATGTAAATCAGTATCCACCAACTACAGAAGTAGTTTATTGCCATAGAAGTAACACCTCCAAAACCTAGCATGGATAACATGCATATCTAATTTTGTACTTTCAGTATTATTTTATTTTAAAGGGAATACAATGATTGACATTATCATTATATGTGCTTTTTCATGAAATATATGCACGCTACAGTTCAGCACGAACAGCTTTCATTGGTGTGGGAGGAGGGAACCACCAAATGAGATGCCAGATTGATTTCGGAGGTGCCGGATCCAGATCTGGCTTGTTCCGGCACAAATTAAGCCCTGGAGATTGTAATAAAGAAACCAAACTCATAAATAAAAGTCACATTGGAGTATAACAAGAAAATACTGCCATTTTAGTCTCTCTACTCACTTTTTCCAATCACAATGAATACAATTATAAAAAAAATTTGGTTGCTATTTATTTTAGCTAAATTGAAATAATATTGATATTTCTTTTTTATAGTTAGTCAACTAAATTTGTTCATTTAAATGTAGCTAAAATAAATTGATTGCAACCACTTTTTTTTATAAATTCAATGAATATTTTTTTTCAGTGCACTTTTTTATTGGCAGAGCCAAAAATACACCCAGATTTATTATTTTAAAGGTATTTTAAAACAGATTTTAAAAGAAAAAAGTTGGAAAAGGAAATAATCATTTACACTTTATTTTATACTGTAGTTGGTATTTACATTAAAGTAAGCCTTTTTATTTAATAATTTTTAAATCATACTCTAAACATACAATTTTTTTACTTTAGGAAATTATAATTTAATTGAATTTATTTTATAAATGAAATGATGCATGCCAGATATTCAATATGCAAAAATAATCATCCGATTAAAATCACATTTAACAAACAAACTTTTTTTATTTTACAAATCGAGATATGCAAAAAATAAATAAATTATTTTTTGCCCAGTAGTGCCTGAGTAATGTTAGCTCTGTAGCTAATACACAAAGAGTTACCAGGATGACATTGAGATGAATTCGGTTGAAGCAGTATGTATTGTATTTGCTATGGACCACTGACTGTGACTGTCAAAGACATTAGTCATAGCAGGAAATACAAATGAGATATGTTTAAAGGTGAAGTGTGTAATGTTTTGGATGTTAAAATACATTATCGTATCGCAGTTTAAAATGCAGAGACAGCTACAAGCAAGCCCATAAAGTAGGATGATTGGCTTATATAGTGTAAACACTGTGTTTTTATTAAAACGGCTCGGTTTGTCTGAGCATCCCATCACAGCATCATTAGCTTGCACAACAGTGTTATGCTTTCCAGATTCATTTTACTGCTCTAAACTTTTACTGCATGCAACTGTTGCCTTGCATCTACTATCCTTTTATATCTGTTATTATTTCCCATAAGGAATTTTAGGATAAGCATCTGGACAATGATACCCTAGCTGGGCACAAATAGTCTGTTTATTTTCATCTTACAAAATGTACAAACATTTTGACTTTAAAAACTGTAAAATACAATACCGTTCAAAAGTTTGAGGTTAGTATAATAAATAAAAAGAAATAAAAGAAAATAAATGGGATGCAACGCAATTGACAGACATTTATAGTGTTAAAATATTTAATTTAAAATAAATGCTGTTCTTTTGAACTTTCTATTTATCAAAGAATCCTGAAAACAAATTATCACTGTTTCCACGGTAATATAAAGCAGCACTCTTTTTAGCATTAATAATATTTTAAGAAATGTTTCCTGAGCACCAAATCAGCATATTAGTATGATTTCTGAATGTTTATCTGACACTAAAGACTGGATTAATGATGCCGATTTTTTTTTATCAAATAAATGCAGACTTGTTAAGCATAAAAGCATTTTTTTTAAGTCTAACCTCAAACCTTTGCATGGTGGTGTGTGTTAAGAACTACTCATTTGTTAGCTAACATAGTCATATTAACCAAACTGAAATGAAAACTCAAGTGGTGGGGAGATTTTGTAGTTTTATGAATGGCAAGTCTCCTGGGCTAGCAAAGAAACATTGCTCTGGGATCTGTCAGCGCTGAATAGTCTGCCTCACCTGTACTGGATGGTCTCGGAGGTGGTGGAGGCCCTCAGTTTAGTCATCAGGATCCTCACAATGTTGAAGAGAAAAATGAAGTTAATCTAAAGATGATGAGAGGAAGAGAAAAAGCACTCGATTTTGCACACTTGAATGCCACATAAGAATAATCAATTAAGATTACAAACATAAATCATGGGAAATGTAATAAGATTTGTGAAAGGGGAAGCACCAAACAAATAAAAAAATGCTAAATGACCTGCACACACCAAATCTCATGAAACATTTGTGCAATGTAATGTAATTGGGTAGAGAACCCAAACTGTGCTGACTCACCAGAAGGACCAGGATCATGGGACCCTGATAAATATAATCAGTGTAAATGCCGGCCCGCTTCCCAAACCAGCACCTGCAAAGACATAATTATAATATATGCACATCAGGAAGCCCAGAAAATTATTATACAGTATATATAATATTGTAACCCAATTTCTTCAGATACGGCGTGACTGTTTATCCGTGTAACAATATAAAGGGATTTTGAGATAATCATTTATTATTCTAGCACAATGATTAAGCAAGCAAATATTGTAAAGTGATTAAAGGAGATCCACTGGAAAGAAGCTCTCTCTCTCTCTCTCTCTCTCTGAGAGAGAGAGAGAGAAACAAAGCAAGGAAGGGAAGACAGCAAGCGTGTCCCTTGGGTAGATATGCACCAGATTTGTTAATCTTACAGTTTCAGTTGGGTACACGGCATAATCAAGACTGTCTCGGCTGAGTGTGTCAGTTTTACAGGAAGAGATGAACATATGGTGTTTGGGGATTCGTCTGAAATACAAAATGCTGTCGTTTGTGGAGCTCAACCAAAGACATGCACAGGTTCATACAAGTGAAACACGCCTAATGTTTTTAAATGTGCATGTTTTAAAAATGCTTTTCCTGCGCCGTCTACAACAGTACTTATATAGTATATCACATATTTAATGTGGTCTGGGTGATATTTTCTTTGACCTCATGAATATATTTCTTTAATGTTTTATGCAACATGTCAACTGTCAATGTTGGCTAGCCACTATTAAGAGGACATTTTGCCCAAAAATGAAAAGTCTGTTATCATTTTCTCACCCAAAAGTTGATCCAAACCTGTATTAGTTTCTTACTTCTGTTGAACGCAAAATATGATATTTTAAAGAATGTTGGTAACGAACACTTGTAGTTTCCCATCGTCTTGCACAGTATGGAAAAAAATAGTATGGAAGTCAGTGGTGACCAGAAACTGTTTGGTTACCCACATCCTTCAACAGCTCTTTTGTGTTCAGCGGAAGAAATAAACTCATACAGGTTTGGAACAATTTGTGAGTTAGTAAATGATAACAGAATTGTATTTTTGGGTGAACTGTCCATTTGAGTGAGAAATACATTTTCAAAATAAAACCCACTAGCACCAACCTTGATGGACAGCCTTTGACATTAACAACAAATCTGTGTACTATTATATGGTTAGCTGCATATTATTATTAGCATTTAGCATTGTATCCTTGATGCGCAGAACTCTGACCCATTTTTGGGTCAAATACACCAGTCGAGCAGCACTGCTCTACAGTGTACAGCAGATGTAAGTGAGAAAGAGAATTAGAGAGGTGTTAAGGACTGTTAACAGAGACTCTTTAATAACTCTTCTGCAGGAAATGAAACTGTTTAGTTTGTTAGCACCTCAGAGCCTCCAATTAACAACTATTCATACACAATTATAAAGTTCAAATTGGACATTGTTATCTATTTCCCATTCACAGTCAAGGAAGAATAAAAAATCCACTTTTATCCATCCATCCATCCATCCATCCATCCATCCATCCATCCATCCACCCACCCACCCATCCATCCATCCATCCATCCATCCATCCATCCACCCACCCACCCATCCATCCATCCATCCATCCACCCACCCACCCACCCATCCATCCATCCATCCATCCAACCACCCATCCATCCATCCATCCATCCATCTACAGTTTAAGGGAATCTATCCATCCATCCATCCATCCATCCATCCATCCATCCATCTACAGTTTAAGGAATCTATCCATCCATCCATCCATCCATCCATCCATCCATCCATCCATCCATCCATCCATCCATCCATCCATCCATCCATCCATCCATCATTCACTACTCATCATCCATCCATCCATCCATCCATCCATCAATCCATCCATCCATCCATCCATCCATCCATCCATCCATCCATCATTCACTACTCATCATCCATCCATCCATCCATCCATCCATCCATCCATCCATCCATCCATCATCCATCCATCCATCCATCCTGCAGAAGACAGAAAATGTGCTGTTCTTGCTTTATGTTTTATCTCCAACAATGGTGAAAATACTTTCTTATATTACAATAATGTCACATTTCGTGTGCTTAATGTCATAAATGTCATACATGAAAAATGAATACTATATACCCTCTACCCATATTTATTATAAATACATTAACATTTCTCATTCATTGCTTGTTTGTAAAGTTTCCATCTTGAGACTGAAGAAGCTAAAGTAGGGCTTTAGTAGAATACCTGCCCTAATCGGTCCTTTTAAAGTGTCTACTAATAGCGTGTGTTTGTTTATTTGTTTTTTATTACATGGGTCTTTTTATAGAAGGAGATCTTGTACTGTATATATCACGTCTTGTCTATTGAACTAGAATGTTTACATCAATTTTGTGAGTAGCAGGCGTTAATTAGCCTCACTCAGAGCACAGAATGCTTCTCTGGCTTTATCGTGAATCGATTGTTTAATGACCAGAGTGAGGGTAGATGACAGAGATAATTGGAGTTAATCTAACCTTTAATTGCTTTTATTGTGAATGAGGTGAGGCAGTTTGTGTGTTTAGAGTAACATGCAGGAATTATACAGAGATAAAAAAGAAAGAAAATGGAAGAAAGCCTCAACATGGGAGGAACTCACTTTTCATTGTCATAGTACAGCTTGCCAATGGCCCAAGCGACGATAATGGGGAATGGAATACCTGCGGAAAAAAGCAGAGCAAATTTCCACCCACTCTGATTAGTCTGAAAAATCAAAGACATTACACAAACAGTATAATTGATACTATTAAGGAACTGTGTGATAAATCCTCAGCAATGACTGCAATGCATTCTTAATGAGGAAAATCCAAGGCTTGTTTATTCGCATAATAATAATAATTCGCCCATTGTTCAGAAGAGAACCTGATCAAATTGTAGTCCTCATTAGTGTAATTATCAACTACTGTAACTGTGTCTCCCTTTTCAAGTTCTTAATTGATAGTAATTTAATCACTGATGCACTTTAAAGGCAACATGAAATCAGAAATGACCTTATTTGCTTTCTCAGTTCTTGCACTGTGTCCAAAAAATGTTTATCTGCTTCATTTTGAATCATACTTACTTTCCTCTTTCACTTATGCCATAAATCCAACCCTACATATCGTATATGATATGGACGTAAAATGGATTGTGTACTGTGTGTCAGACTAACATTTAAGTACATTCTATAAAACATTCTGTGATTCTATGAAACAGGTGTCTTTCCAGGAGATCACATCTTTTCTTTTCTTAATAAGTCATATGTTATTTCAATATGCATGATGCAATATCTGTATAATTTCCATCATAGTGCATCGCGGGATACTTACACCAGCCTATACAGATGAACATCCATTTCCTCAGTTTGTCGGTGGAGTATGTCAGTACTATGGCTGTGTGCAGATAGCAGCCCTCTCCAAACATCCAGAAGAAGTTGGTCACATGGAAATAATTATACGCTGCTGTAACCAGCCTGCACCAGATCTGAAAGCAATGAGAGAAAGAGAAATCCAGTTAGATGTTTAGAAACTGTCCTAAATTTTGCCTGAGGAGATCACCATGCCACTTCTTGTTAGCATTCTCTGTTTTAAAATGCTTTTATTTTAATAGCTTAAGGAAATGAAGCTTGTGTGTTTGTGTGTGTGGAAGGGTTACTCTTTATGACTGAAGCCGAGTTCAAACACCAAGCGGGGGATAAAACCTTCTTACTCCAAGGGAAGGGACATTACAGATGGGTAGATTGGGACGGGGGGTCTGAAATGAGGCCTCGGGATGGAACAGATTTAGATTAAAGTATGATAAAAGCCAGTGGGTTATGGCTTCTCATGACAAGACTATCAGAAGCACAATACCTCTTAGGATGTAATACAGATGGTCAGTGTCAAGATGAAAGTCTTACTTCTGAATACGAAATCTTTAGGTTTGGGCAGATCAAAAGTAGTTTTAGATTTGGACAATTTCAAAGGGAATTTTATAAATTGGGATTTAATTTTAAGTTAAAAAAACAGTGTAAACACTGGTGGTAATATCAAGATGTCAAGAGTTCAAATACCCAAATCAGAGCTTCTCTGTTGAAATGATATATTATTAGCCCAGTGTTTTACTTAATTTATGCAATCTGGCAACCATGTCTTGCAATTTGGAATTATTGGAATTAGGAATTTCCATGTTATAATGTTATAATGTGTTTATATTGCTTGTGTTTCTAGAATGAGGCCAATTGAAATAATTTAATTTATAAGAATCCTATTCAAACTGGATTTTTACACTAACACTTTATATATTTTGCTTTCATCTTATTGGTAGTAAATATTATAAGTGTATAAATTAAATAGTTAATATGAATAAAATGCTTATCAATTTACAGAGCTAATAAGTTATTCAAATTTCTACTTTAAATAAATGCCATTTTTTTTTAGTTTGAATTAATCAAATAATCCTGAAAAAAATGTTTCCAGCACATTTGCTCTCACAAAAATAGTAAGAAAATACAAGTGCTAAAATACATACATTTACATAAAAAAAACTTTTAGATACTTTGAAAAAGCTTACATTAAGAAATAATTTAACAGATAAAAAATGTGAAACAGATGTTGAAATGACAGAACTGGATGGGAATGTAGAGATGCTTCTGACATTTGCAGGACACATCCACATCAGAGGGGCTTGTGTGTGTGTGTGTGTGTGTGTCAGCCGTCTATTTAATCCTGTTTAATCCCAGCCACAGCTCCTTTGTTTTGGCCATATTTCATCACTGGCCCTGTCAAGAGTCAAGCTTTCTCGTGAGAAGACAAAATCTGTCACTCTCGGCTAAAGATTGAAGATTATAGCTGTGAGTTATGACTGAAGTGGGAATTATCATAGAAAGATTATACATTTTCAGGCCTCGTAGTTTTCTTTACATCTGTAAGAGAAAGCAAAAACTATTAAAGGTTTATTGCTTCCCAGTATTAATCAGTGAGCTAATAGTCCATAAACCATTACATGTGTTCTGTGGTAATGATTGTGTTTCAACATGTGAAAATGAAAAGCTTCTTCAGTCATAAAGTCCTCTGGCTCTCAGAAGCAATTCAGCAGAATTTTACAACCGTCTTCCATAATAGCCCCCTGGTGGGACAGGAAGTTAGGACCATGTAGAGATTATAAGCTTCTGTGGGATCTTTATTGGTCATTTTACAGTTACTTACTGAACGATGTCTTTCATTAACAGGCATTGCGTAAATTCTCCACAAAGTGACACTTTTCACAATAAATTTACATTTAAGTGACTTACTGTATTCAGGTTATACATTTTTTGTCAGTATGTGTGTTCCCTGGGAATCGAACCCACAACCTTTTGCACTGCTAACACAATGCTCTACCACTGAGCCACAGGAACAGTAGTAAATGTGTAATTTTGTGCCATAAAGCTCAGCAAAGAGCTGTTTGCTCTGCCTTTTGAGCCGCTTCTAAACAGACGCATCTTGTACATATAGAAAAAAAGACATAATGCAAAGCTCAACCTCGTTAAGCAAAGAGGATTGAGTCAAGATGGTCTTTGTATAAACCAAGAGGTAACTGGGTTTACTTGCTTGAACTGTAATTGAAACAATTCAAAACAAGTGCATCAATGACATCGCGTATTTACACAGTTTCCTTCACATTTAAACAGCCTCCGGCTCTCCACTCTGTCCAAGAAGGCTCATTTTATTTCATCTAGACAGGTCAACGGAAGGCATTTCTCCACAAATCCTTTCTTATCACTTTTATACATCTCAAAGGAGCTTTCTTTGAATGTAAACTAGGAAAATTAAGCCACTGCTGTCTGCACAAAGACCTGGAGGAAAGATTAAAAACCACTTCCGCCTTAAAACCCCTTGCAACTTTTTTCTTCCCTTTTTAAGGTTCTCTCTGGGGGAGTTCAGAGGTACAACTGATGTGCTGCCGTGCAAAATCTTAGCATGAAGAGCCAATTAAGTCAGCCCTTGCATAAAATACAGATAAACAGATACAAATTATGCTTTGGCAAATATGAAAGATAAGCATCAAGGACAAACATGGCACAATCAAACTCTGATTCTTTCTGAAGAGCCATGTGCATCATAAAGTATGAGGCTGAATTTGGATGTAGATAGAAAAGCCCCTTGGGACGTGGCGGTAGATGAATTAATTGCACGGCTCAGTTGATTAAGGAAGCACAGAAATGTGTAAGGTAATTAATTCTTGGGGAAGCATAGCGAATGGTGACTCAGGGGCCGAGCTGTTTACATTCCCACCCAAAACACCCACCAACACACGTCTAGTGCCAACAATGCCATAGACTCTGAGACTAGTTCGATTTCCTTGTCTGTTAGAGTGCAGAAACGGAGAACCAGGTGTCAGGGACAGTTTTTGAATGCAATTAAATGAATAGTTTATTAACCCACAAATGAACATTTGCTGAAAATGGACTCACCCTCATACTATCCAAGATGTAGATGAGTTACAGACGTTCATAACAGATTTAGAGAAATTTCGCCTTAGATCACTTGCTAACCAATGGATCCTTAGCAGTCAATGGGTGCCATCAGAAAGTTCAAACAGCTAATAAAAAAAAATATAAAAAAAAATACCTCCCATAATAACCAATAAGTAACCGTGCGACTCCAGTGTGCAGGGACACCGGCAAAGGATATAAGTATCGCTTTTTATTGTTCCTCTTTTCTACTACTTGTTTCACTTCTGTTTCAGTTTTTTTTATAACCATTTCTTACTATGTGTAAGTTGTTGTTGTTTTTTAGCATGTGTGTTTGACTTATTTTTTATTACTGATAAACTAATGTAGTTTGATTTGTATTTGTTATCTATTTTAGTTTTAGTTACAGTTGTAGTAATGTTGTCATTTTATTAGTTTTTTTATTAAGTTTTAGCTTTATTTAATTTGAGTTATTTTAATAATTTAACATTATAATTAAATAATATAGATATGGGTGTTTGGCTTAGTGATGTTAGAATCATTTGTATACTCTTAACTTTTGTTGGTTTAATATTTTGAATTGTTTTTAGCTTTATTTTTTGTTTTCATTTAAATGTTTAGTTTTGAAATGTTGTTGTATGCATTTGTCATTTTTATGTAATTTCTTTATTTTCTTAAATGTGTATATAGAATTTATAGAGTTTTTACTTATTGTTTTAGTTACTTTTTCTTATTTGTAAGTTGCTTTTGATAAAAGTGTCTGCTAAATGACTAAAAGTAAAGTAAAGTAAATAACAGACACGACTCCAGTCAAAATATAAACATATTGTGAAGTGAAAATCTCCTTGATTGTAAGATACAAATCCATAATTATGGTGTTTTAACTTTAATTATGTTGCTTCTGGCCAAAAAACCTGTTCAATAATCGATAACACATCCTCAGAGAAAAAGTCCATCCCCTGCTGTCCTCCCACATCAAAATCCAACTGTATGCCCTGTTCTAGTGAATCTGTTTTTTCAGATCTGTGCATATTTCTCTCCTGTTTCAGCCAAGATTACTTTTTTTCACTGGAGAAGCACTATTATGGATTAATTACTCATATTTGTGCTGTAAACAATGGATTCAAATGAAAAAGTCTTAATATTGTCTTTGTTTCTTACAAACATGTCACTTTTCACTTGACAAGACGTTAATTGATGGACTGGAGTTGTGTGGTTTATTTGTGGATTATTGTGTTCAATTTTCTGCAGATGATCCATTCACTGCAGATGATCCATTAGTGAGCAAGTGATGTAATGCTAATATTCTCCGAATCTGTTCAGATGTGCCAGGGTTCTGTCACTTCGGTCTAGTGTTATTCATGGTTTTGGGACAGAGCACTGATACTCCCGTCATGTCCTGTTTTCACGTGAGCGTGCGGATTTGAGCGCGCTCGTGCCGTGCGCTCTCTCGTCTGCATGCCTTGTTTCATGTTGGAGTGTGGTGTTCGGATCCTGGCACTCTTGTCTTGAGTTTCGGTTTCGTGTCGGGGTTAGGACACTCGCGCTCCACGTTCTGTCTCATTGTGTGAGTGTGCGGTCTTGAGTTCGCTCGGCCGCACGCTCTTCTGTCCACGTGTGTTTTGTGGTGTTGCACGCAGTTCGTGTTTTTATCGGCTGCGTGCATTCATGTTATATCTTGTGCTGTATGGCATGCAGCTTTTGTATTCATTAGCTGTGTGCTTTCATGTTGTCACGTCTTGTGTGAACACGTGGCTTATGAGTTTTCTCATTAGCTGCGTGTTCGTGTCCTGTTTTGCACATGGCTGGTGATTTGTTTGCTGGCCATGTGCTTGTGTTTATTTTTGTGTGAGCACATGGCTTTTGTCAAAGTTTTCTGTGTGTCATGTGCTATCAAGTCAATTGTCTTGACCCACCCATCGTGTTACCTGATTATTGGTTAATCTGCCCCACCTGTGTTTCCCTCGTTACCCTCCTCATTTGCTCCCTTTATAATCTCCTTGTGTTTGCAGTCCTGTGCCAGTTCGTCATCTATGTTACCGTTGAGTGTGTCCTGTCCTGTCCTGTCCTGTCCTGTCCTGTCCTGTCCTGTCCTGTCCTGTCCTGTCCTGTCCTGTCCTGTCCTGTCCTGTCCTGTCCTGTCCTGTCCTGTCCTGTCCTGTCCTGTCCTGTCCTTGCCAGCTGTCTTGTTTTTCCCCTTCGGGGTAGTTTTAGTTTTAGTTTTGTTTATTTTTTACTAATAAAGCCTATTCTCCTGCACCACTGAGTCCTCACCTCATCCCTACATCCCCAACTCTGACAAGATGAAGAAACAAACTCAACTACATCCTGGAAGGCCCAAGGGAGAGTACATTTTCTGCAAATTTTCATTTCAAGTGAACTATGCCTTTAATAAATTTGTGTTTGTCTGCATGTGTGCCAACAGAATGAGCGAGAATAACAGATGGGTGAAGAGAGAGAAATAGTGAGAACTAACAATGGACGGAACAAAAAAGGTGGGTGTACACGTGTTGTGAGAAATAACAATGGATTATGTGTGCACTGCTTGTGTATTTTGAAAAGTAATAAGAGAAGCAGAGATTATTTGTCTGTGTATGTGTTTACTCACCACGTTGCTCTCATGCACCTCTGGGTTCATGGTGAGCTGCACCACGAACCAGGTGGCATGTCGCAGGATAAATGCTGTAATCAGGTTCCAGTGGATGATATTTCTCAGACACCGGATACTCCTGAGAATGGAGGGGAAGGAAAGATGGAAGGAAAGAAAGATTTACTCTTCCTATCCAGGCTTTTTGTTGTCTTTCACAGGGTGTGAATGTATTCACAGCATGACTTCATGTTGTTTTATTGGTAGATCCATTGTGCTGTTGAGTTTTCTCAGCGTGCGGTCCCATCAGAGCACATTATGCTTATCTTTAAATGGCTCACCAACTGTGTGAAGCGGTTGCATCTTCAAGTAATGCACATTTAATATTCAGAACTCATTTAATATACACACAGGGTGTGTACTGATAAAAATGTAGTCAAATTAATCAGATTATATGCCCTATAATAAAAATAAAAACACACAGGGACAGTTCTCTAAAATCCTAAAATCTGTGATCATTTACTCACTCTCATGTTGTCTATATGATTATATATTCTATTATATGTCTATATACGACAAAAGAAGATATTTTGAAGAATCTTGCAACCGAACTGTTTTGCTACTCTTATTTGTCTTTTTTATTTTCCACAGATAAAAGAATACAGATACAGGTAAAGCAATATAGATTTGGTCAACTTTATGAACTGTCTTTTTTGGGTAAACTATCCTTTCAACAACCACCTCTTTGACAGTGAAAATGTGCTGCTTACCATCATATTCATTCTTTTGTTTGATTCATTTTTACATGTACATTTAGCAGATGCTTTTTTTTCCAGTATCTGTTTTTCCTGGGAATTGAACCCACAACCTTTGCGCTGCTAACGCAATGCTCTACCACTGAGCCACAGGAACACAGATATCTCGGTCCACACTCATATCCCTTAGCATTTTGGTGTCATGGTGAAAAGCAATGAAAAATGGTTTGGTCCTTAAAATGATAATAAACATGGTGCCTAACAGGCTTTCTTTGTGTGTTTTAAAATGTCACCAGTGCCTCAAGAGAAACATTTGGTTCGGGCTGCCGCGTTGAAAAGCTACATATCAACATCTCAGCATTTTCCAACAGATTTCCTGCTTCTGAAATGCTTTAGAAGAAGCTGCTCCAATATGAAACACACTAAACTGGCAGTCAGAATAGTGTCAATCTGAAGCAGGTCAAGAAGTTGAGGGCAAACTCAATGCACTTTGAGTAACCTTGGCTTTCAGACTGACTGCTCAGATATGTGTCATCAAGCGATGAAAGGTTTTGCCCTAACAGCTGTATATAAACACCGTCACAAAGGCTATTTACTGCACAATATTCCTTTCTGTTGTATATTCTCATGTGTGCTGGTATATACAGCAGGAACAACATCAAGATTTCTATTTTTACTAACACATCTGCTTGAAATTTTTATAACTGGCTGTTTTGTTCTTACGACTGAGTGAGAATTTGTTATAGAATGACCTTTGTTTGGCCTCAGGACTGTTTACACGTGACAACTATAAGGGCGTCATGATGCTATTTTTTTATAAGGGGACTTCAATGCCAGTCTAGGCTCAACGTTGCATCACTGGCAAAATGAAACAAGAAAACAAGATAAAAGAACAACCACTTTTAATAGTTAAGGGTAAGATTTGTTAAGCTTTTTATTAGCATGCAACAAGACTAGGCTTCAAAATATTTTCCGAAATAAATCTGAACTTGACAGTCAGTGGTCCTCATGCATTTTCATTCTTTCACAGTGTGTTGTAAATTACCCTCTTTTTCTGCTTCTCTCGCATTCTCATGAGTTATGGCATAAATAACAGCAGTGCGACTCAAAGGTCAACTTGCCTGTGATATCAGCTTCAGGCTGGAGCCGCTATTTACGACTGACCAAAGCCCAACAGTGACCTCCAAATCAAAGCAGTCATCATTTTTAGATAAGCAGGAGAACTTCCCGGATCAGAAGAAAAAAAGAAGATCTTACAGAAGCATGAGTAAACTCTTAGGGCAGTTTCTCAGTGCCACAAACAAACAGGTTTAAAAACCAACAGAACTGATTCAGCAGCCAAAAATGAGAAGAAAGTACCATTAAATGACTCTATTTTGACGAATGCTGATACTTCAGTCTCACTGCAGAGGACAGACTGGCACAGTCATCTCCATAATGATCCCATGATGAGACACATTTATAGATCATATGGAAAATGGGCTGAGGTTCTCCATGCATGTTTAATGTTGAGTTATGCTAGATGAAATGCACCCTGAAACATGAGGTTTTATTTATCATCTACTTCCTTGTAAATGTTAAACTGTTAAGGGCTATTAAGCGATGATGAACAGATACATGGCACTGATTTTACATCACACATTTAACCCAGTTTCTCATATTTCATTGATTAGTTTAAGTCCTATTGGGCAGGAACATAATGTTGTCATGCATGTTTATGCCCGTAAGAGCTGATTAATATCCATCCTTCACTCTCTCTATGCGCCTCTGACCTCTTTTCCAATTAACTCTGACAGCTCAAAGGAAACAAACGTAAAACAGAGAGATAGAGAAAAGATGGAGGTTTTGTTGAATTGACCTCAAGCGATAAAATGTGCAAAACAATCACATATCCTGTCAAATAACAATGAAACGGGATCTTCCATGACTATACGATGTCACAGGTTTAGAGAAAAAAAAACTATTCCTATCTGAAATGATTTTTTTTTTTTTACTTAAAAAAAAGAATGCATTTCACATTCACATCAGATCCAAAAACACATTAGCAAACACAAATCCCATAAACACACAGTTAGCAGTTGCCTCAGTGGTGCATTTATGTGTCATCTCAGCATGAAGCTGTTAGTCTGGGGAAATTGATTTACTGCAAAGGTTGCAAGGGTACAAATTATGACATTGCTCAGCACCAAAGCCTTTGTCTCTCTCTGCCTGTGCATCTCATTAGCAGATCAAACCTAAAAAGAAAACAACATCAGCATGAGAAGCAGAATCTCTTTTAAGCATTTCCTTACAAAAAGATAAAAGAAGAACATTAGTTTTTTAAATATGCTTTAGTTTGCAGTTAGATGCTTGAATTATAGGTGGCCCAGAGATAATCTGCACCTTTTCTTACAAGTTTTTCACCTTTTCCAATGCTGATTTTTGGGAAAATATGATGAAATATTATGCGATTTCAAGTTTTCCTTTCTCTTTGGAGTGTTACAAGCTGTTTGTGCATAGATAAGATCCTAGAAGTTGCAAAGACTAAAGACTCAAAACCAAAGAGATATTCTTTATCAAAGTTAAGACTCTGCCACGCCCTCCTAAAACGGCTGATTCAAACACGCCCCCACATGTCTACATCACGGTGTGGGAATATTAGCAAAACACTGCCCAAACGTACACGCAAAGAAAGAAGGCAGAACTATTATTCTTGCTGTAGTATTGCTGCTGCCGCCGCGCCATGTCCTGGAGGCGCTGTGTTTCAATGTGAAAGTGAAAGTACTTTGTTTGGGCTTCTAAAAGAGGACACAACTAGAAATCAGTGGTTAAGTTGTATTACAACACTGTTCCAGAACAGTTCAACCCAAACATTAGAGTGTGCAGCACATTTTACGGAGGACTATTTCCTGAACCTGGAAGAGTAGCCTACAACGCTGGCTTGCACAAAGACTGTTTCTATAAAGCGAGGCAATTCCAACAAGTCTGGCGCTTCTGACTCACAGCCTGTAAGTATGTTTTCTTATTTAAAGAATTTGTCACTGACGATTCAAACGCAAGTTTTGGGCAGTGTGGGGTAATGCTTGTTGTTTCTCTGATCACAAATGCAGACATGGTAATGTTTACGCGGTGTGATGCAACGTGACGTGTAAAAAGACAGTATAAGTCATTATAATCAGTCATTATTTCCCCACTGGATGCAATAAATGCCTCATTTATTATGGGTTTTATTGTTTTAATCTCATCGCGCCGGGACACCGCATCACAATACGGTAAGGGGCGTAACATTTCCATCTCACGCTTGAGGTATTCGGCCAATCACAAAAGATAGCTGGATAGCTGGCCAATCAGAGCACCCCTCGCTTCTCAAAACAAAGAGCTTTATAAAAATCGGCGCACTTCAGAAAGGCGGGGCATAGAGGAGCAACTATAATGTACCGTATGTGGAGAATAATGTGTTTTTAACCTTAAACCACATAAACACATTGCATTACACCAAATACACCAAATAATGTTCTTTTTAGCAATGTCCCATTTAAATATAGTAAACAGAGCTGCAATAACTACAATTTTATACAAATAAAATGACATAATTATGGCTGGACAGATCTTTCAAAAACATAAAAATGGTAGTGGACCACTAGAATTGTAAAACAAAACAAAAATCCAGAAATGGGAATGCTAAAGGGAATCTTTCTCCAGGTATAACACACCTTCTTGATATATAAACAGCCATTTAGCTGCAATGGGAACATATCAGAGAGATGAGATGTCTTGAAAGTGACATCAGAGAGTGGCTCCATTAGAGCTCTAGAATAAAGATAGAAAGTATCCATGAATGCTCTTTGTAAAAGCCTCTCTCACGCAGACATGGAGTCACTATTCTTTACCCAAACCAGATCCTTTACTCGAGACAAAACCGCATTTCTCAGCTGGAATCTCCACCTCAGCTAATTATTTTGACTGTTTGTCAGATTGTACAGCAAGATCTAGGTAAACATTTTGTCTGAGAATGGATATAAATAAACTCCCGCCTATCAACGCTATCTGCGTTAAACATGGTGGTCTGACATCTGCAGGATTGATGGATGGATTGTGAAAATGATGATGCAATTCTCCTGGTGACAGATGGGAAGATGCGCCGTCTTCTGAATAGTAATCACCAGCTTTACAGATTTATGAAGAAGAGATGAGATGAGACTTGATGTTTAAACTCAAGTCATCCCTGTTGTTTATGAATGGCGCCTCTGGTTTATAATTGCATATTAGAGGTTATCTGACTAAGCACCAAATCTGCTCTCAAGATTTCTCATTTTGTTTCTTTTTCATTTGATTATTAATATTACAATTAGAGCTGTCAATTTAACACATTCATTTAGTACAATTAATTATAGAAAAAAATAAAGAAGCTACAAAGAAAAATCCATTATACCAGCCTTAAAATGGGGAAAATTGATTATGTTAAATATTTAAATGTCTATTTAATGCTTTACTCACCCGTCACATCAATTCTGTATTATTAATATTGTGTCTTATAAACTTTGTATTATCTTAATTTTGGGACTGTTTATAAACAAACATTGATATACACAATACGAACAGTGATTGATTTAAACAACAAATAAGCAAATTATGTGATTAATTCATTATTTTGTTATTAACTGAAAGCCCTATTATAATATGCAAACGACAAGCAAATACAATTTTCTGTGCATACCATTCAAAAACAACCATAGCTACTGAAAGCACTGCGTTTCAGAGTTTTTTTGTCTGTAAAAGTGTGTATTTGATTTAATTTCCCTCCTCAGTTAACTGACTGCAATTGCTAGTATGATGGATGTATGTAGACAAACAATGGGAGCGGGTGAGGATGACTTTTATCTTGAAGAAGGACGGTTGTGAGGCCAGTGTTGTCCTTGTGAAAACACAAGCTCTGGGCGTTTAGCAGCAGATCTGCCGCTTATGCGGTTCCCTGACCTCGTTCACACAACACTCTGAGCAGCTGCCTCTGACATTACTTTCTCATTAGTTACGGATGGTACACCCACAAATCTTTACACACAAACTGTACACACACACACACACACACACACACACACACACACACACTCAAACTGGCAAATACACCATGCTGGCTAGTGTTTGTGGGTAAACGTGGCTGCATGCAGATGTGGCTGCACTTTCTGTTAATTAAGACCTGTTAACGTGCTTCATTGTTAGAGATGTGATTTCCCACATAATGCCAACTAACACATTTGTCTTTTACTGCATAATTCTCATTAATTTTACCCCGTGCAGTTTTCAGTTGCTCTATTTCACTTCAAAAGGAGAACTGATTAATGTTATTCGTGTTTACAACATAAATGTGTTTAAAAAATATTGTTGATAAATGGAAAAAAAAGCATGCCATTAAAATGTGTTAATTTGTATTTGTTAAAAAACTGTGATTTCTCACACTCATGTTGTTCTAAACCCATATGCTGATGGGTGAAACACACAAGAAAATGCTTCTTTTAATGAACACTGTTTTTCCCCCAATATTAAATACATTTGTGAAGCAAGGCCGTAACCATGTCGTGGACATTGAGAGGGGGGCAATTATATATATATATATATATATATATATATATATATATATATATTGTATATACAGTATATACCATAACTTTTATTGTAATAAATTAGGTTTCATACTGAATCGCTACATTATATTTCTCAGCAACGACGTGTTTTTGAAGTAGGACTAAATTCACAGTTTAATTGTTTGTAGGGACAGACAAACAGACGCAGATGATTAACACACGCACATTTCATCTCTCTCTTCCTCCCTCTCTCTCTCTCTCTCTCTCTCGCTCTCTCTCTCTCAAAATAGGCATATTTGAGAAAAAAAGTTTAGTAGTTTGCTTCAATGTATATAACTTTGTTCATTTAACATTTCACGAGTTCACACTTACTTAATAATGAACTGAGTAAACGGTATGCGTATTTGGCGTGCTGTCCGAGGAGAGGGCTCCGAGCTCGGTAGTAGTTCCCGAGCCCGGGGTACTCCCCTCGCCCAGGGAGAGGGGTCCGAGCTCGGCATTTGGCCCGGACCCAAAAGCTCCCCCTACCCCCTGCTGGGGTGTAAACGGACTGGAAGTGTGGAGTTGGGGTGGTGGAGGGATTCTGGAAGACTAGAGATAATGGAGGTAAGGCTGCTTGATTATTTATAGGGGTTCTCTCTAGCGTTTATTGGGTAAGTGATGTGATTACTGATGATGAATTGGCTGTGTTAATTATCCGCGCGTGCTCCTCCCGAAACTTGTTTGTGAAACATCACTTCACGAGTTCACACTTACTTAATAATGAACTGAGTAAACGGTATGCGTATTTGGCGTGCTGTCCGAGGAGAGGGCTCCGAGCTCGGTAGTAGTTCCCGAGCCCGGGGTACTCCCCTCGCCCAGGGAGAGGGGTCCGAGCTCAGCATTTGGCCCGGACCCAAAGCTCCCCAAAGAATGCTTATCGTGGGACAGCAGCCAAATAGGCTAAGAGACCCCCCAAAAATTGCATGGTTTTAGGGCTGATGGGATGCTGGACAATGCTTGTAAAGATGCTGCGGCATCTTAGAGGAAGAAGCGGCTTCTGCTGAAGTGTGCTGGTGTGGCGGTGTGGGGAGAGGAGGGAGGATGTGAGGGTAGATACTGCTGCGGCAGTGGGGAAATATATATGGTGCTCCTG
This sequence comes from Gymnocypris eckloni scoliostomus, assembly GCA_027564155.1. Lineage (NCBI taxonomy): Eukaryota > Metazoa > Chordata > Actinopteri > Cypriniformes > Cyprinidae > Gymnocypris > Gymnocypris eckloni. The sequence goes on along the minus strand of CM050415.1, from coordinate 36,062,056 downwards.
CGAGCAAACACTGCTGCGGCAGTGGGAGGTATTGATGGAGCTCCTGCGGGCGGACACTGCTGCAGTGGGGAAATACTGGGAAGGCTCCTGGGAGCGGGCACTGCTGCGGCAGTGAGGAAAATAGAGGGGGTTGGGTAGAGGGGTCGGGGAAGAGGCTCCTGGAGCGAGCACTGCTGGGGCAGTGAGGAAATATAGGTAGCGCCTCCTGCGGAGCAGGCACTGCTGGGGCAGTGAGGAAATACAGGTAGCGCTCCTGAGGGGAGCATTCACTACTGCAGTAGTGAGGAAATATGGGTAGCGCTCCTGCGGGAGCAGTCACTGCTGCGGCAGTGGAAAAAATGGAGAGAGAGCTCCTGCGGGAGCGGACACTACTGCGGTAGTTGGGAGAAACGGGAGGTGCTCCTGCGGGAGCGGTCGCTGCTGGGGCAGTGGGGAAAAATAGAGAAGGATCCTGCTAGAGCAGGCACTACTGCGGCAGTGGAATATAGAGAAGGTTCCTGCTAGAGCAGGCACTGCTGCGGCAGTGAAGAAGACGGCTGGTGGGAGGGGGAAGAGAAGGCTTGCTGGAGGCGAGCACTGCTGCGGCAGTGAGGGAATACAGATAGCGCTCCTGCGGGAGCAGTCACTGCTGGGGCAGTGGGGAAATACAGGTAGCGCTCCTGAGGGGAGCAGTCACTACAGCGGTAGTGATGAAATACAGATAGCGCTCCTGCTGGAGCAGTCACTGCTGCGGCGAGGGGAAATACAGAAAAGGCTCCTTCGGGAGTAGACACTGCTGCGGCAATGGTGGAAATACAGAGAAAGCTCCTGTGGGAGCGGGCACTGCTGCGGCAGTGAAAAAAAACGGTTGGGTTGGGGTGGGGGGGGGTAAGAGAAGGCTCCTGCTGTAGCGAGCACTGCTGCGGCAGTGAGGGAATATAAATAGCGCTCCTGCGGGAGCAGACACTGCTGCGGCAGTGGGGAAATACAGATAGCGCTCCTGAGGGGAGCAGTCACTACAGCGGTAGTGATGAAATACAGATAGCGCTCCTGCTGGAGCAGTCACTGCTGCGGCGAGGGGAAATACAGAAAAGGCTCCTTCGGGAGTAGACACTGCTGCGGCAATGGTGGAAATACAGAGAAAGCTCCTGCGGAGCGGGCACTGCTGCGGCAGTGAAAAAAAAAAAAAACGGTTGGGTTGGGGTGGGGGGTAAGAGAAGGCTCCTGCTGCGAGCACTGCTGCGGCAGTGAGGGAATATAAATAGCTCCTGGGAGCAGACACTGCTGCGGCAGTGGGGAAATACAGATAGCTCCTGAGGGGGAGCAGTCACTACTGCGGTAGTGATGAAATACAGATAGTGCTCCTGCTGGAGCAGTCACTGCCTAGGGAAATACAGAAAAGGCTCCTTCTGGAGTAGACATTGCTGCGGCAATGGTGGAAATACAGAGAAAGCTCCTGCGGAGCGGGCACTGCTGCGGCAGTGGGAAAAACAGTTGGGTTGGGGGTGAGGGTGATGGAGAGGAGGCGGTTGCTATGGGGTTTCGGAGGTGTATTCTAAAGGGGTGGCCGATTAGGGTCTGGTGGGCTTCCTTGATGTGGGAGCGGTTTAGTCGAATGTAGCTTTTGAAAGCCTCTGACGACCAGCGACCGAGTTCTTGGATCTGCTGTTGGGAAAGGCCTTTGTGGGCCGCTGTGGTTGCTGCGCCTATTCGGAATGAATGGCTGGAAAAGTTTCCGGCTGGGGTACCTGATAGGTGCAGGACTGCCTTGAGGTGCTTTTGGAACCAGAAGCGAGTGGCGGGGCGGTTGGAGTCGTCTGTGAAAAGGGGGTCGGATGGGAGTTTGGACTGTGATTTCCTTAGATGGAGGAAAGCTAGGAGGGTTTGGTATGGTGATAAAGGTGATTGGAGTTTGAAAATGTAAATGAAGTGGCCTTTCTTTGTTTGGTCTGTCTTACTTTGCTTAATGGTGTAAGAAATGGTTTCGTCGTCCAGTACTACTAGGTCTGAGATAGTGGGGTGGATGGCTGGGTCGAAACTGGATGAGATGGCGAGCTCAGAGCATCTGAGAAAGCCGAAGAAGGCCAGGATAAACATGGCATCGAGTGTGTGGGCGGTGTGGGCAGAATGGTAGCCTCTGCGGAGGGTGGAAATGCATTTGGTCAAAATTTTTAAAGTTATGGGCTGCCTGGAGTCTGGGCGGGTGGAATTGGTTTTTTGGATACCTTTAATGAGTAGGGAGGTCTGTGAATTGGCTATGTGGGCGGAAGGGGAACCGTATAAAAGTTTGTGAAAAAATTGTAGTCCGCTTAGGTAGCCTTTAATGGAAGTGGTTTGGAGTTTTTTTTATGTTGAGGTGGGAGATGAATGAGGTGATGGCCAGTAGTGAAAAGGTGGGGAATGGCAAGTTATAAGTGGAGTGAAAAGTTTTGAAGCTTTTCCATGCTGTCAGGTATGACTGGAGGGTCCTTGGGGAGACTGCTTGGAGAATTGAATTGAGGGAGGCTTCGAGAGAGGTTTCAAGGGATGGTTTAAGGGAATATCAGTTCTGAAAAGGAGGTACTGGGGTGGGGAGTGGATCTGCCTCCGTGCCAATGTTCTGAATTTCTGGTAGGATTTGTGACCTGATGGAGTTGGCTACGGGGTGGTTCCAGTGCTAGTGCGTTTGGAGGTATGGGTAGAGGCGAGGCGGTAGAAAGAGAAAGGGGGCTCGGGACGGAGCTGACTGCGTGGAAGAGAGGGGAATGGCTGGTGTTTGGGTCGATGATTGGGGTAAGTTTGAGCCTGAAAGAGCTTGGTGGACGGAGAGAGGGGGAAGGGGGGTAAACGGCGCCGGGCTTGCGCTGATGGAGTAGGGCTGGCCGTGAGTGGCGGAGCTGCGGGCCATGGGTAGGGAGGGGTTCGTTGGTCCGAGGCTGCGTATGCCTGACGGAGGCGTGCTTGTTCTGGTGAGGCGGCTTGTGGAGGCGAGGCTGGCTCGCTGGGCTGGGTTGCGAGCTGGCGTTCGGTGGAAGCTCGAGGAAGGTGGGGCTGAGGGCTGCGGCATCCGGGCGTGGCCTAAGCTGGCCGAGGCCTGCCGCTGCGGGCCGGTCCTTGAGGAGTGAAGATTGAGCCGGGCCGCGAGTAGGGTGATTTGCGGCTCTTGCTCGCTGTGGTCGCTGATTTGAGTGGAGGGAGGAATTTTGAAGTTCCCGGACTGGAGAGAATTGTAGAGGGCGAGGAGATCTGACTTGCTTGACGTCGTCGGATAATGGCGCGGCGTTGGTGAGAACTTTGACGGAGTTCTGCCACGGTCCAATTTCTGCTGATGGAGCGTGTGAGAAGACTGACGCAGCGTGGAGGAGGCTGGAGAAGGTGGTTGCTGCCTTGGAGGCGAGGGTGAAGGCGGGCTGCGGCGCTTGAGGCGTTAGCAGCGGTGGTGCGGGAAGGCGGCGGGCCCGTGCAGCCACGGGCTCGGTTGAGTTGCCCTGCGGATCGCTGGTGCTTTGACGGCGGCGGGAGGATCCGATGAGTCGGTAGGACTTTCATCGCGGAAAACTTCGATCTCTGACATGTTGCAGGCGGAGGCGGCTTCACGCTTGCTTGCTGCAGGCCACATAGTTTGTAATATTCGGGAAAAAGGCTGTAGAGCCTGATCAGCCTGTGCTGCTAACAGTGGCAGACTCGTGCTGGCGTTAGCTACGGGAGCTGGAGGCCGCTCAAAGAAAGTAGAACAAAAATATGAGATGTGGGGCTGCGTTGCAAGTGGAGGTAGCCGCATGCTAAGTTGCTTCTGTAGGCTGAGGAAAAAGGGGGGCAGGGTTTGTGACTTTGGCGGGACATGCTGAAAACATCCGGTAGCCTGCAGTGTTGCCAATTTAGCGAATGATATATATTTAATTAGCATAGCAGTTCTCAGACTAACCTGGCGACTTGTATTTCGATCGTCTAGCAACAGGTTTAACTATTTTTAAACCTTTTTATTTAGCAACCTTTTAAGTGATAAAATTATGGAAGGCATTCGTTTCTTAACCACGCAAAGAAAGAGTATTGAAACCCCTAGTTAAGAGGCATATCTGCTGGTAACACCGGCAGTACGAACTTCATATATTAATTAGGTTGAACTTGCAATAATTGTTATATATATATATATATATATATATATATATATATATATATATATATATATACACACATACACACACGCGGTTTTATACTTGTGATTGTTAATCGTTACTGTTAGCCCACTTATTAATAGTGGAATGTCTCTTCCAACTGTTGGTCTTAACCACGAAACAAATTATAATCCGCCTTATCTATCCAAATATGGGGTGAATTAGTACAGGTAAAATGCTGGTGAAAAACATGGAAAGTTATTGTAGATTCTAAGCGCTTGCTTCCTGGTTACGTAATGCATTGACATCCAAAAATGCTGCGGTGTCATTTAACAATTTTAGCAACAAATGTAACTACTTTGGCAACACTGCTGGCCTGCGCCCGCTAGCGTAGGCAGCTTCGCGTTAGCTTCTGGAAACGAAAGTTAGGCCCGGCTACATATGGCTCTGCGGCTGGAAGAGCGGTGAAAACTGAGCAAAAGCGGGAATCGAGTGAGGCTTGCTGCGGTGAGAACTGGGGCGGCCCATGCTCGTTGAAGAATAGTACAGATCCGTTTGTTTATCCTCCGCGAGAACGGAGCGTCGTAATTAATCAGCGTTTGCCTCTGGCTTAACATCGGTCCACCTCGATCGGAGGAATTGTTGGCGCGGCCGAATGATACGAGGATGCCGGGAAGTTGAAATTTTCGGTGGAAGCCCTGATTAAGCCCTGATGTCGGGAAATCTTGTGGCTGGTCGAGCGGAGCGGGCGGCGATGGAGCCTGGGGCTCGGGCGTTGGCTGGCGGGAAGGAGAGATCCTGGGGCGGTCAATTTGCTGCGGAGGATCCGCGAATCTCGAGTATATGTCCCGTTGTTTGGAAGGAAAACTGAGATCTGTGATCATGGCAAGGAGCAAGCCGAACTCTGGAAGACTAGAGATAATGGAGGTAAGGCTGCTTGATTATTTATAGGGTTCTCTCTAGCGTTTATTGGGTAAGTGATGTGATTACTGATGATGAATTGGCTGTGTTAATTATCCGCGTGCTCCTCCCGAAACTTGTTTGTGAAACATCACTTCTATTGGAAAACAGTTGACAAAACATTAAATTTCCATCTTACCTCGCTCTCTTTCAACTTTTTAAATCTTCGCAGCACACTCAGCATCTGTGAATGCTAAACCCCGCCTACTGTGATTTGATTGGCCAGTACAATTATTTTGACATTGACGAGCGCTGTTAGCCCGCTGAGGAAGCAGACTGAAAATGTTACTTTTAAAGCTGTTTTGTCATCCTAACAAGAGCGCTGCGTCATGGAGGACAGCAGATCAGTGCAAGAATTCAAAATATTGGTGGGGACATTTGGCAATTTAAAATAATTAGGGGGGACCTGACCCCCCTAATATGTCCCTCAACCCTCAATGTCTATGGTGGTTACGGCCCTGTTGTGAAGTGCCAAAAGGTTAATTTAAAAAACGTGCCTGTGACACCATCTTTGTGGAAAAATATGATGTTGCTTCTTGCATGCTTTGTGACACTTTCAAAGTGAAATGTCTAGGGAGTGGTGCTAAAACAACATTCAGTTTTATCCAAAACAGATAAATGTGAATCTGGCAACATTTAATTACAAGACTTGTACCTGAGTGTAAGTGCAGTGCTGTACCAGGTGAGCTATCGAGCAAGTTTACTATTTCAGAAGAGCCATACAGAGTTGGTTATGTAATGAAAACATCAAGACGAATTAGTTTACAAAACGTGCAATATGGTAAAAGTTTTTTTGGATGAAAAAAAAAAAATCATAATGTACTGATATTCTTCCATGACATCTTGTAGAGATGTCGCTAGGGCTGTAGTACTCGAGTCCGGACTCGAGACGTTTTTCTATCGTCTCGGACTTGTCTTGGACTCGTTGGTATTTGGACTCAGACTTGGTCATCGGACTCGCCAAATGTTCAAGTTGGTGTCGACCGAGTCCAGCAATATATGCTTTTTTTTTCTCTTTCAAAACAAAGACTCGCTTGTTCCGCAAATGGGTAATGTAATTGCCATTGGTTTAACTCCATCTAGAACGGGCATTGTCATTGGTCCATCTAGAACGGGCATTGTCATTGGTCCCCTGTTAAATGCACAGCTGCGCCATATGAGTGAATTATCTTTATTTTGGCCACAGACTGTACATGTACATGTCGGCAAGTTGCTGTTACGACATGTACAAGTTACTGTACATGTTGGTAAGTTGCATAATACATCGAATTTAATGTTTTGCCACAATTAGATTTTTTATAAATCGAGGAATCGTGATTTTGAATAGAAATATTACCAAACTCTAGAATTAGACACTTTGATAATAACAGTAAAGAGAAAAGAACAATCCAACCGCTTGTCGATGCACATGATTAATCGCTTACGTGTGATGCTCTCTGTGCCATTCACACAGAATGTGTTTTTGTGTTGATGCGGGCAGTGGAATAGGAAAAATACAAGAAGATGTGAGTTAAACATCTTTTAATAACTAGAGTGCAGCGTTTTAGAAAGCCGTTTCATGCACGAGGCGCTGCAAGAGACGCAGCGCAACCGTCAAACGCGTCCATGTTTACATAGAAAAACAACGGAACAGAAGCGTAATCAAATACAAAACCTGTGAAGAAACTTACTGTACATGTACTGTATATCTGATCTTTCAGGTTTGCATCCCGGTGACAGGCTGAAAACTGCTGTCCATTGTCTTACAGAGCCTTTATAGTTAATAATAGCACTCTAGGTGTTATACCTTCAGTCATTTTGAATTTGAATTGCTTGAGTTTTTTTGAGCATTTGTCTTGTATTATTTCAGAACATATAGCCTAATATGCATAATATAAGTTTGTACAAGATGTAGTTGTAGTTCATCTTTTCTGCAAAGATATTTAGTGATTTGTTTCACATTTACATCATGAAGACAACGTCATGTGTGGTGCACTTAGAATATACTATTCTTTAACTAGAGGGATAATAAAGAGAAAGTTTCTTGAATCATGTTGTAGTTACATTTTCAAGTTGACTAGATAAAATCTTACAAAATCGAGAATTGGTCAAATATAAGTGAAATTACTAAACCTAAAATATCCTCCTGAGACACCCCCCCCCTAAAAAAAAAGTTTTCATGTCATTACATTGTTTAGACCATAAGAAAAATGTTTTTTATTCATATTCGATTATATGTCCTCTGTAGAGGACACAAGGACTAAAATTAAATGGCATGAATAGACATCAAAACGTAAAAATCAATGGGAGTTTTTTTAAATCACCAAATACATTTTTAGGTTTCAGGATTTTTTTATACTAAACTTTGTTTAAGGATGATTCTCAACTATGTTTTAAAATGTATAACAAAATGATTTGATATACTATTTTGTTTTATGCAATATGTGTGTAAAAAATCCCATAAACTGGTTTCCCATTAAACACAGTGTACCTATACACTGTATCTAATTTGCATATTAATGTGTTGCTGTTGGGACAGAATGTTGAAAAAATCATAATGGGAGTAATACATGGCCAGATTTTCATAATAATATATGATATTTCATAAGCAAACTGATATATAATTTATTTCCCTATTCAATTGTTGTCTCCCAAAATGCATAATAAACATGCTTTTAGTCCTGGTGTCCTCTACATTGAGCATGTATGAAATGATGTCCTGTTTCATAACAGGAAGTTATATTTGAATTTGAAAACTCATAACATTTTCCTGAGATGTTGCTTTATGACAAACAATCTGAAAATGATTCAGATGTAAAAGACATTACAGAATATAATCATATTTCCATAAGGATGTACAATTTTTCACTAAATTAAATATTGCCATCTTTAAAGGCATAGGAGAGGGTTTAAAAAACCTTTAGTATCTCTATAAAGCCCTGAATGAGCTCTGTGCAGGACATCCAGACTTATAACTGTGACATGTGATGTCTCAGAGAAATACACAAATATAATGTCCACTACAGAGGCACAAACCCCATCGCTGGGTCTCAGGAGGATAAATAAAATAGCCTAATTTGATCCTACAGTGTTGCTGCACATGCTTTAGATCATTACAAACAATAATGCAAAATTATTATATTAGAATAGAAGATATGCCGTCTCTCGTATCACATCAATTATCAATAATTAAGTATGTGGTTTTGAAGAAGATTGTTTCTTTCTCTGTTTTGACCGTCTCATTTGGACTTGGACTTGGACTCGAACCTTTTTGGACTCAGTCTTGACTCGGACTCGAACCTCTTTGGACTCGGACTTGACTCGGACTCGAACCTCTTTGGACTTGGACTTGACTCGGACTCGAACCTCTTTGGACTTGGACTTGTCTTGGACTCGACAAAGGTGGACTTGACTACAGCCCTAGATGTCGCATCTATGCATCACACCACAATTGATGGTTTCATGCATGCATCATAACCGAATGTAATGTGCCAGTTTGAATTTGTGAACTGGAGAATGACATTTGAAAAAAAAGACTTCAGTCTGTTCCTTACACAGACTTCAGAAACACACACAATACACATGTACTATTTTATAGTTATTTTATGATATTCTTGTCTTTTAAGATGCTTAAAAAAATTAAGAACTGTTGTATTGTATATCAAAGCCCTGCATAAAGACTCTCCTTTTGTAATCAATGGAAAAAATAACAGCATAAAGGTCTAAAACAACATGGCGGTGAGTAAATGATGAGTAAATAATTTTATTTTTGTGTAAACTATTCAATACCACCCCCTTAAGCTCAATGACATTTTCAGCAAGTGACTCTTACCTCCCAATGACCTCCTCCAGTAGAAGTACACATGGATGTCCAGTGCGGCTCTACTGGAGTGCGCTGTGATTGACCCTATTTCCCATCCCCCTGCGTCCCAAACGAGCCTCGAAATCCCTGTGAGCCACACAGGAAAAGGCCACATACGCGATACAGATCCAGCCCACATCATCTGGACATGAACTATATGTGATAGCATGTTTGTGTGCGTCATATTAAGCATGAGCAAATTATTCATCATTTAAACCAAGCACCGGAAAATCCATCCCTGATCTATTAAGAAAAAATATTATAACAGTGTTATAATAGATAAAGGACTCCGTTCCTTCTGGATCGATGAGCACAAGGAAACAAAGATGATGAGGTTTGAGATTAGAACAAATTAACTCAGCTAAGAGATGATGGCTTTTGCTTCCCATTCAGAAACAATTTCTTACATAAATAAATAAAGTGCACACACACACACACACACACACACACACACACACACACACACACACACACACTCACGCAAACAACATTTGGTGAAGAAACGTTTTTCACTCAGAAACTGCTGTTAAATTTCACAATTACAAAGAACCAGAAAGAAACAATTTGAAACATAAAAACTGATTAATTTAAAAAGGTAATTCTACATATATTATTGTCTATGCTATTCTTTGTAAATTTACATGAGTGTACAGTTGTATTTCCTTTTCATATAAGGAAGCTGTTTAAATAGTTTGTATATAAATGAATGCTGATGATGTTCAGAAATAACATAATTGGCTGGGATAGGTGTATCACTATGGTTTATTAAAATAAACAGCCAGTGGTGTAAAACTGGGCCACTGCTGCCTCTGTTTAACTCACAGGGTTACATACTGTACATAACAGTATGGATCAGGGGCACAAGCCTTCTCCAGTTACCACCCAAGCTGTTAATCAGAGCACTATTTTTGCCATGACAGCTCGCAGATTTCACCTTGAAAAAATGCAGCCTAATTACCCTCTTTTCTTACAGTCTCTTATAGGCAAAATATAACATTTTTCACTGCTAGAGGACAGGTTTTCAAAACAAACAAATCAATAAAGGGGTTATCAAAACAAATCATGTTAATGGATTAGCTAATGTATTAAAGATTTATTAACATCATAGTATGAAGCAGGGTGAGGCTGATCCGTCAAAGCGAAACAATGCACTGAACGAGTGTGACACACTGCTCGAAAGCAGTGGAGCTTTTATTATGCCACAGTCAGTTCCACTAGATACATTTGAATCAGTTCTGTTATCATGCTACTCTGTGCGGTCGTTACCTGTTTAATAAAACACATATCATATTAAAGCGTCTTTGGTGTTTCCATGTTTTCCACAAAACAAATTCAAAACGAAATCGAGGGTGTAATTAATTACGCCACTGGCAGGTGAGGCAATGACCAGTGACGAGCCACTATTTAAAATAGCTATTTCTCTGGATTTAAACATTCTTCTAAACATTTGGGATAATGTAAATACACAAGTCAGCAAAATATATAACACTATTCTAGTGATTTTTGGATATTTTAATAAAAAAATATTGCATATTGTGCCCTTAATTACATATGTCAATGCCTTCACACAGTTAGTACTATTCTTGTTATTGGTTGTCAAAAGTTAAGTTTAACTGACTGAGCAAAAGAGTGTGAGGAAATTTATGTTGATTTCATATTTGACACATGAATGCCAGGCTGTAGAATCTGTATTTTACTTATTAGAAGAAAAAAACTATTTCTTGAACTGACATGTCCATTATGCCACACACATCGAAAATTAAGTAATATTTAATTCTGGCACACTGTAAAAAATGTCAAGCGGTTTCAACATTATTATTTAGTAACTGTAATGAAGAGGCAGTGTAGTCAGATCCAATTGCAGCTTTATTACAGACAAGAGGAGGTCAGACAGGTAGAGTTCAGTAACGAGAGCAGGTGACACAAAGGCAAGGCAGAATCATAGACAGGGGCAAAGCAATGGTCGGGGCAGGCGGCAGACAGAGAGGATATCACAAGGCAGGCAGGGTCAAGAAGGCAGGCAGCAAATGGTCAGAGTGGTGAGAACAGTCCAGGTAACAACAGGGAAATACACTTGGGGAAAACGCTCGGAAATGTCAGACGGGGCTAAACAAGACTTCGCAAAGTTTGCATGGAAGTGTGCTGCTTAAATGTGTGTGTGTGAATGAGGTGCAGGTGTGGTGAGACAATCAGGGCAAATGAGTAACTGGTGACAGCTGTGTGATTGGTGTAATGGTGGATGGGAATGTGTGAGTGCAGTGAATGATGGGAGATGTAGTCCATGGGTGATGTGCAGCTGTAGTGTGGTGCAAGAGATGTGGTGAGTGGCAACCAGATTCGTGACAGTAACTAGTTCCACAGAAATTTTACGTTCAGTCAATTTCTGACTTGTTGCCTGAATTGTTATTTTTTTAGTTGGCTCAACCTTTACTGAAGTTTTATTGTGCACGTGCTCGTGTTTTTATTAGTTTAGTTAACATTCGCATGGCTGATTGTTGACTGGATTTGAAAATAACCAATCATTCAATGTTTTTCAAATATATGTGTGTAGACAATATAATATGTCCTCTCAACTAAGGCCAAGCAATAAAATTAGCTCAACTTCAATATTTCTGCCCTTCCAACATTTTGTTAATTAGATTTTTTTACAGTGTACATTCAGATGTAAAAACATATATAAAAAAAGAACTCAGTTTTTAAATTACAGTCTAACCTTATCAGATTTAAGGGAACATTTGTATAATTAGATTAATAAAGCATTAGCTCCATTGAAAGCAGCACGACCCTTAAGGAATACAATTGTGACCATTATAATACCTCAAAGCGGGAAGTCTGCAAATCTCTAACTGCTCGATCCGCACACAGGGCACAAGTACTCGTGTTGCCAACCATCTCCATGGCAGCTGAGGGTGGCAGCATCGGTGCTGACAAGTGGCCATAAGTTCTCCCCAGTGGAAACCTGGGAGTGTGCCTGCTGCAGCACTCATGAAACAAACTATTAATACAGAACTAATCCTATTCATACCGCATACTAATGATTGCAATTAAATCTCTACTGCAATAGCTCTTATGAACAGCAATATGATCTATACTGCAGTTTAATAAATACAATGTTAATATTCAATATTTGTATATAACATATACAGTATTGACAGATCACAAAAGTTGATTAGTGCTGTTAAATGAGTAATCGCAATTAATCCCATCCAAAATAAAAGTTTTTGTTAACATAATATATGTGTGTGTACTGTGTATTTTTATTTGGATGTGATTAATTGCGATTAATCGTTTGACAGCACTAGTTATGATATATAAAAATATATAATTGAAATTAAAGCTATATACAATGCTAGCTATGTATTAAATGTCAATATTGTTCATCCAGCCAGTTGTTATCGGAGAATAAACTCAGACTTAAAATATTGATTTGAGCTGAAATATTTTGTTTATTCAATAAACGCAAAGCTTCCACAAAGAAAAACTGTTAATAAACAGCTTCTTGACAAAGTTTAGACAAGATGGACATGTACGGCATAATATACATGTAAGTATGTATTCTTATGTAAATAAAGTACATCATTTATTTATTTTGTGCACTATACACATTTATTTATCATTCACACTTCCTCATTTGTTCATTTATTTATTGTGTTATTTTTGCCGTTTTAGCACTACATATTCATGTTCTGCACTTTTGCATTTCTCCATGTTTCTCTGTAGCTCTTGCTTCTACATAAAGCAGTCATATAATAATGTGTAAATGGTACAGCAAAATCTCTACCAGCAAACATACTTTATATACCCACCATTTAAAAGTCCATTTTAAGCATCATTTGCTGCATTCCATCACAAAATGGGCTTTGCTATCTAAAAAAGAGACTGTTAAGGATGAAAACATTAAGCTTTGCTGGATATCCAGGGAGCATGGAAACTGTCTGGCTGTAGTGTGGATGCATAGAGGAATGAGTCGGTGCCGACCAGCCTGTGATTCAGATCTCACAGCAGCTAGATCCAGGTTGGCAGGAGAAGATCTGATCATTACACCACCCAAGCTGGTTGACTGGATTGGCTACGGCTTTTTTTTGTTTCCCAAAATTTTCACACAGGGCTTTGTCTAGTTACATTGAATTTCTGCATATTGACTGCTACCTCAATTCAAATTGAATAATTTCTGTTCTCTATTACATTCTTAATGATGGACTACAACCAAACTTCATTATGAAAGGTTCTTTTTTAATAAATTACATTTCCAAAGATTTTTAATACAGTAATGTAAATAGGGTGGCCATCTGTCCAGTTTTAGGTTGGAGAGTTACCATGTCCACCAACCAGCACACATGCTTGAGTCAGATACACATTTGCTATATATATATATCTGTCATGACAACTCTTGGAGGGATTGGCATGTAATGTACATGACAATGTTAATGTATTTGGTTTTGGCGGAATAGATCTGCTACGCTGCTGCTGCGGCAGAGCTTGTACCGGGACTCGCTACTGCCAATACATCCACAACATGCTGCTGTGAGCATGTAAGAAATACTGCTGCTGCACATATAACATACATGAAATAACCCCCATATCATATCCTCTTATATAACCTCATAGCAGATCTATACAGGTGGAGCTGGGGAAGGTGGAGGGTTTCTGAAGTGCGCTGCTAACAGCTACAGCAAACAAAGGCCAGGTATCTGAATATTGAGCAATGAGCTCAATTGTTTATTGTTTATATATCATTGACAGTTTTTGTCTATATTCTACCAACAGATATAGTTCAAAACAGTGGCGGCAGAATCATTATGTCTGTGATCAACACAGTGGTGTTTCGTTCCTGAATGATTCAGCTGTTTTGAACGACTTCAAACTAGGTTTCATGTATTTTCCAACTTATGTTTCTATAGATAATATTTTACATATAATACAATAAGCTAATAACTTATAATTTATGCAATTGTGACTGCATTTGAAATGTATGCATGTAAAAAGGTTAGAAAACTTGCACTGAATAAATAAATAAATAAATAATATACCAAAATATTGTCCCTTAAAGGGACAGATACAAATAAAAAAAGTATTTTAATATACGCATTACTCACGCTCAGAGAGGAATGTCTTTATTCTGTTGAACACAAAAGTAGATATCATGAAGAATGTGTTTACACTAATAGTTGCTAGCCACTGGTTTCCATAGTATTTTTCTCCATACTATGGAAGTGAATGGCTACCAGCAACTGTTAGGATACACACATTTTTCTAAATATCTTCTTCCGTGCTCGGTGGAAGAAAGAAACTCATATAGATTTGGCACATCATGAACACAAATTAAGTTAGAATTCAAATGTTGGGGTGTACTATCTTTTTATTGGATGAGTATTTTCTTTCATTGCTTGTAGGTTTAATATAATTTTTCAGTTTTTATCCTGGCTTCACTGAATTCTGCAATGTTTCCTCCTTTCTATTGTTTTAGTAATTGCCACCCTAATTTTAAATTTGTAAATTACATTCTTTTCCTCCTCAAATGAGTGCCCAAGTGCAAAAATAAACCGAGAACACTTGAAACACTTGAATCTCCATTCATATAATCTGTATGCTTTTCAAGCAACTCTTCCTTTCACAGGTCTTTTCTTACTCTGCATGGGTCTCGCAGTCTTCCGGTGCCTGCTCATGACTGCATGCGTTTTGGTTATTAGCATTCCCACTGCCTGCGCTAATAGGAGTGCGTTATCACAGCTGTCTATTCAAGTCCTCCCCCTCATCACTCACATCCCATTGATCCACTGCACCAAGCCTTTTCCGCTTAAGATGTGTCCTTTCAAGAATAATCGCATGCTCAGAGTCGGGTCTCACAATCACAATTCTCTGCAGCTAATGTTGAGAGGGGCCACAGGCAAAAGCACTGAGTAGTGCGATTTTAGGCCATAAACACAGTAACACAAAACCAAAAACTGCAGGGAGCTAAAGCAGGCCGCTTTCTCTGCAGGAGGTCGGCGCTAACAAGCCACGGCTGCTTTGCGCAGGGCCTGCGGCAGCAGAGAAACGAGCCTCCTGGAGCGTCCTTGAGCACAAATAGTGTGCAGATGTACTGGTAATGTCCCGTGCTGAGGCCCAGTAAGAGCGACCTGTCTGTCCATTCGCTGAGTATAGTGGGTGTGCTGGCGAAGTGCCATTGCCTCATACAGCGGCCATGTGCTCCGAGGTCTGCTGACTCTATCACCCTGCTGACCCTCATTGCGTAAGCATGGACGGAAATAGAAGAGCAGAGGTCCTCCTCATCTAGTGCTGCTTAAAGGAAGAACAAGTTTACTTCTGACTGTTTCGAGAGTGACTACGTATAGAGAAGGCACATTTCAGAGGTTAATAGTAGATGTTATCACATCTCCAAAGCACTACTCAGATAGAAGTAGTTTTATGTAGCCTAGTAGTTTTATATATATATACATACTCTACTGTTCAAACACTTGGGGTGAGTAACAGGGTTACTAAAGTTAACTACACTAACATCATAAAAAAACACTTTACTTAAAAACGTAAGTTCAGTTATACAAGTCATATTTAACATAAATTACATTAAACCAACTTTAAAAGCAAGTTGAATCTCATACAACTTAAAAAAATATTTTGATGTTAAAAATATAAGTTGCCATGATTTACTGATCTTTTTATTTTTTAAAGTGCATTATTAAAATGTGTAACAATAATAAACCGTAATTGCTGTCATTCCAATTCAGACAGGATTACTGCTCTCCATAATTGCACCGTGATTTTATCCGAGGATGTTTGACGGAAAAAAACATCTCATTTGATTCTGACAGGATTAAAATCACCAAACACATCGGTGAAACACAAAGTTACATGACCTCCTCAGGGAAAACCAGATCTGTCCAAAAAAGCTTAATCTACATAAACATCAACAGCAGAAAACTGTTAAAAACTTATACCACTAATGTGGCCGTTTTAACCAAGCGCTGTTTGTGATTTTTATTAATACATTTGTTTTTGCCAGAGGACATCTAATGGACAATAGTTTAGGAAAACTTTGTAGGACACATGCTGTGTCATGAGTCATGCAAAAAGCACAATTGCTGCTTTCATGGATTTGTATGTTTGTGTTTCAAGTAAAAGCTCTGATTGTTTGAAATAATGAAGCATTCTTAAATTTAGTTACACGCACATAATGAAAAACCACTATGGAGTCCTCAAAGATAAATGCACACACTGCTTTTCCAAGAAAAGTACTTTTTAAAGATAGAAACTTCTGGGATAAAGGGCCTTGATTTCAACTTGCATTTATTATGGTTTATTTCGAGGCATTATATGCAGAGAAACACTGTCATTCTGCTTCTCCTGTCTCTGCCCTGAGGGCACATGTAAGAAGGTTTTTTTTGTCACACAGGACAGGAAGGTTCTCCCAGGCAAGCCTCTTGTCAAAAAAAAGGATGAAAAAAATCTAGCTGCCAACAGCAGCTTGTCAGTGTTATGTTGACCTGAGCTGTTGTGGCTGAGCCCTTGAATGGTGCCGCCGACAGCAGCTTTGATCTCCTTTCTGATGGTGAAGCCTCCTGCATTTTACCTAGCACCGCTCATTCTGTGAATGACGGAGGAGCCGGGTTCAACTCGGCTGACAGGTGAGCACTGATATGGAATACAAGGCCATTCCTGAAATTACGTGAGGTTACAGTGCTCTGTAATCTTAGTGACAGTATAGTCTATTCACTCTTGCTTCTACAGGTATTGGCCTATTAGCATTCATATAGGATGATAGTATCTAATATCCACTGTAGTCATAAAGGGATGGATTTGAAGTGTTGTGTGTTCAGAGATGGTGTTCTGCATACCTTGGTTGTAACGAGTGGTTATTTGAGTTACTGTTGTCTTTCTATCATCTCTAACCAGTCTGCCCATTCTCCTCTGACCTCTGACATCAACAAGGCATTTTCATCCACACAACTGCCGCTCACTGGATATTTCACTCTTTTTCGGACCATTCTCTGTAAACCCTAGAGATGGTTGTGTGTGAAAATCCCAGTAGATCAGCAGTTTTTGAAATACTCAGACCAGCCCGTCTGGCATCAACAAACATTCCACGTTCAAAGTTACTTAAATCCCCTTTCTTCCCCATTCTGATGCGCGGTTTGAACTTCAGCATGTCGTCTTCACCACATCTAGATGCCTAAATGCTTGCTTCCATGTGATTGGCTGATTAGCAATTTGTGTTACCAAGCAATTGAACAGGTGTACCTAATAAAGAGACCGACTACTACTATAAGTGCAAATAGCCCGCCTTGTTGGCAGAGGCTATTTATATTAACTCCACCCAGCACCATGTGATTACTACAGAATACGATAGTTTTTTTCAACAGGTCCAGTGACGTAGATGTTAAAGCGCGTGCATTAGTCATTTTTGATGTGATCGACCTGGGTTTGACTCGGGCACTAAGTGTAAATAAAACAGGCTCATTGGAAATACATGCTTCTACCTACAGTTAAAAAATAAAAAATAAAACCCTAGAGGCAGTAAAATCCCCACAACATTTATTCCTTTTCGCACAAAGTATGATTTTCAGTTCCACAGTTTCTATTAATAAAGCCTCATTTTTGGATAATTACTTGAGGAATATTATGTTTTGAATTAAAAATTTGCACATGCTGTGAGATTTTAAAACTGATGCATTTTAAGGTTAGCGTCACATATTCAGCTTCATATGAGTTTTCTAACTCAGTATTTTTGCTTGGTAGCTCATATGATACGGCGTTGCACTTCCGTAATGAAGAGCTTCGGTACTAAGCCAGTGAAACTACGGTTCAAAAAACAGCTCAGATCTGAATAAGGAAGTTAAAATACCACGGCTGCATCAAAAAAAATGTTTTCACTTTTGCATTTGTTAAACCTATCAGGTAGTTTTAGGGTTGGATTTTGTGTAGGGGATATTTCCAACACGATAGAGCATTGACTTTTAGCAACACTAAAAACACTATTATGAACCACCGCAATACGTACCTGAAGCAATGCAATAAAAACATAGCAATACGTGTCTCAACGTAACAAAAACATAGGGTCACATATTGAACCAGCATTTTAGTGCATTTTAGCGAATGTTTCTCTTTGAAACTGCCGTGAAAGGTACAGTAAGGTACGTAATAAAGGTGCAGCAGAAATGTATTTGGATGCACGTATCTATCTCATTACACATTTTCCCTGCTAGAGGACCCGCTTGAGCCCAGCTACAAGTTTATAACCTCTGTACTCACACCCAGCCTCAATATATCCATGATGCACTGACTTGAGAACATTATCTAGACAGACAGAGGGTTATCAGCAGGGCACATTGTTGTGAAAAGCAGCATCTAATAAATCTGTCAGCTGACTCCTAGCGTGATTTTGATTGGAAATCCAGGGAAAGATGCCAGAATATCTTCCCCAGATTAATCATGGCAGATTAAGTCGGGGATAATCTAGTCTAAATAATCCTAAACAGCATGGATATTTCATCTGCTCACTCACTTCAATCTGTGGCCATAACACCAAAGAGTGTGTGGGAATGCTGAAATACATAACTATTCTCCTCCTCACATCCATTATGACACATTGATCCAGGCTAATTAAGGCTTGGACATGATCCCATAGAAACAAGTCTCCCAGTTTGATTGAGCATAATATAATAAGCACCAGCTCACTGAAAACCTTCAGTTCTCGTCCCTAAACCATGGCGCTTCTGGACTGGAATAATCATGAAGAGGAGTGTGTGTGCCCTTGATGTGCTGCTAAGATGTCTTCATTTCTACACCATCAGTCTAGAATCTCATTGCTGGGAGCACTACGTTGACTCATGACGAATCGGTTTCTCAGGTGCCCTGACAAGAGAGAGAGATAACCTGGACAGGTTATCCGTAGACCTCAGAAGCCTCGTCGAAGGTCTCGTCGCCTGTGATCAGCGAGCATATACAATTCTCTGTTCTCTGCCATTCAGCTGGCCACTTGATGTATAGTTTCTGTCAGTAGCTGGAAAATCAATTGATGTACTAATGGGATGTGACAAGAAGGACAGCATTTATTTGTGTTGGGGGCTGAGCCCGTGTCCCTCTCATTTAAACTGATTTAAAGATGATCCAAGCAAAGGACACTGGACATGCTAGGAGAGCTGTCCAGAAAACGGATCATTTGTAGGGATATCTGGATATTTGGGATTATTTTTTGCACACGCAAAAGCGATCTATACAGAAGATACACAATTTAAGCTCCCATTGATGTGTGTGTATATATATTATGGATGTGCATTTCCTTAACTGAGGCCGATCCCATCGAACATACAACGAACATACAATTTTAAACAGGGCCCACAGGTAAAACCTGCACCGGGGCCCCGCAAACCCCAGCTATGGCCCTGCACACACGTATATGTATATGTATAATTCTTACACTCAAATTTCAAATGATCTAAGCTTCCTTTGTATATTGAATATATAAGGAGGAAATGGCAGTGGAGGAGTGTTTGGAAAGTCAGTTCGAAACATCGTCATTATTTTTTTGCAATTCCATTTAGTTGGTGGCACACAAATGACACACTTTTCTCCATTAGGTCTCCTGAGCAATAAAATAGCCATCTCTGAGCAATAAATCTCCCCCTAAATCCTTTACAGTCCTGAGAATCCTTAGTTACTTATTCATCCACATACTTCACAAGGCAGTAGCAGCGGTTCATACATGAATCCCTCTCATGCGAGCCCACCTGTGTGACTAATGTAGATGTTCAATTCTACTGAAAAGCCCTCACAGCAGAAGCACTCACCCACCTGAGTCTCATGAAGAGGATGAAGGCGACCAGCAGGGCTCCCAGAGAGATACAGTGTCCCAGATAGTTTATGATGACTGCAATGTGGTAATGCAGCTTGCTCTTATTCTGAAAGATCACAAAGGGACAGACACACATTAGGAAGATGAGAGACTGATGTCCTGCAGATATCTGACATCTAAATCCCAACATGGAATTACTTCTAAAAGCTTTTTGGGGCATTACAGGGACAGAAAAAAAAGAAAATACTGAGGACTCTTAGGAACTCTATAAGGAACAAAAATAACTCGGACTTCCCTCTAAAACAGTGTATGATATTTTGCTACCTGCTAATTATCCTGTCAGTTTAATGTGATTTAATTAATTCAATTAAAATAAAAAATAAATAAAACAGTCATCCTGCTTAATAATTTTGTAAACTATCTGAAAAGTATGTGCAGAATGTTTAATTATGTCAACTGAATGATCTACACGTGTTTATGTTAACCACTTAGTTGCATAATATGGAAAATAAAAATGACTGATACTTTCAGAGAAAAAAAAACACTTTCTTATTTATACTATTTACATAAAACTGCCTAATATGTAGCATTGAATTTGTTATATTAAGAAACTACAGTTGCTCATCATAATACTGTTAGGATTGGACACCTTTAATATATTTTAATCTAGATTATTACACTTATCTGGTGCTGCCAGATAAGATTTGAATGCATCAGTGGAGATTAATAGTAAAATAAGCATTAAATAAATAACTTCACATCACACAGCATCCAACACACGGATTGACCCTTAACCTAATCACTTACAAAAAAAAAGTCTCATCCGTAACCATTACCTTGCACATGAGGATCACATTGCACAGCTCTGCCTGACACTAATGCTAACAGCATCCAACCAGCAACTGTTTCCAACTGTTATGAATATTTCGCTCTATGATGAGTGAGGCAGATGTTCGGTCTCCACTATCACGATGATTGCCAACCTGACATAATTCCTTTGATTAAGCGATTAGCTTTGGCTCAGTCAAACGGTTGCTTGCTTATAGCACAACAACTCACATAAAGCTGAAGTTTATGCCCATGTTTGAGCTAACATGTCATGTTTGTGGAAAAAAACACACAAAACATATGAATAGCCTGGCCAAATGATTCCATGAAGCATATGTTGATCACATAACACTCAGGTTAGTGTGTGTGAGCATATAGGCATCATGTGATCTTTCATCGCCGGCCCAGCACCTTTCCTTTCTCTGGCCCCTCACTGCGTCCTCCTGGTGCAAAAATCTGTCGCTGAATTCCTGCGGTCATCACAGGACAGGCCTGTGAGGCAAACCCCCACTGGTCACTGAAGACCCTGCGGACCACTGAGACCAGAGGACCAGACTGTCCAAGCAGGGGGAGGAAAGGCAGTTCTGGAATCCAGTGCCTACAAATCCAAAGGCTCATGACACAAGCCAGCTAGCATGATTTAACCCAGCAGAAACCGCTCAGGGGCAAATCAATCACAAACTGCAAGGACTGATGTGCTTATTGCTTTACGGATTAAGTAATCCTTTAGGAGATAATTTGGAGAACAATGAATACATTTCTTGCTCAACATAACACAGCAGTCCCCATAAGAGATATCACAAAAAGAGGTTGAAGACTTTTAAAGACTGATCTCTGCTTTCCCAGATACATGCATAAAGTTGTCGCCAAGATGTCTGCCAAAGCGTGCATCGTCTGAAAAGCACTATGATCAATTTTAAATGCCTGTGTGTGTGTGTGTGTGTGTGTGTGTGTGTGTGTGTGTGTGTGTGTAAAAGCATATGAAAACAACTTCAAGGGATATTTTACACTAAGATGAGTCTCAGTTGTTCTCTCACCCTCATATTGTCACAACACCTTCATACAAAAACACAAAAGGAGATCTTTTTAGCAATATTTTTCTACTGTTTTAGTGAAATGATAACATTTAGTGGGGTCCAAAACAACAGTGGACTCCATTAACTTAACCTTTTAAAAGATCTTCTTTTGTGTTTCACAGATTTAAAAAGGTTTGCGGGTGAGAAAATGATGACTACATTTTTCTTTTTGCATGATTTATCCCTTTAAATATAGTGGATTCACACACATTACCATTCAAAAGTTTGGGGTCGGTAAGATCTGATCAAAGATACTAGCAAAGCATTTTGACACATACAAGTGTGTGTTTAACCATTCAAGGCCTAAGTGGCAAAAATAATTTAATACTCCCACACTTTTGCATGCATCTATCTGACAGCATGCTACGACCCAAAAGCACCTCAAAGGTCGTTAAATCTAATCAGAGAGGCAAGGACCAAACATATAAGAAAATCACAGGCGACTGAATGAGGATTTGACATCTATTTATAGGCCATAAGATTTAATCCGAAGGCAAAACAAACAAACAAATAACAAGACAAATCCAGAAAGGTTCTATAATGAACAAAAGATTAACACAAATACTAACAATAAACAGGTAGGGCAGCTAGGGAAAACATAAAACCTTGACTACACCTAGGGTTGGGAATCGAAAATCGATTCCGATTCCAGAATCGGATACTTAAGGTCAGGAATCGGATACTTGTTGTCAAATTAAAATTTCGGTTCCGCCTATCGATTCCTATGCGCTTTTTTTTTCTTCATCTGTGAGGACAGGTGTGACCTAGCGATCTGCCAGGACCTTGCTCGCTAATCTAAGCCTCCAACGTTTGCCTTAATTTCCGTTAAGTAGCCAAAAAATCTAAGTATAATATCTGTGATAGCTAAACATGTTGCAAGAGAGGTGTCACCACCAACATGACATTAATTTAATAGATCGTTAACAATCGCGAACATTACTCAAACACTAACGTTCAAGGTTTAAGGTTCAAGGTTTCTTTATTCGTCACATAGTAAATTATACAGGGTATAATCAGAAGTGAAATGTAATGACGTGATTCTATTCCTAAATTAAAATGATTTGTCTGTTTCATTCCTCAACCTTTGAGGTGTGCGATCACAATGTTGTGATCACTGTCTCATCCGTGCAGCAGTGCCACCACTGATCTAAGCTTGGCCACCCTGCTCAAAACAGTTTTTGTCCCCTTTTTCTTGACAAGAAAAGCCTTTATTAAGACGCGGAACCGGTGTGTTTTTTTGCATCCACATCCAACGAGACTTTACAGACGCGCACTGCAGCTTTACCTCAGCGCCAGGCGCGAGTCAAATGAGCGCGGAAAAGGTACATCAGCCAAATGAGCTTCAGTAGAACAATGAGATGCTGTCAGGCTATACCAGTAAAACAAACTTTCCTGTCAGAGCGTCAGCCGTCACTGTGCTCACGGCGCACGCCCTGATCGCGTCATCATAAATAAGCGCACAAGAAACTGCATACGAGTCTGGTTTAGAAAAATAAACCAGAAAAATAATAATAAGAAATAATGAGAATAATAATAAGAATAATAAGAAAAATAAATCCACTAACAGTTACTGAAAATAAAGTAAAATAGAAGCAAAAAATGTGTTAATCAGAAAGTTAACGAAAAAACAAATGCTGCGATCTCAGCAAATGCCATCACCAAACGCCAACATTACATTTTCGTGACCACGTAACACAGCAATGTCACGTGAGCATGTAACCACAAAAGAAAAATCTCTACCGGCTGACAAATTTCTACTGGTTAATCGTGTCTACCAGTATATCATCCACCCCTATTGGACACATATCAGGAAAAAGGCCCAACTCATACTCCAAATTCACTGCGTTGGTTGAGCCAATGACATTACGTCTGGCCGTCAGGCTTCTCAAACTAAACCATTACAATTCTGTTCGGTACTACTCTGAAATTACTCGCTTTACCTTTAAACTCTCCCGTCCAACTGTCAGACTAAAGGACTCTAAGAACCCTCCATGTTTTCTATGATTTGGGCATTAGTAGGGTTCACACTCTCCCCCTCTGATCCCACTTCTTTTAACTAAATCCTGAGAGAAAGGCTCTTCAAAGCAGCCTCTACTGATCCCTGCATTGTATCACGCTTGCTCTATTTTAAGAGGAGGTTCGGTGCACCAACACATCCACGGTATGCTCACCAATACAGAGCAAAATGTCCCCCCTCGGGATGCTGCTGTCTCCTGGCTAGACTACGAGTCGTCTAAAGGCAGACGGATTAGCACCCTGAGAAGTCTCTGTGGGAGTGCCTGCTTACGCATTCAGAATTTTCCTGTCAGTTTGTATTTTTACAAAGCAAAGCCTCTTGCAGGCTTTCTGGAAATCTACTTTCTGGTCTACTTCACTAGATACTTGCAATGCTACATAAAAAGTGGGCTGTTCTCTGAGGATGCTTGCTGGAAGGGGGCTGACTACATTCTTGCATTAGCACCCTATCTGTTACAGACCCCGCAGGGAGCTTGTAGGCAATGGCAGAGCCATTGTCGATGCCCTCTTGTTGCACTTTACTCTGTAGAGTGCTTTCTTGTGTTTAAAGAGCATGAGGGTTTAGCAATCTTAGCACCTATGTGGCTTGCAAAATACTTTAGGCAGTTGAAAAGAGGAAACATTATATTTTAAAGATTTCTTGGCTCTTGAACTTCTGTCTATAAAGGACTGCAATGCAGAAGGAAACTTCATCAGGAACCTTTTACAACAGTGTAAAATTTCATGAGCTAATTATGCTTTTGAAAACATTTCCACTACAAAATACTCAGGAAATTCCACTAATAACAGGATATGTCAACATTTCCTCTTGGACAAGATAAAAATGTATTTTGGACACATAAAGATTCCTGAATACCATTACAAAATCAAAGCAAGTGATCATACACTCATACATAAAGGTTCTTTATTGGCATCTGTGGTTCCATGAAGAACCTTTAACTCGATCCATTGAATCTTTCCATTGCACAAAAGGTTCTTTACAAAAGAAAAAGGTTCTTGATGTTATAAAAATTTTATTCAAACTAAGAAAGAAATGGTTCTTTGAAGAACTGTTCACAGAAAAGTTATTTAAGGAGCCTGAATTTGTTCTTATATGGCTTTGCTGCGAAAACCCATTTTAATCTATTCAGGAAGGTCCCTTCCAGAAGTCCATTAGTGAAGGGAACATGCGATGGTCACTTCACGGAAGTGATTTCCATTTGTGATCATGTGATCTTCACTTAGGAGATATTAAGATGCATCTTAAAGCAAAGTTGGGGTTTATTTTGACTTTACATACAAACGTAAGTAGAATAAGCTAATTCAATTTGTCTTTATTTTCATGTAATACAAAATAGATTACATAGGTCCATAGATTACAATAGATTAAAATCCTCAGATGATAGAAATATGATTTAAGACTGTATTATAAGCACGTTTAGTTAGAAAATATTTAATAGTAAATAAGACACAATTAGACAGTATTTGAATAAAATAATAACAATAAGAATAAATATTTATATGCAACATGTTGGTGCACTGAATTCTGCATGCACACGCAGCGTAGTCAAGGTAACATGTTGTCCATCATTCTCACCACCAAGGGAGTTCCAAACACTTATAGGAGACATTAATGCCCTACACCCTTCAAAGAACACACTTCAAGGACACTTCGAAGGGAGTAGGGCAAGGTTCCTCAAATCTTTCCATGGATGGCCAATCTGCTGCAGAGTTTAGCTCCAGCCCTGATCAAACTCACCTACCTGTGATTTTCTAATGATCATGAAAACGCTGATTAGCATGCTCAGGTGTGTTTGATTAGGGTTAGAGCTAAACTCTGCAGGAGTGGGCCAGATATAAGGATGGCTGGAGTAAGGCAAAGGGATGCTCACTTCTGTTTGGAATTCACTCTTAGAGTCTACAGCAACAGGCGGCCCGCGGGGCAAAACTGTCCCGCCAGCAATCATTTCTGACCCGCGCCCATAGCCAGATTATTTTGATAGCGGCTGGTTCTAAAATAGATCTGTCATAACAGCAACAATTACTTACAATCAGAGTATGAGCGGTGTGATCCTGAATGGAGTGAGGAGCCGATTTTTTAAAAGTCTGAACGTTGTGGTTTTCACTCTCTCCAAGAGCGCTCCACCATGTTCCATCACGAGTACAATTCAAGCCCAAAGGCCTTTAATATAACTGCATATTTAGACAGAATTCACATGTTAAACATAATTAGCTAGCTAGTTAGAAAAGGATCACTCAAATCAGAAAGAATGTGAAGGCTATGGTGACTGCAGTGGACATGAGTGGGAAGTTATAGTTCTCAGGGAATTTATTTGTTCCTTCTGAATATTTTCAGCTGAAAGCATGATTTACTACAACACTTTATTCAATCGCTCTCTCAATAATGCATTCAAACAAATGTAATCTTACAGTGCTACTTCATCTGTATCCGATTTCGAATGAGCAGAAATCTACAAGAAATGCATGTAATGTAGGTAAAATAACTGCCAAAAACATAGTTATATTCATCACAAACAAAATTTGCACCGCAAAAAGCAGCGATTGTTACGCTTGTCATGTGGTAGGAAAAAGGTTTGCACATTAGTGTTCCAATAAGCCACTTTAAAACTCTCCTGTTAATTAATTTATTTTGTTTTTTGTACGTTATGAACAGAACTGTGATATTTCAAACATACAGAATTACTTTAGACGTGGAGCAGTGTTTCTGATATCCGTGAGCGTGGTGTCATTAAATGCTCGGAGCATGGAGGGGAAATTGTTGACGTGCTCACATACTCTAATCGGACACAGACACACAAATGTGGCTTTTTGTTAATGACTGTCACAGGATTTTACACAGAGTAACAGCTCACTACCAGTTACAAAATACACTGTAACAGTCAGTCACAGGCAATTCTAGTAGCATTTATAGTAGCACTTAAATTATCCTTTGACTATGTTCTGGCCCGCCATCTAGTGAAAACATTTTTTTTGGCCCAATCCCAAACTTACTTGCCGACCCCTGGTCTACAGAATAAAAATCAGCTCATGTGCTACTTTGCTGATCTTGTGTATGTTTCTGTCTTATAACCAGGTGGTTTGAGGGCAATTGCTCATTGAGGTTAAGCACTATCAAATCTAATGTCGTCCCCTATGATCTCCATTCCTGCTACAAAGAACAATTCATTGAGAACACAAGGCATTTGTTCAGTTTTTCAGCAATAAAGAGGGTGGGGGAAGTGGGGGAGTAGAAATGTGATTGTAATATGAAAAATATGACAATTTCTTCAGCTTTAATGACAATATGTGATTTTGTGTGTGTGTGCAAATGATAAACCTTAGCCAAAAAATGTAATGAGATAAAAGACCTCAAAACCTTGTGGCTCATTGAACATCTGAAGGTAATGATTGAATTGTGCAATTGGATTAAAAGATCCCAGACATGCCAGGCTAGAGGGCCTCAACTGGTCACTGGTCTTCATTAACTTGTTGCACTCGGCCTGTGGAGATTCCTTTAGTGGTTCAAATTGAAATCTTATTATTTCTGTGAGACACTGGATTACTACGTGCTCCTTCTGTGATATATTTTGCATATTTTTTTGACTCGGAAATCTCACAGGTAAATGACAAAGCTGTTTTTACTGCTTAAATCAATCCCTAGACTCTCCTTGGCTCTCCCAAAATTAGTTTTGGAAAATATGTTTTGAATCTTCTAGAGGGGAAGACACCGGCTTTTTGCATTTCAGTGAGTCAGAGAAAGGTTACACAGGAAGGTTCAAAGTTATGAATTCTCCAAGAGAAATAGATGATCGTGTATATTTTCAGTGTTTTGTTACTTAAAAACAGATGAACAATAAACTGTTTTGGTAATAAATTCCTCAAAATTTCAAATCTAGCTCTGGTGATCGTCAATAGCGACAGATGTTTGGTTCCCTAAATATTAAAACAAAATAGATCATATGTCACAACAAACTTGTAGTTACTGGGTGCTTCTTCATCTGTGAGCACTTCTGGTCCCGTGGACTAACATAAATGCCATTAAAGTATTATTTGATCAACACCATCATCATTTCAATCTTATCAGTTAACATAATTTGTCTAACAATGCTCAACAGCGCACTGGGACATATTCTTTCATGATTTCCCCAGAAACACCATGAACAAATGCCATTTCCACCATTTGTGGAATAAAATGTATGGCTCCTGTGTTTTACAAAGTCTAACTGTGTGCCTAGCATGTTATATAACTGTGTGCCTAGCATGTTATATCCTAAATAGAGCAAGTGAGGCAAAGCAAACGCACACCTATAGAGATGCAAGTTGAAGAAAAAAATGAATCGATTAGAGGAGAACAACTGCATACTCACTTAAGCACAGGCTGTTCATTAACCAACATTTCGGCTAGTAGCCTTTTTCATACCTCATATACTCTAATATATTCTAAATACACACAATTAAATCACATTTTCATGCTTTTTGAATACTTTGACTAAATGACATGACTTAAGCATGACTTCAATGATGCACAATAACTATTTGTTAATTTTACTTGCACATCACATGTCTAATAATTCATTTCAAGAATGCTTTTCACTGACACTGTTTTCTCATTGGTAACCAAGTAGACTAACTTTTGAGTATGTTAAACATTTCTTTCTTTGATATAAATTAATTAATTTAAGAGATAAAATGAATAATAACAAGGACTTAAAGTGTCCTTGTTATTTAGGAAGAAGAACAACAAGGTCTGAACATTAAATCAAAGTAAATCTGTTAGTTTTATTAAAATCAACCCCTGGAACACAACACTTAATGTAGCCGTAGAAACATCCACCAACTGTCAGAAGTACACATATCACGATATTGTGATAATGTTTATGATAGTCCATTCTGCTTGAATCCTGTGACAGCTATCACACTGCAGAGTCTCTCAGTCATTTCATTTCAACCTGGAGTGCAGCAATTGTAGGTTTATTCAACCTGCCTGGCCCCTATGTCCCCCAGGGCGAAACCTACGCAAGTGCAGCCTCTCCTGCTGGCTCTATTTCCACATTTGCCTAAACTGAGAGCACCACAGAGACACCACATGTTCTCCTATGTGAGCAAACTTATTAATTATTAAATCAACAATCCTGTAAGAAACAGATGGCACAGATAGCGGGCAGAAACCCCATGTCTGCCTGGCATTGTGTGTGTGTGTGTGTGTGTGTGTGTGTGTGTGTGTGTGTGTGTGTGTGTGTGTGTGTGTGTGTGTGTGTGTGTGTGTGTGTGTGTGTGTGTGAGAGAGAGAGTGACACTGTAGGTAAGTGGGTGGTTTTAGACTACCTAGGATCTGTCACATGTCCCAGCGGTACCTTGTGCCAGTTGGCTCGGATGCTGAATTGTGTGTATTGCATAAATATCACAACAGAGCATAATTGCAGTTGTTTTTTAATTTGTAAATTGTTTTAAAATAGGGTGACCATGCGTGCCATTTTTCCTGGAAGCATCCTGGCCAAGATTTCTATATTGCCTAAAATATCTAGATTTGGCTTTGTTTGCGTGTGCAGACCTGTATGACATCGGTACCTTATGTTTTCGAATCGCTCTCGAGGTACTTTGAATCAAAGCAGTATATAAATCCTGGCCAGGACAAAAATGGCACGTATGGTCACCCTATTTAAAATCCAAACAAAAGTGTGCTTTTTGTTTGTTCATTCTGCCACACGGTTTACAATGACAGGAGCTGAAGTGCTAAAAAGCCATCATCACCTCACATTTAACTAGCGTTTGTTATCAATAAACACTACTGTGTTTATTTTAATG
Organism: Gymnocypris eckloni scoliostomus; assembly: GCA_027564155.1. Taxonomy (NCBI): domain Eukaryota; kingdom Metazoa; phylum Chordata; class Actinopteri; order Cypriniformes; family Cyprinidae; genus Gymnocypris; species Gymnocypris eckloni. The sequence goes on along the minus strand of CM050415.1, from coordinate 36,032,686 downwards.
CATTCTCAATTTGGACCAAGAGACTTGAATTAATTCATCATGCTGTGCTAATAAAATGAATCGTGTTGCTAAAAACAAACTTTAACACAAACAAGCTTCATCTATTAAAACTCTGCATCACAGAGAACCTGTCAAGCCAGATTCGTTCAGATTGTTTTCCTCAAAATGTAACTTTAAGCTATTTGCATTGGGCAGAACATTTATTTAAAGAATAACTGAAGGCACATTTTACTCAAAAATGAAAATTCTCAAGTTGTTCAAAACCTGTTCGAGTTTCTTTCTTCTGATGAACACAAATTCTGGTTCTGTACAGAATTTCCCAAAAAACACAAGTGAAAAAGAAACCGAAAAACATACTTTCACATGTCATCCTATTCACATGTTAATGACTGTTAAGCTTTGGGGTGTTGATCGACTCTACATTTTGATTATCATTCTGAATCCATATAATTTTCTTTTTCAGCGTTTTGTTCAAAATGTTGTTTATTTCTTTATTTATAAAAGGTACCCACGTTCAAGTGTTTTTTTTTTATAAGCTAGAAGCTAGAATAAAACTTTTTTGTTTACAAGCAGATACTCTGTTCTTTCTTTTGATGCTTTGAATGTTCAGATATTCATATAACAAAATATATACAAATTAATACCTAAATAGGGACGTAGTAGTATACTTAAAGTATGATGTAAAGTTCACTTAAATAAAACTTACTAGTATACTTGCAGTATAAAACTACTAAACTAGTAGTTTACTGAGACTATACTGCAAAGTGTACTAAAACAATACTACAAGTATTTAATTAGTAAACTATCAGTAGATCTATAAGTTCACTTTTAGTATAGTTGCAGTACAAGCTAAAATCTTTGATGTAAACTAGTTGTGTACTCAAAGTTTACTACTGTTATACTTAAAGTATTCTTTAAGAGTATTCATTTATATACTAGAAAGTGGGCCAATTTAGTCCCAAGGAGTATTGAATTAGTACACTTACAAGTATACTATTAGAGCACTGATATTTGTATAATTACTATATAAAGTAAACTTACAAATATATTTAAACCTTACTTAAGTATACTTAATAAAATCAACTTGAAGTATACTACTTTTTGGTAAGGGAACTCATGCAGGTTTTGAACAAGGGTGTGTACATGATAAATAGAATTTACATTTATGGGTGAACTATCCATTTAAATACACAACATGCTGTTTAAATAATCAAATTAAATGAAAATATAGATCACATACATCAATTTTGGCAAAAAAGTAACTCACTAAATAGACATTTCAAAAACTAGCTTAATAATAATTTGTACTAAATTAATGTGCTAAATTGACCCTGATATTAAAATGTTCACTGAATTTCCCAAAGTAATTTTAATGTCACATATACATACCTACACACTTGGCTTTATAGTGCAGCTAATGCTGAACGACTGGCTTAATGTTTTTTTTTAGTGGTAAAGTGAGTTTGGTTAATTGCCAAGGAAATGTGTTCTGGGAAATTTGCTATCCAAATCATATGTTTATTTTGTGAATAAATCTGGCTTAATAAGCTTTGCTGTTTGGCTGAGAGCAGATGCTCTCTCTCTCTCTCTCTCTCTCTCTCTCTCTCTCTCTCTCTCTCTCTCTCTCTCTCTCTCTCTCTCTCTCTCTCTCTCTCTCTCTCTCTCTCTCTCTCTCTCTCTCTCTCTCTCTCTCTCTCTCTCTCTCTCTCTCTCTCTCTCTCTCTGAGCTTTATTGCCTTCTGTTTCTGATTCTAATTTAATTTAATTTGAATGTGAATGGCATCTTCATAAGTGTTGACTCTGTATTGAATCTTTTTTTTCATCCTGCTAAAATATGGTCTTCTAATGGTGGCTGAGTGATGCCAAAGACTTCACAACAACACATGCTGAGAGTGACCAGGCAACTGCTTGAGTCTTGAAGTACTCTTCATAGACCACAATAATAGACAGACACAATGACAGAAGAGCAGCACTGAAAAACCATTGCCCTGGGGGAAAAATTTATTTCCATTTACAATAACCTGAACAAACATGTATTCAGTTCTTCTGACGGCCTCCTTTAAAATATTCTGCAGTGGGGACTTGCTGCACTTGCTCCACTTCCAAATGCTAAGCAGGCCACTGGGGACTCTGTCTTTGTACAGAGAGGCTTAAAGGTTTAATGACTCCGCCGTACCTCTGAGTACCAATGTTATGCTTTTAAGATATCAAAGCCTTCATGACCCTGCATTTTTATAATTTTTTTATACACAGCATAATATGCAGATATTAAGCGCTGATTGAAGTGGCATGAAAAAGTACAGTGCCTTGCGAAATTATTCATTCCCCTTATTTTCTTTCACGTTTTGTTTTGTTGCAGCCTTATGTTAAACTGCTTTAAATTACCTTTTCCCACATCACTGCATACACCATAATTGTAAAGCAAAAAACAGGTTTTTAGCATCTTTGCAAATTTATTAAATATAAAAAAATAAAATGAACCCATTGCATTCATTCCCCTTATCTGGCACAGTTGAAATTTAGCTCAGGGGCATTCATATCGCTTGTAGATGTTACTACACGTCAAGTGAAGTTAACCTGTGGCAAACTGAATTGAATGAGTATGATTTGGAACGGCATACACATCTTAATAAAAGATCTAACAGCTGAAAATGCATATCAGAGCAAAAGCCAATCCCGAGGTCAAAAGGAGCTGCCTGTAGAGCTCAGAAACCGGTTCGCGACAAGCCACACATCTGGGGAAGAGACATCTTCCTAGAGCTGGCCTCCTGGAACTGGAATTGTATTATGTGCTTTTAAATTATTATTATTATTATTATTTTTTTTCATTAATGTACTTTTTTCAAGTATCTGTATTTTGTATATTATTATTTGGGGAAAATGCTACTTTTACTTCACTACATTCCAAAGTCTAATATCATACTTATACTCACGCCACCCTCTTTGAGACGTTGTACAATTCGTGAACAAGCTGATTATTTCCAATGAACCTGTTGATTTGGTTAACAGATTGCAGATTGCACTATTCATTGGCGAATCGGATTTGACTTTGAATGTGTGTACAATTTATGGATTGAAAAGTAGTTCTCAGAAAAGAAAGTACAAAGCTGTCAATGGGGAGGTCCCAGTGCTATTTTGTTTTCTGAGTGTGAAACCCGTACTTTGTATTTTATTTTCTAACTCACAACGGCCAAAAGGTACACCTTTGATGCAGGAGCGTAGCCAGAAAGGAGACTCTGGATGTGCATCAGAAAAACTGGGTGTGCCACATTTATTGTCAGATTAATGCGCAAAAAAAATAAAAGAAATAAAGCATGCTTATTGGGTATTAATATGTTAGTTTAACCATTTCATTTGTGTGTAGGCTACATGTGTCTGTTAACCTATTCTCCGTTTTGAATGTCTTTGAAAATCACAATTTTATATCTGCAACAAAGTGAGTGTGTGTGTGTGTGTGTGTGTGTGTTAGCATGCGTGCTGTATATTTAGTATTATTAAACCTTTCATTTATGCGTATGTCTGTGTGTGTGTTTGTATGCTTACTGTTTATTAAGCATTTTTAAACCTTTCATTTCTCTCTGTGTGTGTGTGTGTGTGTGTGTGTGTGTGTGTGTGTGTGTGTGTGTGTGTGTGTGTGTGTATGTGTATGTGTATGTGTATGTGTGTGTGTGTGTGTGTGTGTGTGTGTGTGTGTGTGTGTGTGTGTGTGTGTGTGTGTGTGTGTGTATGTGTGTGTGTGTGTGTGTGTGTGTGTGTGTGTGTGTGTGTGTGTGTGTGTGTGTGTGTGTGTGTGTGTGACAGAGAGAGAGACAGTTTTAATGAATTCTCCATTGTAAATGTGTTCTATTGTCAGCCCTGCATTTCACATTGGCCTACCAGGGGTCTTCAACCCTGCTCCTGGAGAGCTACGTCCTACAGATTTCAGCTCCAACCCCAATCAAACACACCTGAACCAGCTAATCACAGTCTTCAAGGCTACTTGTTAATTTCAGACAGGTGTGTTGGAGCAGGGTTGTAACTGAAATCTGCAGGATGGTAGCTCTCCAGGAGCAGGGTTGGAGATCCCTGAAAAAGAGAAGACTTGCAAAGAGTATTGTCACCTGTCATTTATTTCAAATATCTATATCTGCAACAAAATATGTGTGCATGTATGTCCGTATATGAGTGTGTCTGTGTGTGTATCTGTGTAAGCAAGCTTAATAATTATTAATATGATAGTTTAACCATTTCATTTCTATTTGTGTGTGTGTGTGTTTCTGTGAGCCTATTGTCCATTTTTGATGAGTTTCACTGTCAGCTATGCATCCAGCTATGTTGGCCTAGACCCTAAAAGCATACCACCTTAGGCCTTAAAATTCTTGAACCCTGGTTATCGCTGCTTGCAGCTATATTTTTGTTGTTGTTGTTTTTTTCTATTTTCCGAAGCTTTCTCGCTCAAGAGGGTCACCGAAAATCACATACAGTATAACCTACAACAGCTCTTTAACTGCGCTCTAGTCAAACGCGCTCACTGTAGCCTAATCATTAACTACACACATCATAAACCCCTTTTAGGCAAGTACAATTTATGTCACATATTTTAATAAGATTAACCTCCTATTTAACCTGATGATCACAGGTTTAATACAAATACATTTTAAGTTTCTAATTATAACACCGCATTTCCACGGTTATTCAAACAATGAACACATTATACAATGAGCAAAGCACATTTACTTTATCAAAGAATAATCATTGACTTCAGTGACTAGGCTATGTAAAAATCTATTATGTAAAAACAGCTGTACCTGCTCTGCTAAATAAAAACAAAATGCTTTTAAATAATCCCTCCTTTTATTAAATCATTAACATTTTGCACATCCTGCAATGGTGACTTTGAACTTTCAAAATTACAAAATTCAACAGCAAGTTCATATATATTTATGCTTTTATTTATGTAGGCTACACAGAGAAACAATACATAGAGAAATAAGATGCGCTTTCTGCCGTCTCATGCAGTCTCCGTGAAATGAAGCGCGTCACAACAATGAACCGGCTACTTTATTAAACGAACGAACGAACCAAAACATATAAATCTTTAATTAGTCGGAATGAAAAGGTGCATTTCTTTATTAAAGTCAGCGTCGCATTCTGCAACTTTATCTTTTCAGCCGACACTGACTGAGAAGAAATCACTAGTTTATTAACGAATAATTAAAATGTTTTATTTTGCCTTTCCCCCAACATTCATAATCATTAGCCTACTTTTGCCGTTGCAAGATTTAGACGTGCGCTTGGGCGCGGAATAGGCTATACGCCTATATATTAAAGGATGGTTAGTAGCCTAAGTTATTATATTCATCAATGTATGTGTGACTAGTGAAATCTTTAGTCGGGGACAGGCCTTCTTGCCACAAGGAACCGATCATTTTTTTAAATAAAATGCTGTCAATTCGAAAAGTGCGCCTGTTAATCACGTCACGTTATTTTGCAATGCAGAGTTATGAATGCGTAATAATAAGTAAAATGTTTTTAATTTATTTCCTTTCTTATGGGTGCAATGGCGGTGCTTTGGTCTTTCTTGGGGGTGCTGAAGCATCTGCTAGCCCCTCCTTTGCGCTGCCCATGTTTATTACGATAAAAAAAATACAAATTCTGCATCTGTTTTTAGGTGTGGCAGCTGCCACTGTGGGTGGCACCGGCACACCCTGGCACACCCGTGGCTACGCCCCTGCTTTGATGTCAAATTTGAACCTACTGTACGGTGCCTACTTGCCTGGATAAAGAGTAGCTACTAGCTACTGTACAACACCATTCCTCAAGCTGATCACATGTTAACAGCATGAGCTGATTAAGTGGCTCTTTTTCAACTTTTTCGAAATACAATGCACATGAATTCCAACAGTGCTCTCAGTAATGAGGGAAAACCCTTATCGCTAGCTAAAAAACAGCATCTAGTGGCAATCACATGCTCCAGTAAGCTACTGGCTGTGGTGGAAGCCCTCCCTGCTGTCTAAATATAAATCTGAGCATTACCCTCGCAAGCCCACTCCTCAATCCCACTGATTGGATGAGCGATTTCTCTTTTCAACATCCCTGTGTGAACAAAGGCTTAGCATGGCTGGTAAAATTGCTTTCTTTGAGGGAAGATAAAAGTCCATACATTATTAATCCCCCCCATGCTACTTCTGTTACACCAAAGGACAACTAATGAATCTTGTAGACGGGTAGCATCAATGTCTCTTTCAAACAGCCATGCCTGTGTTTCACAAAAAAATGCACCTGCAAATTCACTTAAACAAGTTTAATCTACTATACATACTGCTTTTAAAATACACTATAATAAATAGAAAGTTGTGAGTGCATTTACTATATATATCCAAGAATCCAAGTAACTTTGGCAAGCAGCATCCAGCTGGAACATTCTGAACACATACAAGAACATAAAGATAAGCTGCAAATAAAAAGCAAACTGTATCTATGAAGGTCGGATGACATTCTTGCTAAAGATTCCAAGTGACAGCTCTCAACAAGAACGCATGGACTCTATTGTGCCGTCTTTGAAGATTTTACAGTGAGCTACCTGAACGAACAACTCCTGAAAACATGACTAGTGTCCCTCATTCAATCACACTTCTGTAACCTTCACTTTAGATTAGATTCACAAAGTCTAAATGCAGTAAAATGTGGAATAAAACCGATCCAGAATGCAAAGAAAAGTTACTTTCAAGTAGTGAATAACTTATATTTTGCATGCTACTCTTATTTAATACAACAATTTTCATTAAAAAAACACTATATTTTGAACTTTATAAGCTGCTACTTGGCAAGCAAGAACAACTGTCCTTTATTTGTACAGAGAGGTTCATGTGGTCAGTGTCAAACTTGCAAAGTGATTTAGAGATCTTTTTGTTTTGCTGCAAAAAAAATTAATTAATTAAAAAATTAATTAAAAAAAATAATTAAACCTTATTATAATAAACTTTAAAACCTATACTTTTTGATCTCACTATATAAAACAGTTTATTGAACAATGTATGAATGAATGAATGATGCATTTATGTAGTGGTTTATTGTGTAGTGCTGTCCACCCATGATTATTAGAAAACGTATGATTTATGTGTCATTGTGAAATAACTGTATGAAAGTATGTTTTATCAATTTAATAAAGTGCAACCACGTACCTCCTCGTTGAGGATTTCCTGACATTGGGAGTAGTTTCCCTTCTTCGCCCAGGTGCCATTGGCAAGACATTCTCTGTACACGTTATCTGGAAACACACACACACACACACACACACACACACACACACGCACACACTGGTTATTGACCGATCCTCTTTTTAATTTCTAAGGCAGATAAATAGTTTATATAATGTTTATTCTGAACATCTGTGGAAAAATATGCCACTTCTTCATGCATGGTATGTAATCCATTTCATAATTCAAAAGTTACGTAATGTGACCCAAAACACTAGGAATATTAATAGGGCAACAGTCAATATTTGACCTCACAGTGCATGTAGGTTTGACCTTAGCATGGATATCTAGTTAACCCTGACTATACGTTAAAATCTAGTTCACATAAAACTGATTTATGACTGCAACCCCCATACTGTGCAGCGAAGAGAGGAGTGTAACCTAAACTGAAAGATCATCAAACATATTTTGCTCAATTTTGGTTTACAAATATCTCCTGAAACATGAAATGTCTGTGGCAAAATCCGTCCTGGGTGCAGATGTATATGAATGAAAAAATGATGTCAGGTTTCATTTCTCATTTCCATTTCAGTAGTTTCCAATTTCGTTGTGGGACATTTTCTCTAAAAGGCTTATATTGTGCTTTGAACAGCCATTGTTAGATCTGGTAGAAAGTTTTCTTCTTCAAAATTCCATAAAATAAGTTGAAATTTAACAACATGAGAATCTGGGGCAAAGTTATTTTCTCTGAGCACTCCGAACTCTGCTGACAGAAATGTTGAAACACAGTTAAGCCATAAGCATTTTATCCAACGACACTTATATTACTCCTCTGCAGGAACAATCCGAGTGTTGGAAATGGGGTTAGTATTGCATTATGCTTCCAGGAGCTGTCCAGTTCAAGACTAACAGATACTTTAACCAGACTAACTTATCACTAATCTGAAACCCACACATTACTTACTGTCTGTTAACACTTCAGCAATTGGAGCAGCTCAGGTTTGATTTTCTTAGTAAGCATTTTTATCTTAATATTTTCAAAAATCATTTACAAAAAAAACATTAATTTATTAAAAAAGTATTATTACTTTTTCGTCACAGAATATATCTTGAAATAAATGTAATTTTGTTTATAAATCTGTATATATATATATATATATATATATATATATAAAATACTTTTATTCAGTAAGAATGAATTAAACTGATTACAAATTATATTAAAGACATTTATATTTCTATGTCTAATTTCTATGTTTCTTGATCATCAAATCATCATATTACAACAAAAGCCTGCAGAAAATTCAGCTTTGCATCACAGGAATAAATTTAATTTTAAAGTAAAAGAGAAAATGTATTTTAAATTGTAATTATATTTTACACAATTATTGTTTTAACTGGAATTTTGATTAAATAAATGTAGCTTGGTATAATGCAGCATATTTATTTGAATTATTTCAGCATAGTTATTTCAATATTTAAATCTTAAATGTCCTTAAATGACGTATAGATATTTCACTGAATAACAAGACAATATATTTGAACATTTAGTCTTTACAGCTTTCCTTGGAATACTGTAACGCTGCATCTAAATATTCCTTTCCTTTGAACTGACAGTGCGCAATGGTTGCTCGTTAACTTTGATCTAATATGAGAGTCTTCCACCGGTTGAAAAACAAAATGTCAAATAAAATAAAACTTTGTCAGAATCTTCTGTACTATATTTTAGTTTCCATGGGAACTGGTGCAACTTTCCAATTTGTGAATGTATGTAGAGCAAAGAGTCAAGTCGAGGTGATGCTACATGATGATTAGAGCCCTTATTGCCCTACTGTCCTGATATCAGCAACCATCATAACAAGACACAATTACTGCAGTGATATCAGCTAGAGCTTACCATCCATCATAGCTGTGACAGTAGAGGACAATGGGATTTAAAGGACATGGCTGTTTCGTCTTAATCCATGTAGGCTAAAGGCACAATAAACATTGAGGCCAAAATGCCTTTTTTCTGTCATTACACAATGTCAGAAGTTTGGTGAGATGCAGCAGTCAGGAAGAAGTTGAGAGGAATCTTTCTGTGAGTCCATCCATCACGGGTGATCTGTCTGTCTGTCTGTCTATATATCATCTTATTTACATATGAATTAATCAAACTTTAGAAATATAAGTATGTAGTACTATCAACATGATTTTAGGAGATGATGGGGATTGTTATGTAATATTTTGCACAAATATGCCATGCATTATTTCTTTTTATGTCTCATGATCTCAAATTTTCTCAAAAAAACAACAACAACTATGCGGTCACCATTTCTCTGGTCAGCCACAAACTACTTTGTCGACATCTATCAAACATCATCCTATAGCCATTTAGATGTCTCTGTCCCTCAAGCTGGCTAGCAATGAAACTGACCACATGTGAAGAATCATACTATGATCAAATTATAGCCTCCTTCTCAAGTGTCCGACAAAGATATATACATATATATATATATAAATATATATATGCTTTATCACTGAAAGACATCGTTCTGTTTCAGCCTGATTGAGTCCCTGGTCAAATTAACAACAAATCCACCTAACTGTGATGTAGCAGTTTACATATTGCTATTAGAAATGTTTGTGTTACTGTCACACCAAGTAAAGAGCAATGGAAAATTTGGAATCACCACCAGATAATAATATTTTCATTTTAGATTTTTCTTGTAGGGTTCATTCTCTAACGGTTTTGTCTCCTGGGAAAGACTTTAATACTAACATAGACAAGAAGTAAAACAAACAATCCAAAAAATAACAGTAATTAGGACGCTTCTGACACAACTCAAAACTTTAACTCGACTGGTAAAAATAGCTGAGGAGCCCAGAGAGAGCCTTGAAACAGTGACTCAAACTCACTTGCATTCAAAAAACCCAAACACTGACTGCAGGGAAGGAAACCCTCTTTCCATTTTTCTCTCTCACTAACTTCCTCTCGTCTTTGCCTTTTGCTCATGGCAATACTGATTGAGCATCTGAAGGTGGATGGCAGCTCCATAGATCACACAGGCAAACGGGGCACAGAGGAACTGCTACACGGTGAGTCATCTGCCTCCTGTAAACCTCCACATCCAGCCGGTTTGATCAACCGCACAATTGCCAGAAGCAGATCTGATGGTGTGACGAGACAAATAGAAGGTTGTCAGAGCTTTCGTAGCCAGCATAGCCATTTCTGAAGGGATGAGTAGTGAACAATGCTGGAAAACAATGCAGCGTTGTGATTGCAGAGTGCTGAAGTATTTGTCAAACAATTGCTGTGCGATTAGGAAGAAGAGTAAGATGAAGAGTATAGAGAGGAGTGGAAATCCCCTTATCCTGCTTTTGGAAGTGGCATGTCGTCTTTTCTGACATGCAGCACTTAAAAACATATATAATCAAAATATAATTGTATTAAATACAGTAAGCTTTTTTTCTTTTATTCAGCAAAGATGAATCACATTTATCAAAAGTAGAAGTAAATATATTTATGTTACAAAAGATATCTACATTTTGATGTTAATGAATGCTGTTCAACCCACAGGAACCAATAACGTTGTATAATATATTAAAATATACAATTGTTATTTTTTAATAATTTTTAAATATTTTTTTAAACTGAAGTAAATTGAACACATCTCAAGTCTCATGGAACCAAAAATACAAATTATAGATAAAAAAAAAAACATTATGATAGGACAGTATGAAGCACAATGAAACTATATGTTGATGTGTTGCCCACGAGGCTATTGGCGCCTATGTAAAAAAAATAAAAAATAATAATAATATGAAGACGAATTTAAGCAATGCATGAATAAATGAATGAATGCATGCATGCATTTGGATCATTGCTAAGGGGCTTGATATACCATGGGGCCAGTAATGGTCACAGTTCCAAAAGCCTACTGTGAAACAATGTAGGAACGATGACAAAAAATGCACACCGCTACATACAGAATGTTGTCAGAGCTCTCGCATGCTCTGCCAGTGATCCATGGAGAGCAAATGTCACTTAGCATAATGAAAAAAGACCCTGCTCAGCTGCCACTGAACTGGCTTTCTCTATACCTGTCATAAGAGCTCGCTGAAATGGTGCTGAATTGCAGCCTTTGCAAAAAGCCCAGGCAATAAAAGAGTCTATCAAGGTCAGACAGAGACTGGCAATGCCTGAAGGAGAGCAGTAAGTGAGACAGGGAGAGAGACAGACAGGAGGAGAGAGAGAGAGAGAGAGAGAGAGAGAGAGAGAGAGAGAGAGAGAGAGGAGGGATGAGGAGTTATGTCATGTCATGTAAAACCCTCCTCCCACAGTGGGAGTATAATTAACTTTCACACACTTGCCCTGAGGTTGGCAACTCAGAAGCTAAAGCTTTTCACTTCACATTTCTCCCAAGGGTTGTCAAACGTTAAAACAAACCTTTTATACAAAATTCTATTTTTAAACTATACATTAAACATGAGTGCACTACATAGGGAAGTAGTGAATGAAAATGACTGCGTGAATTCAATCAAAACACTTTGCACTAAAGAGAGATCGACCGAACCCAAAGATTTATTGCATGTTCACTTCACTATTCTCTATATAGCGAATGACATATATTGTAGTGCACTACAGTGTATGTGAATAATAAATAAAATAAATACAATAATTTTCACTTATTCATTACTATTAAGTGAACAAAAATGGATGAGGGATTTTTAGATGCTGATCTAAATCCTGTGTGCCAGAGAGTTTCAGAACATATTAAATATATTTAAATAAAGAATTAAATACATGTTGTTTCTGTTCATTGATATGTTTTGTCGATAACAATAGAAAGTTAGAGGAAAATAAAAATAAGGATCAACACATACCGTACAAAGCTTACATAATTTTAGCCTATTTGCATCCCTAATCAACCATTTCTGCATTCAAAGATGCAGAGATAACATGATCAGATCTACTTGGGACAATTTTGGTTGAGAGCTTGATTAACTGGCTCAGGTGTGCTCGATTAGAGTTCATTTTACAGGAATGTGGATTTCCAGAAGCATAATTGAGCACAGCTGATCAAAAATGATGGGAAATGCTTTACTTTGCACACTACTATTGTAATAGTGTGGAAGATTGCGCCTCCAATAAGCATTTCATTGTCTGTAATCAACTGTAATCAGTGTCTACCTCATATACAGTGCCTTCCGAAAGTATTCATAACCCTTCATTTTTTATTTAATCTTTTATGCTGCTGCCTTATCTTAAATTTCTTTAATTGCTTTTTTCCCCCACATCATTCTACACTCCATTCACCATAATGGCAAAGCAAAAAAACATTAATTTAACATCTTTGCAAATTTATTAAAAATAAAAAACTTAAATTGTTCCATTGCATAAGTATTTATACCCTTATCTGGAACAGTTGAAACATACTCCTGGTCTCATGGCATGAACGTATCTGGGTAAAGTACATATCACTGCAGTTTCCAAAACAAATTAACACTAGAGGCCGTAAAACTCAGACGCCTTTTGTTCCTTTTCACATACATTTACAGAGTTTTGAATAATAAAGCATAATTTTCGCACAATTACTTGAAGAATATCATGTTATGACTTCAAAACAATATTAATATGCTGGGAGATTTGAAAACGGGTGCTTTTGAACGTTAGCATCACACATATACAGCTTCATATCTTTGGGTTTTTTATAGACGGTAAGTTTGTTCGGTAGCTCTCGGAGTACTAACTAAAAACTAAAGTATCAAATATAGTATATATAGTTATGTTTATTTTGCACCACTACTCTAATAAAATGTATTGTGGTTACATTGCCTTTATAGCAGTATATCTGCTACCAGCTAAGGTTTTAAACTGATATTTCTGTGATTCTTTGTGATTTGCATCGGCAGATGTGTAGCATAAAGCATCAAGAGTGAGTGGGCTGTGTAGTTTCTGACCTGTAAACTGAACTGTATGCACTACATAAAAGATGCCATCTGTTGTTTGCTCCACAGAACTCAGAGAGGTACATTGAAAAAACAGTGTACATTTGTGTCATTGTTCTAATGCTCCCAAAAGAAGTTTCCTTACAAATTAAAGCTGGTATTTTACTGTCAACCATCTGACAACCTAATTGTAACTTTAAAAAAAGATGATTAAAAATACTCAATTTTGGAAACCTGACTTACCATTTCAATAGCTTATTTTCTAACTTCACTGAGGCTTCTTATATCCCCCAAAAATGTTCTCCAGCAAACCGCCACTAGATGTGGTTTACCTTAAATCAAGTCAAGCCGAGTTGCTGGGTTCAAAACTCTTTCAGGAATTTGATAGATAATTCAATGTTAAATTCAATGGCAATGAATGCACATTCTTTTCCTTACTGTTAAATGAAGCTGTCACCCTGCATTGTCTTTAGAAAAGAAGACTTTAGAAAAGAAGCCAAAGTAAACAATTATTTAATTATTTAAAGCCTTCAATGTCATTTCATTCAATCTCAATATGCTACAAAACAAAATACAAAAACCTGCATTGCAGCAATTAATTGTTAGTACACTTTTCAAAACCTTCAGTACAAAATGACAAATCTTTCACACTTGTAACACAATTCACATTTGTTTCAAAATACATAAATATAGCTACACGTAATGAGAACAAATCCTGGTATACCTAAACATATTCAGATGTGCGTGTAGTCTGAGCATCTGATCATCTGAACATCATCAGATAACAACAATATATTTTTACCATGTACATTCAAAATGTTTGTGTGTATGCAAGAACTGACTTTGTGAATGAATTAAGTTGACTATTAGAGATATCACAAAGAAGTACATGTCTGACAATTTCAAGTCAATATAATTTACACTACTGACAGTATACTCTATTCTACCAGTATACTCTATTCTACGGGTAGAATGGAAAACCTTATGGTTGTGTCATTAGATATTACAAACATGGATTTTATGTCAGTTTGTTTGGGTAATGCATGTGCATTTTGTAATGTGATGACATTACAGTCCTGTGGCAGTTTTCATTGATTTGAAATATGTATCTTGATTGTTTTCTATTGACTTAACTAATATCCACCTCTTTAATCTCTCTGACAGCCTCATTTCCACAGACATTGATTGGTTCATCCCTGGCTGTCTATGCTGTTCTCTGCTGAAAAAATAACACACTGGTGACTGGCAATTCTGTGATGAAAATTCATTATGTTTTGATGTCTTTGATACTTTATAAACAGACATAAACAAACAAACAATTAATAAAGACCACTTGATTTAAGTGATGTTACACTTTGTTCAAATGAATGAGAACAAAAGCAAATTAAACTTGTTTTATTATATTGTGAGTGTTTTGAAGTTTGTTATTTTCTAGATAAAACAACATTTTTGGTGTTTTGTTATAAATTAGCTCTAACGTAAATAAAACAAATAATTACCAACAAAAAACTATGTACATAAAAAAAAAATTATTTCATTCCACTGGGGAATAAATCCCATGAGAAAAGCTGATTTAATCGCACAGACTTTGTGCAGTGCCCTGTGAATATTGTACATTTTCCTGATTTGCGCTACACACAGCCTGAAGCTCTACAATATGCTGCAGCCACGGGACTTTAAAAATCAATCATGCTATCAGCTCCAGTGAATCTTAATACATGAATCAACTAACCCAGCATCTATGGGTGTAGGGCCATTCCTTAATGTGTATGATAAAGTATATCAACCACACACACTCTCACAAGAATGTCCCAAGTACCTGATTTATTACGCATTTCACTGTCTTTCTAAGCTTTGGTCCAGGTGTAGAAGAAAAACAGGAATACGGGATAAAAGAGTGCAAACTAATTATTACTCGTGAGTTCTCTCTGTCCCCTGGCCGCCCATCCGTATTCTCATATATAACATCTTAATAATAATAATAATAATAATAATAAACTTTATTTTCTATAGCGCCTTTCAAGGTACATCTCAAAGCGCTTTACACAGAAGAAAAAAAAATAAAAATAATAACAATTAAAAGTAAAATAAACATTTTCCATATGACACAAGAAAATCACTTAAAGGCTATTCTGAAAAAATATGTTTTAAGAACAGATTTAAAAACACTAAAAGATTCAGCCTGTCTGATCTCAGAAGGAAGAGAGTTCCAGAGTTTTGGTGCACAAGACATAATGACTTTGGCATCAGACTTCAGTCTCTCCATCTCCTGCTCTCTCAGTTTATCCTTCATCTTTAGATTCTCTTTTCCTGTCTATTTTTCACTTTTTTTGCTAAACAAGTTATGTGTTTCAAGAAATATGACTAATGGGAATTCTCTCATAGAGAGCCTTGGCTCCACGAGAACACTCAACACTTTCATCTCCCTAAATCTAAATTAAATTAAGGATTACGATTACATTCAATCTTAATGTCTAAGCTTTAACGCATCTCAGCTACTATTTCTAACACCTGAAAGACCTGCAAAGGCTTTTGAATCTGCAGCCACAGGATTTGTTTAACAGAGGTAAATCAGACTAAACAAGAGAAAGAGAAAAAATGGGAAGGAATATTGAAAGGAAGGGAGGAGGGAAAAATCGAAGGAAGAATTTTTTTCCAATGTGTCATTTCTTTAAAAACTACACCTCTGTCCACAGGGAGCATTTAGAACTCGTCTCTGCGGGATACTGAAACTATTTTTTCACAGCAGTGAGTCTCTCTCATTACAGCCACACACACACACACACACACACACACACACACACACACACACACACACACACACACACTGGCAGAACAATTAGTGGGCTTGTTAGCAATGGTAAAACATAACTTGGTAGCATGCACCAGCTCAAAAACTGACCTACATGCAACCCAACACACACAGGCCAATTTGGCAGAGGTGCACACACTCCCCCTCTGTACCACACACACAAACATGAATCTGAAAGCTTGTTATGTAGTGTAGCTCTCAGCTGTCGGCTCGGTTATGATGCTCAAACTGCTGCCGTTCCTATCAAGCAGTGCCAGACGCAAACATCCATCCAAAACATGACTTCAACACGGCACAGGCGTTGAAAATATCCCCAAAACCTGCCATTGTTTGAAATCCAACAACATCGGCTTGACAACCCTGCTGGAAAAAAACAATAGAACCCTGCCCAAAACACAATAGAAAATGTAATGGGTTTAATGGTTATAATGGGAATTGTTTTGGTTTTAATGGAAACTATAATTGTGTCTACTGGTTTGTGATGGACTCTATTGGTGGGATGTTAATTCCTATTAGACAAATGCCCAAAACACACTACAAAAATGAATTTTGTAATAGTTTTACTGAAAAAAACTAATGGTTTATAATGGTATTTTAATGGAAACCATTGGAATTTATGTGATGGTTTCTATTGGGCTTTTTTTAGCAGGGAAGCGATGTGAGAATATATAAGTCAAGCGCCTAGGTCTTCTATACACCAGATATAAAAAGAAACAGCTTGTGCTGTCATAAACAGGAGCAGACGGAGCAGTCCAGACGGGACTGTGGTGTGAGATGTGTGCTCTTACTGGTGGTGTTGTAACGGACTCCGAGGAAGGTCTCTGGACACGGACGAGACACCACTTCTCCAGCACTGCTCCTGGGCCAGCATGTCCCAATGCCATCAATCGAAGTGTTACAGAACAAACCTGAAAAACAGGGGGACAGAGAGAAGAATGATTTTAGATTAAAGCATTAGATTATAGAACACAAACACACAAATTTGGACTTGCTTAGCTGGAATTGTTCATATTTGGTTAGAGTATATTTTAAGCCTAAACGTGAAGAAAACTGATGAGGTTATATATAACTAACTAGATAATTTTTTTTATAGTTTTCCTTCTATTATACATAAAACAATGCTAATTGTGCTTCAGGGGCTAACTTTATAGATTTTATTAATGTCATAAATATTATGTGAAAGAAAGAAAGAAAGAAAGAAAGAAAGAAAGAAAGAAAGAAAGAAAGAAAGAAAGAAAGAGAAAGAAAGAAAAGGGCAGAAGGGAATGAAGAATGGCAGACAAGTGAGACTGAAAAATTGATGGAAGGATGGAAAAGAAGAAACAGTGTTTTTGTATCATTGAGATACAATTGTTGAATTTTTTTTTTATTTCTATATTTTCATTTTTATTTTAGTTAAAGTAATTTATTTAGTAATTTAGCTTTGCGTTTTTGTAATGTTTAGTACTTTTAGTTTTTTTATATACAGTATGTCTCCATAGCTTTTATTATTTTTTTATTTCAGTTTTAATTTGAGTTATTTATGGTACATATAGTACATTGAATTATGCTAAAAATAAAATTTGAAATATACATTTTATTTCTTATTTAAATTTTTATTTCTTTCATTTTTTTTATAGATTTTAGTTTTAGTTTTTTTTTTACACAATAAAAACTGATCAAAATTGAGCACCAAATCAGCATATTAGAATGATATCCTCAGGATCATGATCTGCAAAATTCAGCGTTTCCATCAATAAATTAAGTTCTGTCATGGCAACTCTCTGAGGGATTGGCATGTAATGAACATGACAATGTTAATGTATTTGGTCTTGGCGGAATAGATCTGTTACGCTGCTGCTGCGGCAGAGCTTGTACCGGGACTCGCTACTGCCAATACATCCACAACATGCTGCTGTGAGCATGTAAGAAATACTGCTGCTGCACATTTAACATACATGAAATAACCCCCATATCATATCCTCTTATATAACCTCATAGCAGATCTATACAGGTGGAGCTGGGGAAGGTGGAGGGTTTCTGAAGTGCACTGCTAACAGCTACAGCAAACAAAAGCCAGGTATCTGAATATTGAGCAGTGAGCTCATTGGATTGAGTTAGATCTCTCGGACTGCACCATCTAGAGTTTCATGCCAGAGCTCTGTATATATTCAAATAGAATTCAGTGAAAACTGTTTTTTGATCAAAGTGCAGCCTCAGTAAGCATCAGGGGACTTCTTTCAAAAACATAAAACATTTTTAATTATTCCAAACTTTTGACTGGGGGTGTAATAAAAGTGTTAATAAAAGAGGCAAAAGAAAAAGTGAATTGTTGAAATGCAGCGTTACTTATTGGCAGCTGAAGGCCTAATCTAATTAAACAAAATATGTATTAAACAAACACTGAAGATAATGTGCAGAACGTCGTGACTGGCATTCCAATATTTGCTGATAATGCACTGAGCTTTCTGCTACGTGCACGGAATCAATACTTACCGTCTTAAATTGAGTCAATCCGCACTAAGTGTTAACTATTACATACGCAGGGGATCATTTAACACTGGTTATTTTCTATGTGGTATCTGGGAAACGATGTTTCGATGTCCTAAATACATTTGATTTCTTAAGAAACTGTAGAGTAAACATATTCAGAGGCTCTGGCATAAGCACTTGAGGCTATTAATGTTGATGGCTGCATGGTACACATGTGGGATTCATGAAGATGGTTTCAATTGAATATCTCTTTATCCATCTTTATCTCTGCGGTTTTCTTATATATGTGTGTGTGTGAGCTGCACGGCACACTCGTATCGTCTGAATTGGCCTCTTTTTCAGAATTCAGAGTTTTTTTCACACATTGTTCTTACAATCAGAAAGGATCTGTGGAGCCCAGCGGAGATTAAAAAGTGTTTTTAAGATTTCTTAATCTTCCCTGCTGGAGACTTTCACATATATGTCTTAATCCACTGCATTCTGGGTAACATCTGTTTTACCAAACAGTGGAAGACATAGGTAGTGTTTGTGAAACCTATTTTCAAGGATGTTATTTCATTTATCTGGTCATTCTATTGGCACAAAATTGATACACTATATATTTCCATTTCTGAATGTACTATTTGTTATTTACTATTAAAAACAGAATCTCTAGTGCATGATATCATGGCCAAAATGTATTGCAGCGTCTGAAGTAATTTCACATGCTCAAAGCCTACACTAAATATTTTCTCGGGAATATCACAGCCATGACGAGTTGATGAGTTGTAAACTGACCTGTAGAATTGGTGGGACTAGACGTCTGATTCCACAAGATCAAAGTGCGAGCTGAGAATAGAAAAGAAAAAAAAATTATTGATCTCATACATATGTATTTTTCAGAATATTTTTTTGGGTGATTTTTTTAAAGGGTTAGTTCACCCAAATATAACGACTTTTTTCAACAATGTCTTCTCTTCCATGTCAGTCTTCGATGCACGTTCATGACAATACCACACATGAGTGTGGTGCTGCTGATGCAGAAATTATTGTTGAAACCAGATGTGCTGCTGCTTGTTTGCGATCAGTGGAATACACATGCATGCGTGGTACTGTTCTGAACATGCATCAAAATTGTTGAATACGGTCATTGTTTTTGTTTTCTTTATCCACTAAAAATATTCTCGCAGCTCATATCAAAATATTCTCGTGGACCATTTTAATGAAGTCCTAACTTCCTTTCTGGACCTTGAACGTGTCAGTTGCATTGCTGTCTATGCAAGGTCAGAAAGCTCTCGGATTTCATCAAAAATATCTTAATCTGTGTTCTGAAGATGATCAAAGGTCTTACAGGTTTGGAATGACATGAGGATGAGTAATTAATAATAGAATTTTCATTTTTGGGTGAACTATCTCTTTAAATAAATTAATAAATAAATAAATAAAAAATTAAATAAAAATTTATTTTTTCAGTAAAATTAAATACAAAAATCTAAATAAAGTATATACAGTGCCATCGTTTCCTGTGAAGAAATACATGTTTTGCGTACCCCACTGACAGATTATTTTGCTTGTTTTTTTGCAGCATTATTTGCAGTGTGCTTCATACACATAACACTCTTGTACAGAACATTCTCCATCAATAGGTTTAATGGCTTGAAACACCTTATATTGCTCATGACTGGTGGATGATGACAATCCTGGCTGAAAGTGTGACACGTACAAATACTCCCACATTCCCTTGTTCTTTCATCTCAACACAAGCTGCCATCAGATTTAATATACAGCACATATTTCTGGGTTTCTTGCTGACAAAAGATCAAAGCCCTGCAGATTATATACATGTAAATAAAACAAGGAAGACAAAATGTTGATCTTGAAGGCAAGGCTGTTTGTAAAATATAATATAATATTTTCAGATTTTCAGTGATTCTTTCTGGAGGTTACATCATTACACCTGTAGGTTGTGATACATGACAAGTGTGTCTTTGTCATTGAATCATTTACAACCAATTTGTTCAAAAACACAGACTCATTCAAGAATGAAACAAATTACTCTCTGTATAAGTGAGCCATTTAATCATTCACTCAACTGATTCATTCAGAAAGACCATTATAATTTGGAGCAAAGGTGAAATCGCTTAAATAATTTAAGCAAAAAGCTACATAATATAATAATAATAAAAAACATAATAATCACGCCCCGGATCTGTGTGTATATAAAGTAATATCTCTACCATCAGAGCAATTCAAGCTTTGAGTCCTGCATGGAATGCATTTGTGTTTGAAAGTTGAATGATACTGTTTATTTGACACTGTGTCTTTAATACGGTAATGGCAGCACCAAACCAAAATAAACCTGTATGAACTAGATATTAATTCGGGCCATTTCAGCAGAGATGTGAACAAAGCCACTGAGCCACAATATCATTTACTGTAGTTTTCACCAGATCTTTTGTGTATCTGAAGTCAATCTGTTGTTTAAGGTCTCCTAACATTTAAACATTGCACAAACATGATGTGTTGGAAAGATAAGCTGTTATAATTGTGGATGTTTAAAACAATTACGTACAAAAAAAGGGAACAAATAAGAAATAAAATGAATCTAAATGATTCTGAGAAACTTTTTAACTGTACAATATTCTCTGTTTGTCAAGCAAATAGCATTTGAATCTTTACTGTAGGGATTTGTGCACCTTTGCCCATCAAATCATGGTTGAATTTGTTTTTCTATTCACACTCTTGTCTGCTGCTCACCGAGATAAAACAAGCACACATCTATTAATCTTCTACTTACAAAAGCAATGGGCAGTTGCTCTGGCTCCATGGCACTGGAGCAGAACACACACACACACACACACACACACACACACACACACACACACACACACACACACACACACACACACACACACACACACACAGGAGCAGAACAACCCAAGCTAGCGTGTCACCGTGTCTGTTTATCCTCTGGCCCGGAAATAACAGGTGAAAGAGCAGGGATATCGCTGCTGAATAATTCATAATGGATATGAGCAGCTCTGCTCTCGAAGTCTTTTCAAATCGCAGAAACGGATGTGCAGAACAATGCATTCTCAGTACCGTGCCGTAAAGATTTTCAATCGAAGATGAGGTTCCACCCTGTGGAATGAAGTTTGTTTATTTGGCAGCACAATGAGGGACACTGCTGTTCCTGCAAATTTAATTTATCCTGACTATCATGTTTTTAGTTTTTATGGGAACAATACGCCTCTCAGGATATAAACGCATATGATCTCGATGTGCTTTATACAAGCTACTGCTCATCTCTCAGAAAAAAAAAATCCATTCTTGGATAGGATCGACTTGGAAAAACTGCCTTGATAGTTTTCGGGTTTACTTTCATAAATTTCTCAAAACATCTTATCTGAGCAGCTGAAAAAATAACATAATGGATGCTCACCAAATAACTGTGACTACAGTGTAGTTGATACAGCTAAATCAACTATGATTATTTTATTTATTTTAAAAAGTAAAATGCAATAATCAAATAATAATGTGTGGCACTAAATGAACAGGGAAAAAAATGTATGCTGCTTAAAAATATAATTATAATGAATAGAATTTGAATTATTACGAATAATTTTATTGAATTATATTATTTTATGCTCTAATTTAACAGCAAATTGTAAAAAAACAGCAATGTTTACATAAATGTTTATTCAAAATGCAAACTAATCAAATTATGACCAATTCACTCAAACAGACAAACAAACTGGAACAAATTCTCAGCTGTATTTTTAAACAAGGAGAATCATTCAATCATAATTTGAAAAGTACACTTATTTAATGCATATTCATCGGAACAAGATCATTATTATTAGATGCATTATTATGTTGGTTATGTTTGGCGTCAAGCTACATGTGATAGGAGTGCAGGGGAGTGACTGAATGATGCAGAGGACATCCACAGCTCAGTGTGAACAAACAGAAATATTTGTGTGCAGATGTATTTCTGCTCCTCTGTTTGTGTGCTTATGAGAGAGAGAGAGAAGTGCACGAAAAAGCTAAACATATTTGTGATCTTACCTAAAAACAAGCCTACATAATTTACAATATTACCTTCCTTATGCATAAAGTTTACTGCACTTGTTACAAGACTAAGTTTAAGTGAAATACATAAATCTGAAGGGTCAGTGAAATGCACAGCATCCATTTAAATGAAGAGGATAATAAAAAAGGGTTAGAGTTTTATTACTTATTGTGTGATTATATATTCTGTTAAACTCCACATAGCCATCATATAGGGAAACAAAGCTGATCAGAAAAAGTACATGTAGCTGGTACTCCAGTGTTAATTACATTGAGTGGGCTCAGTATTACAGTTAATCACAGCGTTGTCATGAGCACCCTGAACTTTACACATGTTCGGATCTGTGAGTTTTGATTTCAGAATTACGTCAATTATGGCTACACAAACAATCATAACATGGCACATGACATGAAATCTGATCACTTTATCTCTTGATATTTTATAGCTAAGACCTCCAGGAGACATGACCATTAGCATACTTTTGATAATTAATATTTTAAGCTGGTTATGTCCTTGTAATCTGAGTCATGTTAATGTAAAATATTTGCATTTGCATTAAATGTAAGTTTCAGACTCCAGTCGATCAAATGTATTCTCTTGGCAAAAATAATAAAATAAAATATGTAAAATATGTATGTATGTATGTACATCAGCCAATGAATAAAATAATGACACTCGGAAATGTCAAGTCAAGCGTAAAAAAATTGTCATGATTATATACATTCAGTCAAGCCTCATCTGATTTTCATAATCGTTTTATTACAGTATGAAGTTTCACTGCACGTCTGGTTGGAAAGCTGAGTTGACCTGCACATTTGTGTAACTGCTCATACAAATCATTATGAGGACAACTATACCTATGTAGTGAATCATGTTCTGACAAAGAAAATACATTATGTTTTACAATTTTATATTTTTTAACATCATAATTGAATTACTAAATGTAAAACATATTATTTATTAATTTAATATAATTTCAGCTGACAAATAAATTTGAAATAAGCCTGCTTCTCAATTCTACTAAACTCTGGAGACCAGTAATAAATAACAAAGTTCTTGACCCGTCCTGATACAAACACAAGCAGTGCCTGCTTATACAGCAGGCAGTAATCAAAGGTCAGCTTGTTAAATGACTCTTAAACTTCTCTTCCTCAAGACTCTCAATTAGTATCACTAAGGTTACCACAGACAAACAAATCAGGAAAATCCAGTTAGCCAGAAACACTTGATTAGCCAATTGCACCTCAAAACACAGGCCCTTTTAGCCACTCTTTCTCAAAGTGCAGATTCTGTCAATGAGGGACCGTTAACATGGGTGTTGTTTTCTGCTAGTTTCTGTCAAGTGTTTACTGCCAATTTCAGAACTAGACGGTTCAAAACTCTCCGTTTACAAACTGTCCAAAACAATCTCAAAGACAGAGACGCTATAAAGAATCAAAGCCAAAAAGATAGTTTCTGGTACAGGATACACGCGACACATCCACTCTCATCTGTCCCGAATGATTTTTAAAATCAATTTTCTTTGAAAGAGTAGGCTACATTATAGGACCTGTGTTCCTGAGGCTCAGTGGTAGAGCATTGTGTTAGCAGCGCAAAAGGTTGTGGGTTCAATTCCCAGGGAATACACATACTGACAAAAAATGTATAGACTAAATGCTAAATGTAAACAGATATTCAAAAGATGTTTCTATGTGGTTTGGGATGCCCGATTTTCTCATGAGAGCACCTAGGAGGGGAAGTAACATTCAACATCATCTGTCTCTTTGCGTCGATATTGAGCGTGACAGATGGGTTGAAGGTATTACTCGGCATTTCATAATCGTCCCCTCAGGGAACTGTGATCCCTAGACAGCCACATCCCCAGCCTGTTTTCCTTCCTTGCGATGCAGCACACGTTAAACTGAATCTAAGACTGGCAGACACAGAACATCTATTAAAAACTCTTCATCATTCAGCTCAGATAGCCAATGTGACTTTTTTTATCCAGTGCTATTACTCAACATTGACTCCTTGGGAGTTCGCAATTGTTGCGCTGGCACCAGCAGGCTTTGTTGCTGCAGCTGTGCTGGAGATTAGTGGTTGAATTCCTCAAGACTTGTATAATTATATCATCACTTGGTCGAGCCGACCAGTGAAAGGTTCTGGTTTAATTAATTATCCGTTATACGGTGAGCATTTAAAAATACGATGTTTGGTTTCGTCTTGGAAAATCTTATCTGAAATCACTCCCAATTTTATTGCCGTGTTAATGCTGCATGAAGAACAAATACGACTGTAAGACCAATCAGATATTTGACAGCAACTGCAAATAACTGCTGGTTTAACCAGCGCAATATTGACTCACCGAATGGTTGTAAGGCCCTGTACACAAATATAGTTCAGTGGTGTAAACTTGATCCATTAATCTGTCTACCGGATGGATTAGCATGTGTCTGTATTTAAGAGGAAAGCAACGCTAACTTCACCATATGTGAGAGATGTACTCTGAATTTTAAAGGATGCAGCGCTTGCCAGATTTCACAACAAATTGGTCTCAACTGGCCTGCTATGAATATCTGAACATAGATTCAACTTAAAAAAATTGAGATCTATAATAACTGAGGTAAAGAGTGTGAAGATATTTTAAGATTTTTCTCAAATGATTCCCCAAAACAGCAAAAAGAATGCAGGTTTGCTGTTTTTCTAGAAAAACACCTTAGTAATTTCACGTGTTGAGCTCTCAAAATATTCTTTTCACTTTTCTTTTAACTTAAAATGTATTCAAATGCATAAAAAAAACTCTATTTTTACATGTTCCAATTTTTTCCCAAAAACGTTTTTTAGTGTTATTTCATAAATGATTTGCTTGGCATTGATTTAACTGCATGTTTATTAGTTTGTAATTTTATATCAGATTCAGAATAAATGTGAAAAAACTTTATAAGTGATGATCCCTTTAAAGTTGGAAAACAAAATAATAAAAGGTTTAAACAATACAAAAACGGTTGGCATCCCGCCGGAGCCATGTGGAGTACTTTTATGAAGGATGGACTTTTTTGGACTTCAGAATCTCGATTTAATTCACTGCCATTAAAAAGCTTGGAAGAACCAGGACAGTTTTTAATATAACTCAAATTGTACTCGTCTGAAAGAAGAAAGTCATATGTCAAAGTCAAAGTCAAAGTCAAAGTCATCCTGAATGCCTATTCAGGAATGAACACTAATTTAATTGCGACTGTCAATCAAATATTTTTGCAGAGTGATAGTAAATTTAGGTTCTCTGCTCTCTGACACAAGCATCTTCTGTGCCAAATACCAGCAGCTACAAAACATTTCGCTCCATGCAAACTCAGACATTGTGATTTAGACAGAAATTAAATTATCAAAGGACCCAGGTTATTGTTACGGTCAATTACCATTGGTATTTTCTTCAATCAAAAGTTTTTATAAGACCAAATTATGTGGGGCATGTTATCTGCATTAGTTATTATTGCTCTAAATTCAGGCTAAATGTCATTCATTGTCAAATTTTTTGGCTATTTGTTAATTTTTCATAAAGTGACAAAGTTGATCCTCAAATGAAACATACAACTTCCACTACTGTATAAAAGCAACCATGGAGCAATTTTCTCAGTTTTGTAAGAAAAAATTATGAGGATGTTGGAGATCTTGATGAAGATGTTTATTGCAGCATAGCAGTGACAAAGTACATGTTGTACGTTGGGTTCAACGGAGTTGGAATGAACCCCAGAACATCCTAAACTCAAACATTTGATACTGTATTACGTTCATCTTCCCGCTCAACATGTAAATACATTTCGGTTTAAATGTAAATTGTCTACCAATGAAAGTGATAGCCTCCGTTCCCACATCTTTGGGAGACTTTCTGGTGGGAAAGACCAAATGTTAAGGTAATAAGTTTACCTATCAGTTGTTTCTTGTACCCTTTTGGTCAGCAGATGGTTCTTGATGGCCTACTGCTGTTCCCATGCTATACGTGATGAATTATCACTCCAGAGATTACATTTACATTTATGCATTTAGCAAATGCTTTTATCCAATGTGACTTACAGTGCATTCAGGCTATACGTTTTTTTTGAGTATGTGTGTTCTCTGGAATTGAACCCACAACCTTTTGCTCTGCTAACACAATGCTCTACCACTGAGCCACAGGAACATACTATTCCTGGAGATACTATTTACATTTTATTTAAACGGAAATAACTATTTCTATGATAATTAAGCTCTTTGTAGGGAAAGGAGTCAAAATTTGGAGTGGAAGCTGGGTCGAGGTGAACAATAATTTCTTACAGTTTAGTGAACAAAACTCAAGCCTTAAACAAAGATTACAAATATTACTATGTACATGTAATATTTGCAGGTGAACAAACTGTACATAGAAAATCTGTTACATCTTCCCCTAAAGTTTAACACCAATTCACACTCGCTAAGCCTTTGCAAAGCTCTGCACACAAATCATGGTGTATTCCAGTATTCTTGCATTAGTGCTCGATTTACCCCTCTGCTTCAACTGCTAAGCAAAATAAACCCCAGTAAGTCTTGGGCTTTTCAAAGCAGCGTCAAAAACAACAAACTGAATCCAGCCATCACATCTCCTTATATTGCCTTTTCTGAGCGATAAGGGTTATGTTTGTAACACATGACGTTTTGTATAAACTGAAGTAAATGTCACGTATCCCGTGGGAAAACCATCAATAAATCTTGCTGCACTCTGTCCCCTTTGGTGATATGGAAAAATGAGTTCAGAGTTCAGAATATAAAAGCATTAAACCAGGGCTACTCTGCTTTAGATAACTCAAGGGCCTCACTACTAATATGTATAGTATTATTTTAAATTAAAGAGTTCATTATTTATTCACCCTTATGTTGTGGAACTTAACTTTCTTTTGTGGAACATAAAAGGTGATTTTCTGAAGAATGTCTATTCAGTGAAAGTCTATGGGGTCCAAAAGAACATCGCACCACTTTTACTCTCAATTCAAAGACAAATCTGTTTTCAAATCTATTGTTCCGCAGGTTTATACACACTGTATAAAAGACCAAAATCTCCTGTAAATGTGTTCAGTAAAGGTTCTCAAGATCAACAGAACCCTTTTTCAGATGTACTGGTGACATGCAGCTTAACCACAAATCCCATCAGCCACCATGACACTTTATCAATACCTCAAATGGGAGACCATTAACACCAGAGGAGGCCATTAAGTTGACTCGCGTAACTGATCTATGACCACACTTCCCAAACAAAATCTAAAATCTTATGTACCACAAAGCAAAATCGGTTTAAGATCTGTTATGGAGACTTACCTGTGAGATTTGTGGAGAGCAGGAGTAGAGCGTCGCAGGTCAGGTCAGCTGTTGCCCTGGAGATTAGCGTAATCCAGATGGTCAACACCTGCAACGGTGGTGCAAAGAAAGGAAATTTGTGGAGGGAAAACAAAAGTGTGGCTTTAGCATCCATCTGGATATCCAGAAAGAGACAGCATACAATAGAAAAGTAAAGCAGGTCAAGCATCTGTCTCATGCTAATGCAGGTGCGCTTGTGCTTCTGAAGTCATACGCTAGCTATGTGTGAGGAACAGACTGAAATTTAAGTTGTTTTCGAAAACGTGAAACTTTCCCACTGCTTAATTGGTTACCTGCAAAACCTTACAGTTATCAGACATAAATTGCTTGTTTACAAGGAAAGTCTACAGAATCAATTTCATTTTAATTTAGAGCCCCAAGAAATTAGATGTATAATTTCCCAAATTCAGCATTTTCCATTTTTTTTTATTTGGATTATATATTAAGTTATAATAATAATAATAATAATAATAAATCATGAAAAGTATTAAATGAATTAAGATTCTAAAAATGTAAGAAATATTTCCAAATTGAATCAAATTAAATCAACTCAAATCAAATTAAATTCAAGTTTACATTTACGTATTTTCTGTATACTTGTATAAAACATGGAGAATATGGAAAAAATATTGGTTTGAAACGAACGAATAAATGAATTAATTTTTTATTATTCTTGTTACTCAGAGAGGTACATTTGATAAAAATAATAATATATTTATATAATTTCTTCAAGTTAAACTGGAATTTTATTTTGGCGGTTTGTTGTGAAGTCCTTTGTGTTGCAGCGTGTATTTTAGCATAGCTGTTAATCAAATGAAACCGCAGCTTTGGATATGAAGTGTATGTAAAGTGAGATGGTAGACACTGAAAATACCGTGAGTCTCACATATGTATAATGTACTGTACGTGTATTAGAGTAGTGTATGTGTATATGTATGTGTAGTGTAAGCTAAATATCGAAAATGACTCAAATGTATCATCAATAGTATGGACTTATTTAAATGTACTGCCCTGCCCTAACTGTAGGTTTACATGCACTTTCAAATTTCACGTTTCAGTCAAACTAAATTGTCTATTAAAATTGTAATGTGAAATCTTCAGTCCAACTGATTTAGTTTAGACTCTTTAGTCTCAGACCAGTCAGTTTTTTATCTTCAGACTAAACTGTAGCCGATGTTTGCTGTATTTATAATCTGTTCTAAATATCTCTAATTTAGTTTCTTGTTTTATTTAAGAGATAGTTCCCATTCTCATCAACGATGTAGCACTTTATTACACTGCAGATATGTTATACTAAATTCTTTCCAACTTTGATTTTAAAAAGATTTAAGCTCCAAGATTTAAAATATTTAATACCCAGGAGACCAGGGCTTTCGTTTCAACATTCATGTTCAGGAAATGAGAGGGAAAAATCACAGCTGTGACCCTTGTGCCCTAACATCAAGCTGGCTAAATGGTCCCTTCTAACCAAACTAAATACAATTTATAATTTTCAAGCAGAATCCATTAGATATGTTTGACTAAACCACAGCTTTAAGACTAATGGCACTTTGAACAGCGAGAGAGGCGGTGAGGTTCTGCCTGTACTTGATTTGCTGTTATGTGACCATCTCTAATTCACAAACCTGAATACAAATACCCTTACAGCATACAAAACCCACACAAAGAATAGGGATGAATGAAAATATGTCACCTTTCTAAAATCTAAATGGACAGCATTCTATGACTGAACCCAACACATTGCGCGTCCATTCTCAAAGGGCTTGAGGTCTTTAGTCATAAAGTTTGCAAAGGCCCCACGTAGTCACATGACCTCTAAAAACTTTCAGGGCCAGCTGGATGATCCTTCCACACCCCATAATCAATCTTCCGTCTAATTGTTTTTCTTGCTGAGCAAAACTTTTCTCTATTGGGCGGACTTTTCTGTCACCTGAGCAAAAACATTCTTTATACCAGACCTGTACAGCGCACAGTACAAGCGCACAGTACACACACACACACAAGTGTGAAACTTTTAACTTTATTAGAATGATTTCTGAAGGATCATGTGACACTGAAGACTGGAGTAATGGTGCTGAAAATTCAACTTTGCTTCACAGGAATAAATTATATTTTGAAATATATTAAAACAGGAAACCAATATTAGAAATTGTAATAATATTTCACAATATTACTTTTTTTCCTGTATTTTGATAAAATACATACAGCATTGATGAGCATAAGAGAGTCCATTAAAAAACAAGGTCTATTATTTATTAGATTTATGATATAGGCCTAAGGTAACATAATATAATATCAAAACACATTGAAGCATTCAAACTGAAGCTAAATATTTTCAAAAAACTTGAACATGTGAATTCTTATATGGCTATCTAACCTATGAAGTTTAGTTTGCACAATACACCTGTATGTGACTGTATCTAAATGTCTCAGAGTTGTGTTACCGTTCTGTGTCCATCCTCCACTATTTACAGCACTTAATCAAGCCACTATTCTTTAATACATGAGGAAGTTTTATTTCACATGCCTTTGCGTTGACTCTCGATTTGAGGTATTTCGTCCGCAACCATTGAAGTATTCGGTTTTTACGGTGACTCATTTGGCGCACATCATTTTCTTTCAGTCTTTCTATGAAACCTGTTAACCGCATTCCCCAGTTCTAACTCTATAGCGACATCAACTCTATAGCGGGTTGCCCGAGCATTGCGATTCTTTCTTTTTTTACTAGAATTCAATCAAATGGCTTCCCAACACATTTATTTGCTTGTGCGCGGCACATTATTTCTCTGCGTGGCCGCGCAGCTTAGAGAGAACAGTGCCCATAATGAAACCACCACAGACTCATTTTGTTAACGGAAGCATTGTCACACCGAGCAAGTTTTTTCAGCTAAGCGCAACATTTTTTACTAGCTGTACAAAAATGACTGACAGGTCCCAGTGGTGTGAAGTGAACAGCCTGAAGTTTTCTTGTCCCTGACCTCCGTCACATGAGGACAGGTTTACAGAGTTCAGTGTTGACAGCTCTAAAGACCGTCTGCAGCACATACTCGAGCTGGCGGGAGACAAACACCAGGATTGAGGAGGGAAAAAACGCAAGAAATACAGCCCCTGGGATTTTTTATGAGCTGGCAGACTAACACTCCTCTTGCTGGTCGGCTGCTAGCTCACTCGCCGGTAATCTTCTTGAAGCCTTGAACTGCCTCTTCCTCAGGTCCTTCTAGAAACATCCCAAACGCTCATTTTATTGTATTTCCCCAGCTCTCCCAATCCCTCCGCTGTCTCTTTCACAGACTTCACCCAGGCTGGCTTGTTCCAAAAGGGCGCTGAAGGCAGGTTTCGTGTCGAGGGATGGTTGTGCCTTCAGACTTTCCTGTCACTTGGAACAGTTTCACTTCATCACCCTCAGCCACAAACACCGGAGGGCCATTGTATAACCCATGTGCTGGACAGGATTACCCATGAGGGCTTCGAGCCATACTGTACGCACACAATCGTTTGACAAACAGCTAGAGAGTTTCGTGCTGACATGACCAGCTGAAGTGACTAGCTAAAAGTAGTGGCACTACTAACTACATTTTGCAGTTGCCTGACAGCAGTTAAGCTCTATGCAATAGTGTAACATGTCCGGTAACAGTCTCTTAATTATGAAGCATTCAGAACTCTGATTAGTTTAAGTGATTCAGTTCATTCAAGTGATTCATTTAAAATAACTTATTCAAACAAACGACTCTGACAAACAAATGACAAATGGCTGAATTCTTGCAAACATGCCTGCTTAACTGCCTAGACAAAAAAAAAATTATATGTATGTATATTATATATATATATATATATATATATATATATATATACACAGTGCTCAGCGTAAATGAGTACACCCCCTTTGACAAGTAACATTTTAAACAATATCTCAATGAACACAAAAACATTTTCCAAAATGTTGACAAGACTAAGTTTTATATAACATCTGTTTAACTTATAACATGAAAGTAAGGTTAATAATATAACTTAGAGAACAACATTTTCAGTTTTACTCAAATTAGGGTGATGCAAAAATGAGTACACCCCACTGAAAGTCTCTGGAGCAAAGCTAAATTTTAGGCTATAAATGTATAATTTAACAAGAATTAAATCACAGGTGAGTCTAATTATTCATTATACAGGTGACAGTTGGCTATAAAAGGGTGTTACTTAAAGAAAACCCCTTCTCATTTTATGCTGTCAGCAATGGCACCACATGGAAGAGAAATGTCACAAGACCTGAGAGAGAAAATAATTTCTTTACACAAGAAAGGTGAAGGCTACAAGAAGATCAGCAAAGCTTTACTTATCAGTCAGAATACTGTAGCAAAAGTGGTACAAACATTTAAAAAAGATGAAACTGCAACCATCTCACAGAGACGTCCAGGTCGTCCACGGAAGTTAACACCTCGTCAGGAGCGTCGTCTGATGAGAAGGGTTGAAGAAAACCGACATGCAAGTTCACTGCAGTTATCTAAAGAAGTAGAAAGCCAAACTGGGGTGACTATTTCCCGTGACACAATACAGCGTACACTGCAGAGGAATGGCATGCATGGGTGCCGTCCACGAAAGAAGCCTCTCCTAAAGTCCAGGCACAAAAAAGCCCGCCTAGAGTTTGCCAGGGCCCATGCTGACAAAGATGAAGACTACTGGGACTCTATACTCTGGAGTGATGAGACCAAGATAAATGTTTTTGGAACTGATGCCTTCAAAACTGTATGGCGTCGCAAAGGTGAGGAATACAAAGAAAAATGCATGGTGCCTACAGTGAAACATGGTGGTGGCAGTGTCCTTATGTGGGGCTGCATGAGTGCTGCTGGTGTCGGGGAGCTGCATTTCATTGATGGCATCATGAATTCACAAATGTACTGCTCTATACTGAAAGAGAAGATGCTACCATCACTCCGTGCCCTTGGTCGTCGTGCAGAAATCGAACACCTATTGGGAATTCTGAAGAGACAAGTTGAGCATCACTCTCCATCCAGCATCCAATCTCTAAAAGAGGTCATTCTTGAAGAATGGAAAAAGATAGATCTGGCAAAATGTCGCCAACTTGTTCATTCCATGCCTAGAAGACTTGGTGCTGTCATTAGAAATCATGGAGGCCATACAAAGTACTAGATTTAGTAGTTTTTGTTGTGGGGTGTACACATTTTTGCATCACCCTAATCTGAGTAAAACTGAAAAATGTGTAAGCTAAGTTATATTATTAACCTTACTTTCATGTTATAAGTTAAACAGATGTTATATTAAACTTAGTCTTGTCAACATTTTGGAAATGGTTTTTGTGTTCATTGAGATATTGTTTAAAATTTTACTTTTCAAAGGGGGTGTACTCATTTACGCTGAGCACTGTATATTAGTGCTGTCAATCAAAAAACAAAAACTAATTAATCGCACATTTTTCAATTAATTTTTCAATTAATTTTCCCTTCATTCATTCATTCATTCCTGTTTTATAATTAGCCCTATCATTCATTCATTCATTCATTCATTCATTCAGTGGTAGTTTTATATTTATCCCTATCATTCATTCATTCATTCATTCATTCAGAGTTTGATAACTTTATTCAATTTCTTTATATTTCTGCTGAGGGGCACAGGTAGCTAAATATGACAATTATTATATGTTTATGTGAAGATTGTTTTAAGTTCACTTAAATTTGAAGTTATTTTTCAAGTCTAATAAATGTTAAAATTGATAGCTCTTAATTCTAATGTAAGGTTGAATGGCTATAGTCAATGGTTAAATTTTAGGGGGACATTTTATTATAGGAAAATCTGTGTTAATTAGTTTTAGTCATAAAAAAGTATCTCACAAAAAATATAATGTCTTTATGTTGTGCGTTCATTATGAATGTGAAATTATTGCAATATAAAAGTATATTTAAAAGCTTTAATGTTAGGTGGGATTAATTGCGATTCATTTCAGATCTTTGAAATGTTTTATCCAGTAACTCATTTTTCTATTTTCTCATATTTTGAGTGTTGAATGGTTATCATTACATGATAATTTAATTGAAAATGACACCAAATTCTCCTAAAATTCACACGTTGCATCAGTTAACAGATTGCATGAAATAAACATTCATAAAATAAATCGGTAGCTTTGTGTGCTTTTCGAATGAATAAAGACTGCAAGTTAATCTGTAATGTTCAAGAACATATCATCTTTGGCACGGTGATGCGAGTTCATGGTTCAATTCAATATTTTAAACGAATACTTTTTTATGTTTAATGAAACCAGTGTGAATGGTTCACATTGAACTGAATAGATCTGGGGTATGTTTCCCAAAAGCATCATTAGCGAACTGTGGTTGTTAAATTATGTTGAACTACAACGACATTACCTGCGACCGTAGTTGCTTTGGGAAACGAGCCCTGTCAATTTTGACTCAGCGATTCTTTTGTGCCGATCGCTTCTCCATAGAGAGGACTATAAAGTAATCACTTAAAGTTTGGTCCATTCTTTAAACCAATCTATTGTATAACTTGGATAACTGTGCCAGTTGCTTTGGCTACTTTTAATGATATGTTTGGTGTGCTTGGATTTATTTTGAAGCTTGGAATGCAGCATGAAACAGCACGGAATCCCATTCATTGTATTCAAATTGAATTTTGATTGATTGGTAAATTTAAATGACATGATATTTATTTGTTGTTCATAGAAATGCGGTGGGAAACTGATTTTGTTAAAAAAATGCAAAGAAAACACAAATATCTTATGACTGGTAGATGTCACTTTTATTTAGAGTTGGAAAACATACAAATAAGACATCAAGTATATGTCCCCTTGTGTTACATTGCAGTTAACATAAGTATTTAGATTGCATTACTAAACCTGAGTAATCTAACAAAATACATTACTGATTAGTTTTTAAAGCATGTATTTTGTCATCTATAGTGAACTACATTTTAAAAGTAACCTTCCCAGCCCTGTAAACAAGCCTCAGCCAGCATATGAATTCATGCAGGTCTAAACTCATCTTTTCAATAACAGTGCTTTTTGGTCTTGCTCTCAAAGCCCAGTACTTAAACATCCTTGATCTCATTCAAAAGTAAGAACAGTACAAAACACACATTACTGTTCATTATCAAA
Source organism: Gymnocypris eckloni scoliostomus (assembly GCA_027564155.1). NCBI lineage: Eukaryota > Metazoa > Chordata > Actinopteri > Cypriniformes > Cyprinidae > Gymnocypris > Gymnocypris eckloni. Next base: position 35,997,779 of record CM050415.1, on the reverse strand, counting down.
ACACCGCAGACTCCACGGGGAAGCTCTTGAGCACCTCTCTGATACTCCTCCTAAGAGACTGTGGAGAACAGAGCAAATTAAAAGGCATCAGGCCCAGAAATGAACTACTGTTCATGTCCCAGTATAACTTCACCTCGCATTTCAAACAAAGACCACTCTGTCTAACCTTACGGACTTTACCTCATTTTGCCTCCTTCTGTCTCCCTTAAGAAACTCTTCAGATTGGCCTCGAAGGAACATCCAGCTGCAAAGCAGAATCGAGAGCTCCCCTATCATGCACGTACAGGGCCGGTCCCTGAGGAACAATGGACGAGGATAGACTAAAAAATGTCTGAGAGGAGCAAGAAATTTTAGCAGAACCCCAGGTCTTTTAACAAGTCAAGGATGAATGCAATGGGACACTGGGGAAATAGGCCTTGTGGGATAAGAAGCTCTACAGCTATCTAAAATGAGCTGATAAGTGAGAGAAGATACAAGACTATGAGGAAATTAGATGATACTAAACAGCCATTACTTAAGGATCATTAGATCACCTGAATAGAACAAATGCATGCTTTATAACTGCCTCAAACTATTTTTAGGTCATATTTACTACCAAAGCCTCATGAGCGAGGATCAAGTACCCTTCCCTGACTAGAAATGTGTTTATTTGAACCAATTATGATGGATATCATTTAGCATTATAACTAATGTTGTTCAAGTGGCCATTATGACGATGATTCACTTTTAAAACTGTACTTTATGACTGAATGAATGAATGAATGATATATGTATATAGCGCTTTATAGTGTATTGTCGTACACCCAAAGCGCTATACAATCATGTGGGGGGGCATCTCTCCTCATCTGCTTATCAATGTTCCATAAAAACATTTAAAAAATATAATAAATGTTAAAAATTGATAAAAATAAATAAAAATGATCAAATTAGTACAAATAAAATTAATAACACATATATTTTATTTTAAATATAAATGTTAAAAAATTAAATGATAAAAGATGTGCATTTGGAAAAAAAATATTAATAAATAAATAAACAAACCTTGCAGAAAATCTCAGAACGCTTGAGCTTCTTATCACGAGTTTTTGGATAACACAATTTCCCCAAAAAAGACCTGACGGCAAATTATTTGTACATAAAATCTAGATAACAAAGGTCAGCATCAATTGCAGTCTTTGTGTGGGAGAATTTAATCTTCCATCATTAAATATCATCCACAGGTCATAAGACAAATTGGCAAACCTGATATGACCCATTTACTTTCTTTTCTTAAATAGTAATGACAGCACATATAAGTCAGTATTTCTCTTTTTCTAGATTTAACACCGGAAATCTGAAACCTCTGGAACATCCTGGTACTCTCTGGGGTATACCTTGGGAATGACTGGTCTAAGATATTAAATGCTTGGTTAAAACAGAAATGAGATGTGACAGAATTCCCTATATGCTTTGGCACAGTATATAAACTATTTATAAGGCAATGATATATGAAAGATGGCATCTTAGTAAATGTGCTTAATGCCTCTTAACCATTGCTTTCCATCTTCCCCATTGTGACTTGAAAATAGGATGTAAAGGAAATGCAATTTCAACTCGCAGTGGCACCCCTACCACTGATCCGTATTCTAGCAGAACTTTATAAGTCTGGCTCTTTAGAAGCAATTGTTGAGCAGCTTAGAGCAGATCAAATTCTGTTCAGCATTGCCTGCATGTTTCTCCGAGGCAGGTCTATTTTGGGCAGAGAATCAAACATCTAATCCTCCTTACAGTCCGAGAGGATAAAAAAGCCACATTTGAACTAGCTATGTCCAAACTACACTGAACGATATCTGCTTCTTTCCTTCTGATTCTGTCTTGCCATCTCTGCCTGCACTTTTCCTCTCTCTCTATTTCCACCCTCCAGTTGCTCTTGATGCTGAACTTTTTCGGATTAAATACGACAGTCTGAAGGCGCAGTTGGAGAGGAAAGGTCCAGTTGTGCTGTGTGCATTACGGCGAAGCCTTTCTAGGAAACAATAACCAGACTTAGTGACAAGTGTCTTATCGCTGTCATAGTTCAAGATAGTGCAGCTATTCAACTCAATCCAAAAGCTAGGTTAGGGTATTAGCTATTTTGTTAAAGAAAATGGATGCAAGTTACAATAAAAAGAAAAATGTAGCAGAGGCTTTATTCATAATGCAATGGAAAAAAAAATTCAAAGTGAAAATATTACAAAAGATTTATATTTCAAATAAATGCAGTTTTTTTGTCTTTCTATTTATCAAAGAATCCTAAAAAAGACCATGGTTTCCACATAACATGAAGCAGTGAAGATATGAAGAAACGTTTCTTGAATACCAAATCAGCAAAGTAGAATTATTTCTGAAGGATCATGTGATACTGAAGACTGGCTTTGCCATCACAGGAATAAATTACATTTTAAAATACATTAACATTGAAAAGTTATTTTAAAACCATAATAATATTTCACAATATTACAATTTTTATTGTGTATTTGATCAAATAAATGCAGCCATGATGAACAAAAGACACTTCTTAAAGGTATAGTAACCCAAATAAATAAATAAAATTACAATTCTCTCATGATTTATTCAACCTCCAAAGTTATTTCAATCTTTCTTCTGTTGATTATAAAAGATGATATTTTGAATAATGTGGGTAATCAAACTCTTGTTTATCCCCACTGACTTCCATAGTATGGAGGAAAAAAATACAATGGAAGTCAATGGGGCCCAAAAACGGTTTGGTTATTCAAAATATCGTAATTTGTGTTCAGCAGAAGATGGAAATTCATACAGTACATTTTGGTACATTTTGATAGTGAGTAAATCATGACAGAAGTTTCTTTTTTGGATGCAGGCCTACTATCCCTTTAATGTAAAAAAAATTATAATTCTTACTGACCCCAAATGTTTGGTACTTTGTTTTCTTCACAACTGTTGTAAACACCAGGATTGGAAATGTGATATAAACAGTCAAACGTTCCAGTGCAGTTACATTCCATCAGAACTTTTGGAACACTTCTTGTCCAATCAAATCAATGCACTGAAACTAACCGTTGCATAAAATCTTAATGACAAACCCTGGCACTAAAATAGTTCCTGTTAATGAGAACACAATTATTTTATGAAGACCAGAATTACACACTATTACATGTATGCAATACTTTGCATGTTTTGCTCTTTCGAGGTTCCCACGTTTGTTAAGGCTTCTCTGTGTCTGTTCAAAATTCTGTGTAAAGACACAATGCCGCATAAAATAATAAATTATGCCTACCCACAACCCTATTTAAAGGCTTTATCCCACCTCTGTTCAGCACTAAACAGTCTGTGTAAAGACAAATAAATGGCACTTCACAAGCGCTTCTGAGCCATCTCTGCAGTGTAAATTTGGTACCAGCAAGCTGATATGGGAGAGAATAGATATCCATTTATTAAGCTTATAAATTATAACATTTTGCTTTAAAAGAGGTTACAATTGAGTTTAACACTGCGGTTTGGGCTAGGATCAACAGATGGAGCAATACAATCTTTTGCAAAATTGTGTTCTGGTCAGCTATGTAACATTTCAATCATTCCAAAGGGAAAAAAAGCCTAGCACTGTTATGTTATTAATATTCATAGAGGAATTATTGTACACATACTGCACATTTTCATATGTTTGAACAGACTCTGAAACATGCAGTACATGTCAACATATTGATAGAATCTAAAATGCAAAAGTTTTTTTTTTATTAATAAAATAAACAACTTTAGACACTTACAAACACAAACAATCAATTTGAAGTTCCCAGAATATTATATTTACAAATTAATGGGTTGATTTTATTGTATTGTTAATATTTTTTTGTGAATAACCTCACTGTATAGTCTTATCTGTATTTCATTAATAAATAACTTTTAAAATATGTATCTTTAAGCAAACATGCACCAATGTTTTCTATAAAAGTAGAGTCCTGCTATGGAATCAGTAAACTCTATTTGTGTAATTTCTCTAGTCATCAGAAGATATGATATGCATGGCTCTAAAGGGAAGTCGTGGTCTAATGGTTAGAGATTCGACTCGTAATTGAATGGTTGAGAGTTTGAATCTCGGTCCGGCAGGAATTGTCGGTGGGGGGAGTGAATGTACAGCGCTCTCTCCACCTTCAATACCACAACTGAGGTGCCCTTGAGCAAGGCACTGAACCCCCAACTGCTCCCCAGGCACCGCAGCATGAATAGCTGCCCACTGCTCCGGGGGTGTGTGTGTTCACTGCTGTGTGTGTGCACTTTGGATGTGTTAAATGCAGAGCATGAATTCCGAGTATGGGTACTTGGTTGTATGTCACTTCAGTTTAAAGTTGACTATATATAAAAGTATTTACTATTTAGATGCTTTCCAGAAAACGTTGCTAATAAGTCATCTATTTCCAGCTCAGTGCAATATTAAAATGACTATTAATAAAACATTTCATTTGTGAATAAATAAATATTTCAGTGCTGAGGTTTAGTAGAACACATTATGCAAAATATTATGCACATATTATGAATGAATGAATGATGCATTTATATAACGCTTTATTGTGTATTGTTGTAAACCCAAAGCGCTTTACAATCATGGGGGGGGGGGGGGGTTTGGGGGGTCTTTCCTCAACCACCACCAGTGTGCAGCATCCACTTGGATGATGTGACGGCTGCCACAGGACAACGGCGCCAGTGCGCTCACCACACACCAGCTTCAGGTGGAGAGGAGAGAGAGTCATAGAGCCAATCAAGTGTATGCTCTCACCACACACCAGCTACAGGTGGAGAGGAGAGAGAGTCACAGAGCCAATCAAGTGTATGCTCTCACCACACACCAGCTACAGGTGGAGAGGAGAGAGAGTCATAGAGCCAATCAAGTGGATGCTCTTACCACACACCAGGTACAGGTGGAGAGGAGAGAGAGTCATAGAGCCAATCAAGTGTATACGCTCAACACACACCAGCTACAGGTGGAGAGGAGAGAGAGTCATAGAGCCAATCAAGTGTCTGCGCTCACCACACACCAGCTACAGGTGGAGAGGAGAGAGAGTCATAGAGCCAATCAAGTGTATGCTCTCACCACACACCAGCTACAGGTGGAGAGGAGAGAGAGTCATAGAGCCAATCAAGTGTATGCGCTCACCACACACCAGCTACAGGTGGAGAGGAGAGAGAGTCATAGAGCCAATCAAGTGTATGCGCTCACCACACACCAGCTACAGGTGGAGAGGAGAGAGAGTCACAGAGCCAATCAAGTGGATGCTCTCACCACACACCAGCTACAGGTGGAGAGGAGAGAGTGTCATAGAGCCAATCAAGTGGATGGGGATTATTGGGAGGCCATGATTGATAAGGGCCAGTGGTGGGAATTTGGCCAGGACACTGGGGTTACACTCCTACTCTTTACGAGAAGTGCCATGGGATTTTTAATGACCACAGAGAGTCAGGACCTCGGCTTAACGTCTCATCCGAAAGATGGTGCTTGTTGACAGTTTAGTGTCCCTGTCACTATACTGGGACGTTAGGACCCACACAGACCACAGGGTGAGCACCCCCTGCTGGCCTCACTAACACCTCTTCCAACAGCAACCTAGTTTTCTCAGGAGGTCTCCCATCCAGGTACTGACCAGCTCAACCCTGCTTAGCTTCAGTGGGCAACCGGTCTTGGGCTGCAGGGTGATATGGCTGCCAGATTATGCAAAATTATCTCACCAATCTGACTCAGTTAATTTGAATTTCTGGTCCAGGAAAATCTGTTCTCATAGCAGTAACGACAACAACCGTAAGCGGTGTGTTGACCCTGTTTCGCAATTGTTTGAAATGAGATATTATATGTTGTGGTCAGATCTCTGAGGTCAGCTGAGGAGACTGGCAGCAGTTCTCTGGCAGCAGTGTTGGTAATGTGTAATCCTGCTCTAACTATAGCCTTTAACACTCAAGAACAGCACATGTAGCGGTGTGTTCCACACGCATCTCCTCTGTCCACTGGGTCAGCCTACGCTGAGACAAATGGCTTGATTGGCTGGAGCCAGCCGCTGTGCTGTCTAAAGCATAAGCCTGGATTCTTCCAGTAAAGACTACACGACGGGCTACTGAGCCACAGGCGCTAGAGATCGCCAACCAGCAAAGGAAGGATGATCTAGGATACAAAGGCTAGAAATCCTAGGGATTGATGCCAGCCTGCTGGGTGAAAGCGCAAATCCAGTGTGATCCCACAGCTCCATCTGACAACTTCAGTCTTTGGGGATTTAAATCTGAGGGCCAGAGGTACTATAAAGGCAGTTTATTAAATGTTTTGTGGGTTAATAGAACTGCGTGTAGCTTATATCACTGATCACTGATGTCCTCTCGAGCCTTCAAATCTTAAAGGTACATGCTTTCTTGACTGCTATGAAGCAAGGTTATGATTGGTAACACAAACTATTCTGATGACCAAAACCTTTAGTGAAAACAATATGGTCAGCTAAAAGTTTGCAAGAGTGAAAATTAAACAGACATTATACATGCATAAAAGTTAAATTAATAAATGTTTCACTTTTTGAAATAAGTTACAAGAAAAAAATACACTTTTTCACAATATTCTATTTTTTTAGATGTACCTGTGTATATGTATATATATATATATATATATATATATATACATACATACATACATACATACATACACATACTGAACAAAATAATAAACAAAACACTTTTGTTTTTGCCCCCATTTTTCATGAGCTGAACTCAAAGATCTAAGACTTTTTCTACGTACACAAAAGGCATATTTCTCTCAAATATTGTTCACAAATCTGTCTAAATGAGTGTGAGTGAGCACTTCTCTTTTGCCGAGATAATCCATCCACCTCACAGGTGTGGCATATCAAGATGCTGATTAAACAGCATGATTATTGCACAGGTGTGTCTTAGGCTGGCCACAATAAAAGGCCACTCTAAAATTTGCAGTTTTATAACACAGCCCAATGCCACAGATGGCGCAAGTTTTGAGAGAGCGTGCAATTGTCATTCTGACTACAGTGTACCCATCTTCTGATGGCCACTTCCAGCAGAATCATGCACCATGTCACAAAGCTCAAATCATCTCAGACTGGTTTCTTGAACATGACAATGAGTTCACTTTACTCATGGCTTCCACAGTCACCAGATCTCAATCCAATAGAGCACCTTTGGGATGTGGTGGAACGGGAGATTCACATCATGGATGTGCAGCCGACAAATCTGCAGCAACTGCGTGATGCTATCATGTCAATATGGACCAAAATCTCTGAGGAATGTTTCCAACACCTTGTTGAATCTATGCCATGAAGAATTAAGGTAGTTCTGAAGTCAAAAGGGGGTCCAACCCGGTACTAGCAAGGTGTACCTAATAAAGTGGCCGGCGAGTGTATCACAGTTTGATACATGATGTTGTGATATATTGTATTGTGTACAGATACATGCAGTCACAGATTGACACAGACAATCTTAATTTGCCTCACAGACACAATTAACCAGGGGTCCTTATTTTAAGGATCTTAAAATACAGTCTAGCATTTACCAACAGTAACATTCAACAGAATGTTGAATGGACATTCAGAATGTTGAATGTTGGCTTAAATGGCAATTTAAGCTCATGTGAATTGTTGTCCACTTCCTTTTTATCTTCTTTTTTAATCCAATATGCCTGGCTGATGAGGTCTCTGTCAATGTGACTTCAGACTTTTACAATTCAACACACTGCCATTCACCTGCTCCTGACTGTCTTAGTGCCAAGCCACAGACCACACCATGACCATATGGCCTGGTATGAGATGCCAAAGCAGGAGAAAGAGAACACAAGAAAGTAGTGAATAAATATACTGGAATCAAATCATTTTCATGACTTGTGTCTACATTAACAATTTTTAGACATCTACATTCATTTGCCAATATAGGTGGAATGCTGTACTACAATACCAGCGTCTGTCTCTGAAAGCAGCCCACATTCCATTCAGTGCCATACATATTGCACACAGACCTAGAAAGCACTTTCTCAGTGTGGAAAACTGTTTGGTTGATTTTACACTACCTTAATACAGTTTTGAAGATGAATCAATCACTGGAAGTTACTAATAACAATGCTACTGTATATATTCATAAGCAGAAGTGTCAAAAAGAATAATCAAACAGAATTACAAATTATTAAAAATATCTATTTTATTCCAGGACCCACAATGGTTTTGTGCATCTAACAGACTTAATTTCAAGTCTTCATTCATTGATAATCATAATTAAATTCTATATTATTGAAGAACTGGATCAACCCATGAATGATTTGCTCAAACCAGTTTTAATGATCTAGATCAAGTTATTTATTAAAAAGGTCTGACTCAAAGTAATGAATTCTGCACAAATCATACATTCATGATTCTTTGATAAAAAAATATTTAATGTGATTTAATGTGTCCTTGCTCAATAAAACAATCTTAATTTCTTTCTTTCAATAAATAAATAAAATATTACGGACCCTAAAACTTCTGAACAGTGATGTATACTGCTACTTTTCTTAGTTGGTGTCAATATAGTAAATACTTTCCAAATGTAGTCTGTTCATCACACAAAGCTATGATATGGCAAAGGAGGACTAGGAAAATAGCTCACATGTAATTTCCATGACACATTTATGGTGTTTTTGTGTCAATTTGGAGCTTGACAGGAGAACGAATTGAGTATAAACACCTGAGTCAAACAAGGCTTAACTCATGCACAATGCTAAGTCAGCATCCCTACCAACTGTTGATTTTATTTGTAAGGATTTTTAAAAATCATTTTTAATTGTTGTTACAAGAAACAACACTATATTCAATCCAATCAAAACTCACGAGAATCACTGGTAGGGATTAATCACAAGTCTCTTAACTTCGATAAAGATATTTCTTTACCATCCTTACCCAATACTAAGCTCATGATTCACAACCCCTAGAGATAAACAGACAAAAGCATTCATGCTAAAGGGCTTGGAGGCAGATAGACAGACCCCTTATTAGAGCAATTGCTCCTCACAGCCATATGTGCTTCTAGTCAGGTTCAGTGCTTTTCCTCACAAGGATGCCCTGGGATTATATTGTGCTTGCAACGAAACGTCAACATCGCTAGTTAACGAAATGCGTCATCACTACTTAGAGACATGCAATCCCCCTAAACTTAAAATGCTCGGCCCATCCTTTCCGTCTACTGTTCTGAAACCAGCGAGTGACTCATGGGTGTTAATTTGGAAAGGGTGCAAGAAAACAACTCTCCCCATCTATCTCGGGCTGGCTTAAACGGCCAGGAAGATGGACGGGGGTGGGTGTCACTTTTTTTTGCACAGTGATGATGATGCATCTTCATCTGCCCACAGAAAGCACGCTCCTGTCTCTTCATCTGCTTTAATGACTGGTCTGGTTGGCGAGGATGGCTCATATGCACATTCCGTCGTGTATGTGTGATTATCTCATGTGCGTTTGATTAGTTGCGCGTAATTAGCATGCAGAAGCTTTGTCGTGGGCGACAATAAACAGTGCATGTGTGCGAGCATACAATTCAGTTTTTAACCTCTGCCGCTTGTCGATTGATTGGCTGCCTGATTGAATGCATCCAGCACTGCGGTCCTCTGCTATGTGATTGGTGGAGGGAGAGAGTTTAGCTTGGTTTAATTAAATTTACATTAATTAATGAGCTCTGCAACCCAAAACCATGAAGATCATAAATTACTTGCAGGGCAAAATAAGTGCCATGACGATGACTTGTATTTTTGTGTGCTTTTAAGTCTTTCAGTGCCAATAATCATTGGTGTTTTGGGATTGTTTTATTAAAATGTATTGTTTAAAACACTAAAGAGCATAAAGTGTCGGCACCCTGTGTCTTGTGTTCTTCTGATGTTTTTAAATGCTAATAGACATACAGGGTTAGATAAAATAATGTGAACAGCTGGAAAATTCATTTCGTTATCGTTTACCAACCCTCAAGTTGTTCCAAAACTGTGTGAATTTCTTTTTTTCTGTTGAACAAAAAAGAAGATATTTTTGAAGAATGTTCAAAATGAACAGTTTACTGTAGCCACTGACTTCAATAGTATTGAAAAAAATACTATGGAAGCGCAAGCTCTGGTGAGAAGAGACGAATGCAGAAACGCAGTGGAAAGAGGAAAACAAATCACTGGTCACAAATTAGAAGCACAAAACGAGGATTTATAAGAACAATTCTGGAGGATTTCAATAAAAGCCAATAGGAAACTGTTTTTCCTTTGCTGTAAACAAAACTTGGTTCACACGAGACTCACATATTCTCACCGGAGCTTAGCTACACCTATGTCCAACGTCATCTGCTCGAACGCCACTCTCTCGTTTTGCTTTTTTGTTTTTCAATGCTACCTCCACAAATTATATTAACCCCTATTGTAATGGGTGTTCACATTGTTTTGTCCATCGTAATTTGCTTATACCACATATCTGTTTAAACCCTCATGTGTTTTTTGATACATTCTCATGTTGCTTGATTATACGCAGAGCTAATATTCTGTTCAGGTTTCAAGAACAATAACCTCCACTAACTATGCACTGAAGCTGTTTGTAAAATAAAAACAGAAGGTGATAATTGGCCCTGAAGATATGAAGTATTAATCATCTAGCACTACATGAAAGAATCATTTTGATTCTGTGAATGAGTGTTTCAAGCTCAGCTTTTCAAGTGGGTTCACAACTAATTTATGCCTGGCTGGTAATTGATATAGCAAATTATGAATCCAGCATCAAGCCCCATCATCATGGGACCAGACTGATGGCAGATGAACGAGAACTTCATTATACCCGACTAACACCGCAGGAACTGTTGGTGTTCATATTGTAAACTATTCACGGAATAGCATGTCAGTCATCAGTGTTTCCTACAGGATTTAGTCTAGGCATTTATATTTGGGAGGGATGGTATCTATGCCCACCCACTTCCCGCATACCAACTGAGCCTAACACCAATCAAAAAAAGAATTACTACATTATCAACAGTGTTTTTTTTTTTTTTTTTTTTTCAGAAAGACAAGCAGAGCATGCAAACTTTTTATTTTATATAACCATATTTTTGTGCCTTAATAAAACATATTCATGCACAATAGACCATAGTGTGATGTGATTAAGTGTACAGTCCTACTTTTGATATATTCATCCTAAATTTAAAAAATTCCATGACAATCCATGTTATACTGTAAATTACATTTTTATGATGGGATTTCTGCCTATGTTTTCTGCATTATGGACATCATAGTAGGGAATAAGAGTTACATCGATACACCAGTAGGTGGCAAAAAAACTATTTTAAAAACACTGATTCATTCAAGAACACAATAATTGGCTTGAATATATTCCCTACTCAATAGTAGGCAAAAACTGTGTGTGAACGAGTATTATGGCCACACAGTACCTACTCGGAGAGTATGTGACTTCAATGCAGCCATACAATAGCCTTTATGAATGAGTCATTGAATCATTTATTCATCAGATTAATTCAAAAACACTGGTTCATTCATGAAAGTCTTTATAAGTTACTCATTAATACATTAATCTAAATCACTCAATAAGACTACAAAGGTGTCACTTAAAAAGTCAATACAATTAGCTTTTTATGTTTATTCACACTATTTTATTTATATTTTGTTTTATTTTTCACAGCACCCAGTCTTTCTGTTTATCAGTTAGCCTATAATTCATACGCTCATGATGAATTCTGTTGTGGCACGGGAGATTTTGGTAGCAGCGCAGGATGCAGTAAACAGATTTGCATGGCAGAATACTTTTGGACTATATTTGGACAGCTAATGTCTGTGTACCATTTCTCAGCTCTGCTCGCATGAGGTCTAGATAATGGTGGGCTTGATTTGAGTCATCATGTGTTGTGGCAGATTCCCGCAACATCAAACCCAAACTCATCCTGCTTAATGAACGATCACTGAATGATAAGAAATTAAGCAGCTGGAACATTAAGCAGATAAACAGATCAAAGACATCACGCTCTAGAAACATGACTGGCTATGCATGTTGGAAATCCACATACATGAGCATAAATATGACCACAGATTTTAAAAGGCTATTAGATGCTTAAAAAAATGAAAAGAATCAAGAAGCACCAGGTTTGGCTCCAAAACCAAATGTGTTTTATATCAGTCTCAGTGCTGAAATAGCTAAGCTTTATTTCTACTTTCAGACTTAATAGACTAGTCTATCAAGAACTGAATGAGCATATATTGATGCTGTTGAAAGTAAGACAAAAATAGACTTTTCTCCCCAGTGTGTCTGGGTTTCTACTCTCTGGCATCAATATTATATTGGGGCAGCTGAGCTTAGGGCAGCAAGTATGTGTGCACATGCATTTGTGTGGAATAGTGCACATGCTTGCAAGCACGCATATATATATATATATATATTAGTGCTGTCAAAGTTAATAACGCGTTAACGCAAATTCATTTTAACGGCACCAATTTTATTAACGTGCGTTTACTGCAGCGCATATTTTCTGTTTGACCCGTGGCCCAGCCCGTAGTTGGAGAAATGGAGATGCACGGTGTTGCCAACTTAGCAACATTGCAGACCCCTTTAGTGACTTTTTTCCCTTCAAAAAAGTGCCCAAATCTTATTTAATCTCTGAGAATCGCCGGTACTGCTGCGCGAGCACGAGGTCTTGCTGTCCCAGCGTGTGCACACACCTCTCTCTCTCTCTCTCTCTGTGTGTGTGTGTGTCTGCTCGGTTCAGCACGTGGCAGCTGAGGAGCAGCACTCTCAGTTAAAACAGATATCATGTTGCTTCTCTAATTTTACATGATGCAATATCATATATATATCATATGTATTTGATTTTATCAGACGACAGTGCGATTATCAGCATTTTGTACAGATTTACATCTTGGAAGGAGAGCTGGTATATAACAACAAACAAATTAAGCTCGGATGAGCTTTATTTGTCACATACACAATTATACAGAGTATAATGAGGAGTGAAATGTGTTCTCTGTATTTATCCCATCCAAGTGTACACACTTGGAGCAGTGGGCAAGCCGACTGTGCAGCGCCGGGGAGCAGTCGTGGACTTCCTGTCGGAGCCGGTTCGAACCCACAACCTTGGGTTATCTCGGGTTTCAAGTCCAACGCTCTATCCATTAGGCCAATGACTGCCCGATATAGTCTCCCGATATAGTCTCAGAGTACTTCACTTCATCAACCTACAATGATTTTAAAAAATAATATAATGTTAACACAATTTCTAAATGTAAAGCTATAACATTCCATTCAATTTTGATTACATTCTTAAGAAACATAAAATGTCGTGCCTGTCTCTCAGTGTATCCTATGACCTCACAGATGCGATTTATTCCATAGTATCATGTATGATTTTTTTAGATACATTTTATTCCAATCTAAATGAGTGCATTTACAGCTCAATGGAGAGACATTTCCGTGAAGTGTATAAATCATTTAAGATTTAATAGAAAATAAAAAAACAAGGCACTGAAAGATTGTACTCTCCTGGCTGCGACACACTCGGAGACTGTAAATTGGTTAACCGTGGACAAAGCAGAAAACCCAGTCATAAGTCCGTCTAGCAGAAGCAGGAGGGCCAATTTCCTCTTTGACTACTTTCATCTCTTCAAATGAGTTCCTATTGAAAGCTAAAACTGGCAAAAAATTCACTCTATTCCGAATAAAGGCAATTGGAAGGTAAGATCTGGAGTCTGTAACGACTCTACTTGTACCTGAGGTAATTTAGCATTATGTTTGAACATGTTACTAAAGCTGTCACTGTATAAATAGACACATGACATAATTACATGTGCTGTAGGCAGTATTGTTTTAGACTACCGCACATAAAATAATCCTACCACTAGACAGATATTATTGAAATCTCTGTCCTCAGACATCACGTGTCTGTGACAGCCTTAGGCTCTATAAACATCAAAAAAGAGCTAAGGGAGTGTCCCACACTGTTTTAGCCAATCAGACAATCTGAAAAGCTATCTGGAAGTAAATTATTTTGGCTCTTTTAAAGGTGACTTCGGACTGGCTGGCACGAAGAAAGAGTGTGGTAATGAAGTTAGAAAAAAAGCACTTACGGAACCTTTCAAGAACTTCTTTACCTAAAAAGAAAGATTCTTGATCTGTGTCGTTGTCTTTCTTTCTCTAAATGGTGAGCTGTTAAACTTCAAAAAAGACAAATGCATCACCATAAAAGTAGTCTTTATGACTCATGCTTTATATTCAAGTCTTCTTCGAAGTCATCTGATAGCTTTATGTGAGAGGCACAACAGGTTTGACATCAATGATGCAAACATCTGGTTCTTGTGTCTCACAATTAATCATGCCACAACAAAGTTAAATATGTGCATATTCAAATCACTCTAATGCAGTTCGAGAGCTACAGCAGAGAAAAAGTTTTCCAGTAAATAATGTCTTTAGAGCTATTTTCTATAGTTCCTTAGTGATTAGTCACTTTCATTTTTGCTTTAATGCCTCTTTTGATAGCACATGGTTTGCCATTCATTATCAATCTCACCCACAATTTTAAGTGGCTCAAATAAAGCAAGCACAGGTATAGAGAAAAAGTGAGCAAATGGTGACAATTTTCATTTTAGGGTGAATGAACCCTTTAATATAAGAATGATTGCTGTTATAGTACCACTACAAGCCTCGCAGAAGCAATACTTTCAGGATGAGAGCTTCTCAGGCACACAATTTCTCTTTTCTCTGTGTGTTATGTTGGTCCATTTACAGTGAGAGTCTGGGAACAACAAGAGAATGCTTTCAGTTGTCACATGTCTTTCTGGCGGCAGTAGACAGCTTCAGGCAGAGTCTCTGTGGGCTATTTATCTGTGAATGCAGGAGGACAACTGAAGGATGCTTAGAGACTATGAGACACTAACCTCTCCTAAAATCAGTTCAGTAAGGTCCCATAGCATTCATGCCTGGACTCAGATGGTTTGTCTCAAATAATTCTGCTTGTGTATAATTTATGGCTTTGCACAATCATGATAAATAAGACATTTTAACATAACATTTTTATTATTTCAATAAATGAATATACCCAGTGTCTAAACTGTCTTATTTTTCATTCAGAAAACAGGTTTCTGTTGGAAAGTCAAAAGTACAGCCATTTGATTCCTTTTACCTACAATAGCATTCATAAGTTTGGGGTCAGTAAATGTAAAATGTCAGTAAACAAAATGTGTTCATGTTTTTGAAAAATTTGACATTTATGCTCACCAAGGCTGCATTTATTTGATCAAAATACAGTAAACTGTAATATTGTGAAATATTATAAGAATTTAAAACAAGCATTTCCCATTTTAGTATATTTATAGAAGCAATTTATTCCTGAGATGCAAAGCTGAATTTTCAGCACCATTACTCCATTCTTCAGTCACGATCCTTCGGAAATCATGCTAATATGCTGATTTGCTGCTCAGGAAATATTATTACATAGTGTTTTAAAAAATCATTATTTTAATTACCAGTGCTGTTTTTTATTATCACTGGGGAAAAATAAAAACAAATATGGGGAAAACTTAACTTAGCAGCCAGCTGCGTAAACAGTTTAAGTGTAACTTCAGCAGAAACATTTTAATTGCCTAAAAGAGGTGACTAGCAAACAAGGAGTTAGCGATTAACATTTACAGCTTATCGCTGTCTTGAGTAACAATTCTGAGACGGCTAACAACGAGACAAAATTATAACTCCCATTAAATTGTCCCATTCAAGGTCAAAGAGAGTGTTGAAAGTGTTAAGCACATCTGTGGTTTAAGCACCATTCTAATGAAAACCAAATTTCTAACCTCAGGGGTTTAAACACGAGAGACTCTGCCAGAGAGCAACTTCAAGCTGGCGAACCACAAGAAGTTTAGAAATCTGACATTCTTTTGAGAGTTTCTGCCATTAAGTTTAAAAATGTTTAAATAAAGCAGATTTTATTAACTCAAGAACAAACATAAATGATGAGGATACGTCTGGTCCTGCCATAAAGTTCAAGACAGCTCAGTGAACTCGGATTAAAATGGACTCCGGATGGCTAAGGTCTGTGGATTGAGGGATGAGATTCTATATTCGTTTTGCCTTTTCTTCTCTCTGCATGACACAAACAATATATTAAGAGCTGAAGAGAAAGAGCAAAACTAGTCTAGCCGAGTAAAAAACAGAAATGCACGTGTATAGCTATTTGTGATGACAGTGATGAATGGCTTAGGTACCTTCAAAACAACACACAAGATCTAGTGCTTTGAAACACTTCAAACACCTGCGCCCTCCCAAACGCTGAAACGTAGGGGAAGGGACTTGCAAAATAAAGTGAGCGACTCCGAGAGGATCGGAGGGCATGCTGTGAATCCATCTGGTTCATGTGAGCGCTCCCTCTTATTGCTTTTGCAGGCGGAATGCAATAGGAACCGAATCTAATATGTAGGTCAGCTTGTTGCAAAGTCCTCAAACTGATCCGTGGAATCACCGCCGCCTCTTAGTTGTGGGAGAAACTGATAGTAAGCCCTGAAAATTGAATCCTACCCCTCTCTGCACTCAAACATTCTTCCCGGCTCAACGCAGGCCTGTGGGGTTGGGCTGAGAGGAGGAAGCGATCCTCACAGGTGGTCAGGGTTAGATTAACTTCTCTGCAATCACACGGCTCAGTCGCTCTGTGAGAAAATGATCCTCCCCCTCAAATCCATAGTTAAGACACACCATGATGCTGTTGAACGGTCGCCCAGTTGCAACGCATCATGGATGCCATGGAAACTGAGATGATAGGGGGAGGGGTTTGGCACGGACGATCACTGAAAGCTGCGCTCTTCAATTAAAGAAAGACGTGGGGAAGGTGTTCTTTCACTTTCACAACTGAGCCTGAAACATTTTCACATTTAACAAAAATAGACAGCTTAACTTTCATTAAATGTTAACTGACAAAATCAAATTAAATATTGCATGAAGTTTTAGTTTCTATTAATTTTATATGAGGCATTTTTTGAAACACGGTTAACAAAATGTGGGACATGTACTCAGTTTTAAATATGCTTGAGCCATAAATTAAGTCTAAATACAGATTAAACCCCAGATTTATGTGAGTTTGTCATCCTCTACTAATAAAAATCAGGCTTTTTTTTCTTTATAAAGTTGAAAAATATTATTATTATTATTAATTTTTTGTTAAAAAAATGAGGTTTATATAATTACTGATAAACATTTACGGTTACACTTTTATTTTGATAGTCCACTTTAGACATTCTACTAACTATAAGTAACTTTGTAACTACATGTTAACTAATTATCATTCATTTGCAGCTACATGTCTACTAACTCTCAGTAGGGTAGGTTTAGGGTTAGTAGAATAAGTTGACTTATACTTGCACATTTTCTCATACTCAATATGTTGAGGACCCATCAAAATAAAGTGTTAGAAGATATTAAACAGACACTCTATTAATACGCTAATGACTGCTAGTTGACATGTCGTTGCAACAGTTACTTACTGTTAGAAGAATGTCTAAAGTGGACTATCGAAATAAAGTGTTCCCACATTTACTTCCAAAAAAAAAAATCCTCTACTAATAAAATCCAAATAAAATCTTGATAGCTAAGGCATCCAATAAATTAAAGAAAAACGTGTTTAATAACGAAAACGGATTAATGTGTTTAACAATTGTAGTCAATATTATGCCATGAGAAATAAACACACAAATAAATATAAAAATCTATAAATAATAATAATCAATAACTTAATATAGGCAACCCTCCATACCGCATTAGTGGAAAGCATGTTTCTGTTCCTGTAATTTAAATATTATTTTTTTCTTATAATTGAAAATAAATGGCTGGCTGACCTTGACAAATACTGTTAACATCATATTATGATAATATTTCTTTAATGCTTTTAAAAAACATAAAAATATGAAAATAAACACACAGACAAACACACACACACACACACACACACACACACACACACACACACACACACACACAACAAATGAGCAGAAGTTCTTCCTGTAAATAAACAAATTATTTATTATGATAACTGAAAATGAATGGTTAAAAATGAATGGCTTCCTTTAATGCCTTTCAAATAAATAAGGGCAACCCAGGTGTAGTTCACTTGTGCAAAGTGTCTTCTGTTTTGCATTTGCTTGTGTCCAGTCTGTTTGTTTAAGATGTGTCTGCTGATCTTCATCTGTATGAAGGAGCCTGTTTATGGCCATAATACTATTTACACAGGCTGCCCTTTATTACCCTATTGTTTATTTACCCCATACTAATCTGTGTGTATGTGCGTATGTTTACTCAGGAGGCAGTCCTTTCAAAGGACATGGGTGCTATGCGAGTTCATGTGTATCCGTGTGTGTGTGTGCGTGTGTGTGTGTGTGTGTGTGTGTGTGTGTGCGTGCGCATCTGCGTACTGTGAATCTATGCTAGAGAGCATGGACAAATACGTAAAGTAATTTTCTGTGTGTGCTTCCAGACTTGGGATACTTCACGCTCATATGGGACACAGATGAATGAGTAACCATGTGTGGCATTTGGACAGAGTGTACGGAGTGTGTTATAGTTCATATTTGTGTATGAGTGCATATATGTCTACAGACACTAGTTGGAGACTAATCGTGGCAGTAGCGTAAAATCACTTCAGACAGTGTGTGAACTGCTCTAACATGACAGCTGGTCTGAGCATGACAAGCAAGCAAGAGTACAGAAATGCCTTTCACGTCAACTTGCCAAGTTCCATAAGGGAAATCATGCTTGATTTAGCCTAAAACTATCTCAGATCAGAGACGCGTCTAACTTCAGCCTAAAGACATATGAACATACACAGCATCTATATATTATACATTACATATTTCCCCTCTTCTATATTTAGAACAAATGGAGCAAGTTTTTTTTATGGCTGACATGTGCCTAATATAGATCCTAACCTGACCTCAACCTCGTTTAAAAAATAAACCCAACCAAATCCTCAACTAAACCCCAGTCTAACCAAATGCCTCGAAATTCAACTGAGTTAGCAAAGGCTTCTGCAACGATTCAGAAGAAGTTCTGCAAAGTTTTCACTTCCTGCAACATTTTTAAAAGTAATTGTATGGTGTTTTATTAGAATAGGACAGTAGAGAGATGAAAGGAAAGCATTGGGTAAAGAGAGGGGAGTGAGATTGGCAAAGGACCTCAAGACAGAATCAAACTCGTGCTGCTGTGAGTGTAGTTGTGCTGTATGTAGACACACTGACCACGAGGCTATCAGCAGTGACGGCTACATTTATTCTAAGCACTCTGGCACAGCAAAACGAAACTCTTAAATGTCTCATGAAATTATAAAATAAATAAAATAAAAAATTGCAGACAGCAGCGCAGTGCAAATCCATGAATGAATGTTCCCAAGTGCCTTAAATCAAGCAGCTTTACAGTGTTTAACATGAAATAACAGAGTCCGTGTCACTTTCATTTAGAATTACAACTTTATTTTCTGTTATAAAGCAGCCCTCCAATGTGGAGCTAGCAAATGATAAAACCTTTTTATTAGTGGAAAAAATATATAATTTCATTAAAGTGATTTGGTTTGCAGAGAACAAAGCTTGATCTAGCTCGGGACTGTTTTGATTATCATAACCCTATAAGGTATTTTAAAAAGATTGTGTTGTGAATGAAATAGTTTATCTAAAAGTAAAACGTCTTATCACTTACCTTTATTTTGTTTCTTATCCATCCTTACAAAAGGAGAAGTCATTGTTACTTTGCATATAGCTAATTAAATCGTGAATGAGAGAGTTTCTCTGTCATCTCATTTTGTGTGCCACATATATTTATTTGTATAAATTACTTGTATAATAATTGTACTCATTACACAATAGGATTTTGATACATAATATGATGCTGAAGTGATTATCTTTATTTGTTAAAATATGTATAACTCAATATTTTAACTAATTACAAAAGTTGAATAATCATAGTCTACTGATAAATCAGTGAAATAATTGTTGATTAATTATTCTAAATAATCGTATCATTAAAATAATAGTTTGTTGCAGCCCTACATGAAATTAAAATATATTCCATGTCTAGGAGTCACGTCTTGGGTAGACAGTGATAAGGCAGGAGGCTCAACGTAACGGTGGAATGGATCTTTAATATAAACAAAACTTAGGGCACACACAGACCATCAAAAGGGTAGAAACAAAGTAACATAGTAGATCCGACAAAGGAACACAGAGCAAACAGGAACTAATATACACAGGATAATTAGGAACTCCGGTGAAAGGAATCATAAGGCAATCAAACAACAAGAACAGGAAAAAGCATATAAGGAAACTCAGGAAGAAGGACAGGAGTTAAACATGGAAACACAAGTCTGACAATGAGCTTTATAGCATCTATATGCTAATGTGCTGCTTAAAGCATACAAAATTGACTTGCATATAAACACATTTTAAAATGTTCATGCTTTTTCTTCTGGCAAAACACTAGATTGTATTTTGGATGGAATAAATGTCTACTTTTTTTTTTTCAAAATGTATATAATAAGTGAGAACACCATGAATCCATTTTCCAAACCGTGTTTTTGGCTTATCCTGAATCACTACGGTACACCTATAATAAGTGTTTATATTCAGACTATTTTAGACTGGTTCGGGTAGGTACTGCTGCGGAGTAGCCCGGTACATGCGTTATTCGTGATAGACATAAACAGAGAGAAGTAGCTCCAGCTGCAGTGTTCTTCCACAAGACGCATGCAGTTCTGTTTATTAACCGCTGGAGCGCCAAAAGTTACGGACTGCAGCTTTGAGTTTATACAGACGCATGTCATGCATTTGTTATAGTATTAGTTAAAATAAATCTGACCATTATATAATGTAATGTAATGGATATAAGTAATAAAATGAAATAAAACAAAAACATAATACATTTAACTGATTCAATCAAATACAATAATACAATAAAATAAAATAATCAACTAAAAATCCTTTACTAATAAAATCCATAAAATATCCTGCTAATATTTCATTTTTAAAATATGTATTTTTTATAAAGTTAACAATATAAATAAATAAAATACAATCTAGAGCTGGTTTGCATGCTTCTACCCAGATTTAACATTATGTACTGTACCCTGACCTTGAGGCTGCACTGCTTGGCTCTACTCACTGTGGGGCTGTTAATTGTGATAAATGAAGATGACACAGGCTGCAGTGTTAGCGCAAGAGTCAATATCTTTTATGCCAGCGTTCCACACAAGCATGGCTGGGTAATTAATGAAAGATGCTTGGATGCCGTGCCCCTCCACCTGCCTGCACACTTTATTCTGTAACCCCACAAAAGTGAGAGTGAGACAGTATATACAGTACATGAGTTACATTTGTCAGTTTACGCAGGCACAGATAGGGGTGTTTTCTATTGCCCCAGCATATTGTGCACATGTGTAAAAGTCTGTGTGGATGCATGTGAATATGCTAACACGTAAGCGTTTTTAAACACAGGAAACTTGCTCACACAAATAAACAGACTGCTCAAGTTTGCTTGGAAGAGAGGATGTTGCCAGGGATTATATTCCATTGGGACAAACAGTGGGGACCAAAAGAACACATTGAAAATCTGGGATTCAAAATCAAATTTAAACCCGCAAATAAACACAAGGTTTAAGGATTCTGAATTGTTTAGAACAAAGAAAAGTTATGGTGTAAACTGAAGACTCAATAAAGAGAACATCCTGTATATTTTACTCCAAATTTGTTCTCATGATTTTGAAGGTCATCTGTGTTTTTGAACACTGGTTAAATACTGGTTGTGTCAGTGTCAACCATGCATAGGGGATATGGTGCACCATCAGCATAAAAGCTATTTTAAAAGGCACTGTACAAACTACAGTATATGAACATGCACATGTACAAGCATCTTGCTTGTTCAAAATGCACAGACAATAGAGAAAGAAATGCCTTAAATACCCCATCTATTAGATGAACACAAAGACTGATAGATACTCAGTACACTTAGTCTCGACTTGCTGTCACACAACTCAGGGACAAAGAATATATATCTTAATAATGATCTTATTAATGTCTGATCTTCTCACTTTCTGATGTAATCATTATTCACTAGTGTCATTAATTAATGCTTACTTTACTTTTAATTAAGGCTGTCAATTTAACATGTTCATTTAGTGCAATTAATTAGAACAAAAATAACATGCTATAATTACCTAATTAATCATTAGGTAAAAAATAATTCCAGATTAACAAACCACTTCAAAGAACAGAAATCAAATGCAAGGCACACGATGCTGAAAAAGCATGACAGAGTAACAATATATATTACTATAACTATAATAATAACAATAACAACAATAATAAACTTTACTTATATTGCACCTTTTAATTAAGCTCAAAGTGCTTTACATTAAAGCATGAACATCAATGCATCACACATAAAAGACAAAAAATAAACAAAAAACATATTACACGAGAAACAATATATCAACAAAATGCATACAGCAGAAATTGAACTAAACACTACAGGGTAAAAATATGTTTTTAACTTCCTTTACTATTTCAATTTACTTGTATAATAATTTACTGTAAATTGTAATAATTTTTTAAGCTTATTTGTGTAAGATCTATACAGTGCCCATCACAATATTATTTTTGAATACTGATACATAAATAATGATTCAGTTAGTTAATAATCATTTCATAATTTGGAATAAATTTGATAATTGATGTATTATTTAATTTAAAAACTAATTAATATAATTCATATTAATAAAATATATTTTAAACTGATTGACAGCATGTCTGTTAATCATTCTCGTTGATCATAATTTATTTTGCACTTTTCTTTGTTGCCTGCAGCTAAACTGATGTGTTCCGTGCCGTTAGCTTTATTCTTGTCAATGAAACTGAACACTGAAATTGAAAAGTGAACGAGAGGAAATAGATGCAGCGATAAACACAAGGGAAGGAGGAGAAAGATTTGATGAAAGGCTTTGCTAATATTGCACTTTTTCAAGATGAAATCTTGGATTTGACACAGTTAAACAGATCATATTTATATCTCTTCAAACAGAAATTATATTCACAGAATAGAAAGAACAAAAGAATGCAAAAGCCAAATATGCTTTCAAAAGAGATCTAATTTAGTCTTCTCAAAACAAACAGCTCTCAATAATTTGCATGTCTAATCTGCTGTGAGAATACATTTCCCACCAAAACAAGTAAAAAATAGAAGCAAACAAGAATATCAGTCCCTTTCCTAACGTTGTAGCATTGCGATCAACCAATACGAAGGAAGAAATGCCTTCTGGGAAGCCACTGCAAGCCCCTCTGATGTAAATGTGTTTCGTTTCAAGTGAGACATAAATTGTGAAAAATGCCGAATGGAAAGGGATGAATGAGGTTTTGTCTTTTACTTATGCAACAGCTGCCAGGTACCAGCTGCTTGTAAAGAGCCACTGACAGGCTAATTAAGTTAATTCACTCATTTCATTTAAAAAAGAACGAGGATCTGGGACAAAGTAGGCATAGTGATCACTGACTCAGCGAGCAGAATATCTTTCTTACTCATGTAAAACCGTGGCAAGCGGCGAGAGAATCCCACCATTTTCTGTAGCACAAAACAACATGTGTTGCATGACTGCACAGAACGTCATGCCCATCTAAAATGAGGAGGCAAATGAGTGTGGCAGAAAACACCCATTCAAATTTAAACATGTCAATGAAACTTGTACGAGTGGGGGTTGCCAAGTCACAGTAAAAAAATGTTTTGACTGTGATACAGAAAAAAATCTGGATTAATATTAGTAACAGTCAGTTTCCACTTTATACCAATGTGACATTTTTGGTTTTGTACTTGACGTATGAATGGCTAAAATGAATTCAATGAAGTGTTTCATGATCACTAATGGGAAAGCAAGGATGGAACAATACGTTCAAATTGTGAAATCCTCCAGATGTGGCAAAAATGCCTTGGACCTTATCATATTAGCTGATGCATGAAGATGGTTGTTCAGAAATATTTCATTTTAGAATGTCCAACAATTCTCCAAAATGGTTTCTGCATTCCAGACTAGGACACTCATAAAGGTTTATGCATCAGCTAATATTTCATTTTAGAATGTCCAACAGTTCTCCAAAATGTTTCTGCATTCCAGACGATGACACTCATAAAGGTTTATGATTTTTTATTTAAAGGTTTGGACTTTTTTTTAAACTTATTCTACAAGTTTAATTATTCAGATTTTGGAATTGTTCACATGTTCTAACAGACCTTTCTCAGAGATTGTGATAACTTATGTCCACAGTTATTACATCGTAACTGTGGAAATGCATTATCACAAGATATACTTTGTGTTTTCTTACCTTGACATTAAAGCTTTTCAAATGTCCAAAAGCTTCCAATGCTTCCCTATAATTACCTTATTAGGTAAAGCACAATGTTAGTTTAAGTGATTTATGATAACATTGCTTTTTAAATTGACTATGACAGTCTTGGGTTGATAAAACCACGTTTTTAATTGAGGTTGATATGCCAGCGCTCAACTTTAAATCTGTTATGTCCTTGGTGAAAAAAGCTACTATGAAGTCATTATTTTCCTATGTTAAACGATTTAAACCAGTATGTCCCAACCTGATGGAAAATCTGACTCATTTCCTTTAACCAGTTAATTTGAACAATTTTTTCAGAAAATGTTGTTGTGCAATTTCATGTGCCCCACTTTAGTATACTGCAGTCATGATTAAGCTTTTACAAAACATAAAACCTTTTAGAATGTATTTACCTTGCAATAATAATAAACAAAAGTAAATGTAATTTACATCTTTCATCCAAAATTATTTGTTTTAAATAATTATTTATACCAATACCAATATGTATATGTGGATTAATTTTAGATAATAATGCAGGTAAACTTTAGTCAAACCCTTGGTTTACTCCCTTTCAAACATTCATGAACCGGACATGTCTGTACGATCAATTAAAAAAACCAAGAAAAAAATTAAATAAAAATACACTCGCAGATTCAGTCCAATAAATGAATGAATTCGTGAACCTGTTCATTCAGCTTGTTAACAAGATTTGACTCAAAAGAATAATTTCTGAATACTGTATTGTAGGGGTGACCCCGGAAAGTCGATGATTCTGTGCTTTGATAGGAGGAGCCTGATTCTACTCTCAATCTCAGTCGAATATTCACGGGTGTTATGATCATGCCATTTTGGCTATATGGGGGTGCTCAAAAGTCTGATTTCACACAGAACTACAGGTTTTCTCCCAATAAGTTAATACAGCCTATTATGATAATGCTGTAAATAAAAATCTGGAAAGAAAGAAGCTCTAAATAAATATTTTAACATGCATGAATAAATCCAACCACCCCTATAGTTTTAAGTTTCACTTTTCATAATCCGTGACCGACAGAGGAGCATGGCGGCAGGGACTTAAATCTTTAACAAGACTCAAACTGACACAGGCAGAGTGAAAGACTGGATTTTTTCGATCAGGCAGGGTACAAGATATTTCATAACATTTTGGCCGCTTTATCTATAGTGTATATAGGCCTACTATTATTTATATCGTATGAGATGCATTTGGTTGAGTTGCGCTGCAGTAAAAGCGCTTCATTGTAGAAGGCTTCTACGGTGATTATCTCTTTAGCACGCATCGCGAGCAGGACAAACAGCAATAATATTAATGACTATGACTCGGACTGTCATATACAAAACATTATAATGAGAACACTATTATAATAAAACGCTGTTCATTTTGAGTTTAGCTGCCATGTTTTCTGCACGTTGTTGCATGAAGAACGCATCCACAAAATGAGTTCATTCAGAGCCACGCAGACACGTTCACTTGTGCATCTCTATGACTCTTTGTAATGTATTTTGCCCTGCCCCATATGATTTGACTATCAGTCGAATATTGGCAAGATTCGAAAATTCCAATTCGACTATGAAAATCCTTAGATGAGGACACCCCTACTTGTGTACTGATATCATTTAGTATTACACTTTTTATCACTCACATTTGTGTGTGTGTGTGTGTGTGTGTGCGTGTGTGTGTGTGTGTGTGTGTGTGTGAGAGTGAGTTAAATAATGATTTTACTTATTATTAATAGAAGTAGTAGTAGTACTTTTCCTGTGGCTCAGTGGTAGAGCATTGCATTAGCAGTGCAAAAGGTTGTGGGTTCAATTCCCAAGGAACACACATACTGATAAAAAAAAAAAATATGTATAGCCTGAATGCACTGTAAGCTGCTTTGGATAAAAGCATCTGCTAAAAGCGTAAATGTAAATGTAATGTTAGTAGTAGTAGCATTTACTAAATTATGCATAGTAATATTTTTGTTTTATCAATTTAAAATAAGCAGAACAATTTTTTTTCCAATGAGAACCTGTGGCTTGTTCTGGTAATGAGAAAATTGCAAAATATAATTAATGCAGCTTGCAATGATGAAAGCTATGAGAACAATTGCTTCTAATCTCTGTTTTCATAACATTAATTTCTTGCCCCGAATCACTCCCACGACTCCCAGAGCGGAGAACCAAGAAATATTTAAACAACCAATTCAAGACCAATATGATCTGAAGCTATTAAATTCTGAGTTACAGAGGATCATAGGGTCGCATACAAAAACCATCCCTAAATGGCAACGAGCTGTAAAACTCGAGATCCTGCAATTCTCAGCAGCAAGCTCGTTTTCAGAGTTTGAGAATTGCAGAGGGGATTTGAAAGGATACATTCAGAAAAGGAACTCCCAAATGGCTTAACGTCATTATTATGAGCTACATTTCCAGGATATGCGGCAGAGGAGCAATCACTGAAACAGCTCCTAAACGAGACACAGCGCTGACTCAAAATACCTAGCAGGGCTTTATTACTAAATAAACCACCATTGCATTTACATTGCAGTATATATAAAAAAAACAATAATCGCATTGACTGGTTATGAGAAAGTGAGCCTGTCATCAAAAAGAATAATGTGGCCAAAAGCAGTCCAGTTCTAAGTATATAAGAGGTTTTCGCTGCTCTGGGAATCCTCATCTGTGTTTATACACAGTAGATGTTCGATTAGTCACGCAAAGACACTGCGGCGCATGAACACTGCTAAATCATAGACACGAGATTGAGCTCTGGGATATCAAAACAATAAAATAATGGGTTGTACTTGCTGTTGCTAAGTGAGTGCTGAATGCATTTGGAAGAGTCTGAAACACTTAAACTTCAACAGTACCCTCAAAAAGGTAGTTCAAGCTCTACGGACTCTTCTCAAAAGAGCCTTTCTCCTTCAAAACAGAATATAACGAGACATGTACACCATTCAATGTGCATACTATTGTGTGAGAGAAGCCAAATTGCCACAACCGCAATGAGTCAAGGCAGCAAATAAATAAGCCAGACTGTGACGAATAGCACAAAATAGACTGTGGCTGTTCTGACATTTAAATTCTGACATCTTGAGGAGAAGCTGATAAGCCCACCGCATGCATCTGAAATGTTGTTTGTCTGTATCTAATGGCTTCAGCTCGAAGCTGTTGGGTCTGTGGAGAGCGAGAAGCCTTTCCGCTCCTTACATCTCTGTGATGAGTTAATTAGACCTGTGTGCTTGAACTGCACTGGGTTGACTGCAATTTGACAAAAGCTTCCGGTGCTAAACCAGGCCGAAGGAGTGGTGTGTACAGGTGAAATTATTCTTCCTGTGGGGTGCTATGAACACACAAACAAACACATGTCCTGTGGGGCGAATGACCTCAAAAACTCTCGTTTCCTGCAGGACAGGTTGTAAAGGATGCCTTCCAAGCTCCTGTCAGGTGTGCCAAGGTGTAAATGAAGGGCAAACAATTGACTTAAACAACCGGCGGCATCATGATGGAAATATGCTATCAAAAAACCGAGAGGGAGGAGAACGAAATGATAATGATTTCATTCATGGCTAAAGAGGGCAAGATTACACATGCATAAGCCTTTCTTCCTCGCAGATGGCTCGGTTTTCTTCTAGCCTCAATTGTATCGCAGTCATCAGCACAACCAGTCAATCGTTTCAGATCTGACCTTTTGAACTCTGTATCTGCTAGAAAAAAAGTTAGTCAGCCTTCAAATGCCAGGAATAAAATGTGGGTATCGCATTTTTGTAGTACAAAATTTCCTCTGAGATCACAGAGATCGCATCGCTGATGTGCTGAGTTGATGAAAAGGAGTGAAATATAAGTCGATTAGCAGTTGTACGGAATCCTAATTGCTTCTTTGCACCCCTGCCAGACACATGGGACATGTCATAACACTGGCAAAAGAGGCAAAGCCAAAATCATAGGACCGTGTCTTCATTCTCAAAGTATTTCAAAACTCAGATACGATCAATCGTCACTCAAATCATTTTTCTGGGAAAAAATACTATCCGCAGCGCTGAAAGTGATAAAACACATATTAATGGTAGCTGAAAGCTTGTATGTTTTGACAGTCAGAGTTTCAGCACATTACTTCGTAATGGTGCCAAACTGGGCCACGGCCCAGAACGGAGACTAATAAACTTGCAGCATCCTTTATAAGGCTAAAAATAAAGACTATTTTCTTCTTTACCTATCAGTGATGTCATTTTATATTATTTAGAGTCTATGATATGCTTGTGATGCATTGCCAGCTTGCTATTATAAGCCAGAATTGACATTCTTTTCGAATATCTTGCGGCTCAGCTGAGGACTGGCAGGGGATTGTGTCCTGTCCCTGCTTGTATTTACTGTCTACAGAATTTAATAGCACACCCACACACTGCTGACTCACATTGGCAATGATCTTCCCCGTCGAAGGATAGTCATTAATTACCTCCACTGTTTCCCTTAAAATCTCAGTGTCAAATTATAGTTTAATGACAAGTCATATTCTACTATATTTAGACAAGACAAACAGACAAAAAAAGAAAAAAAATTAGGACAAAAAAGCCTTTTAAAAATCTAACATAAATAATATTAATAATAATTCTAATAAAAGCATCTAGTGCAGAAAAAAATGAATGGCAAAAATGTGCACTGTAAAAAAAATGCATTGGTTAAGTCGTTAAAGGCATCATTTGTATGACCATACATGTAAATTACACTGTAAAAATATCAATCTACTTGAGTCGTTAAAATCTATTTGATACTGTACTGCACTCACACCAAACACTAGTGACACAATGGAAAGCCACACAATGTACTTGCATAAAAATAAGACTATAGAAACTGTCTGTCACTAGTACCAACAGACTGACAAGAACACAGTGTTACCCACATAAACAATGTCATAAGATTCATACATAAAATAATAAAATAATGCTTCAAATATGACTAAAGCAACATAAAATGCAACATAAAACACTCACACAATGAACACTAATTAGGAGAATCTAACTTTTTAAACAACTGTGATGGTGTGTAGAGGGTTTGGGAAAGCCTCTTTCTCGAGGAAAAAATCATGATTTAAACAATAATTTGCCATACATGTATGTGTATTGCGCCTTTTTCATCAAATTATAGGATAAGGTAATTTAGACGTTGTAGTTTAAACAGTGTTACAACAACATTGCACGTGTTATGTTCTACAATTGTTCACCGTATATGAGAGTAGTTTACAGTTAACCAATTCAAATGTTTTCATGGCATTAGAGCATGTTTCCAATCTTTTACCAGTTAAACTACTGTGCGCTTTCATTGGGTGATAGTCTTACCTGAGGATGGAGGATGCGACTCATTGCTCCAGTGTTTTTCTGCAGAAACCTTCAAACAGCCAGCGCTCCTTTACTCCAGATGCAGCTGTCCGGATGCTCCGCTCCGGGTGACAGACCTCTGCTTGAAAAACAACCCAAAGGATGGTCAGGGCAGCGCTTACAACTGGAAATACACGGGTGAATTCTGCGCGCATTTGAACCGCTGTCTCATTTTCACCCAGTTCCAGATGAGTTGTTATTAATACAGGCGGATATATCCTTATTATTTAGTGATTCACATGGACGCTTAATCCTCGATAAATACTCTTCTGCTTGAGTTCTTAAGGTCCTCGGAGGCAGGTGTTTATTCAGACGCGATCTCAGTCACGCGCAACACTCAGTCAGTGTTCTCCGTTAGATATGATAAGCTTTTCGACCTGCTCCCCAGCGGGCTAGAACTCAACTTTTCTGAGAGTACTGTCACTGTTTGCTCTGTGTATTCTCCAAAATCATTCGTTCCTTATAAACGCGTCAGATCCTCTTCACGTCGAGCTCCTCACACCGAGAGAGAGACCTCTGTTTGTGTCCCCTCGGTCACCAGCAATGCGTTCACATGAAGCCCCTACATGACAGCGAGGAGGCGTCACTGCGCGCGAATAAGAGAAATCGACGTTTGGGTTTTGCGCGCGTGCGGAATGTGACGACAATTGTAAGCCAGTGCAAACTAACCCGTGCCGTTCCCACGCGGGCTGCGCGTCTTCATCCAATCGAACCGGTTCATTATCTCGCGTGCGCACAGCAGCAGGCTCAACGCTGTACAGCCTTCATAATAAGTCAATTCCATTCCAAAATGAGCATCGCTATAGCCCGCTCACTCCGAAAGGGGATCCTTGAAGTGTGTTCTCTGGAGGGACGTGGGCGCCTTACTGTCTTATTTGGAACACCATACATCAACAGACGTCACTAGCATTTTCCATCAGAAAGTTGTGCTTAATTGACATTTGAATAACATCGCGTTACCGTCGTCTTTTGAGTCAAATGCAGATCAAATTGTGTGGACTAATGAGGTGTGGCGCTTAAATAACTTTAATAATTTAGTTTTAACAAAAAATGAAAAGAAAAAAGAACCATACAAATGTGTCAGATACATGTCCCTTGGAATCCCCAACTCACGTTAAATGTAAACTAATGTATTTAATGTCTTGAAAAGAATCAGGAGGACCCACAAGAAGTATCACGTGAAAGGGCAAAATGACATTAGAACGCAAAGAAAAAAAATTATTTGAATGCATGATTTGACTTCATCTAATCTAATCGCGCTGATTCAGCAAAATAACAAATTGGGTTGCGTGAGACGCCGATTATAAGTCCTGAAAAATAACCTTTATAAAAAAAATCCTTCATATCAGCCCGAAAATGAGTTTAATTCGCACACTGATTCAAATCAAAGCATTACAGAGGCGCTGCTTTGGAGTTACATAATACCTCATTCTCTGCGCTTTGATCGAATGGGGTGTTTTTGTCATGCAAAAATGAAAATTAATGGAAAAATCTTTCATATGTTCTTTTTTTAGTACTTTGGAATGAAAGCTGATAATGGACATGACAATTTGTTTCTCGTTCCTTTTAGGAAGGTAGATATTAGGAAAATGTGGACAGGAGAGTTATTGGATGCATATTTTGTCTCACATTTATGCTTGCGTCACTAAACGGACGCGCTTGGTGTTCTTCAGTGGATGCTGATGCTGGAAACTGTCATCCCACCTTTCCAAAGAACTACACTAGCCTTTATATAACTTAATATAAGTTAAACAACACGCATGGTAGCCCACTGTTCGTTTTCATTTCTACAGTTTTGTCACAGGATTTGAGAACATTTTATTTTGTAACATATATACATATATATATACATACTATATACAAAATATTATTATTATTATTATTATTATTATTATTATTATTTGTATCATTTTTAAACTCTCCTAATAATATCGAAGACCTTTCACATAACATCTAACTTGTCATGAAGTCAAATATGGTGTGTGTGTGTGTGTGTGTGTGTGTGTGTGACTTTCTGAGAGAACCATTACATGATACATAACAGCTCATTGTCACAACACCTGCTGTATACGCACAATGATAGGATAAATTACTATGCAGGATTTACCAGCTATTATACTTACTTATCGACACAAATTGATAGGTGTATGGCGCACATGACTCATCCACAGTCTATAAACCAAGCATCAGGCTGTCTTTGAGTTCACATGAACAACGATTAAAGTTACTCGTCAGGCTACAGAAGAATCTTATCTCCCAAAGAATGGGCTTTTAGAGTCAGGCCAAATTTATAACCAAGCTCTAAAAGCAAGAGGAATACATTAATAAAGTATAACACTTACTTGCCTTAACACATAATCGGATTCTCCACAGAGGAATCTGTGAATCGGTCATGATAAACGTCATCACTACACAATTTCTTAGTAAAAACCTAAAATATCTATTCCATTTATGTTTTATTTACGGTGACTTTATGATGCTAACTGCAGAATTGAATTTCAAGGACTTTGCATGCAGATAAAAGCCTTTAACGCTTGTTTTTTGCAATCTTTTCAGTTCACTGTCTACATAAACATGAGTTGAATTTGCATGTAGCCCCCATTTTAATGGTGCTTCAGAGGTATGTTTAATTTATCTTGGCCATCACTGCTAATTTAAGAGAAGAATGATATTAAATGCTCTTTGAAGAGCAAATGTCATGTTGTGTTTCCATATTTATGACTCTGCATAGGTGTAGTGTTTTAAGCATAATAATCCACGTATTTTCATCATTACACAAAACTGAATTTACAAAATAACTGCATTGTTAATACTTTTCTGTTTGATTTATAATTTCACTTTCACGTCATGGGAGCCCATGTCTTAATAAAGGAGACAAATTACCCCTAGCTCCTTAGTTCGCACCCGGTTTAGCAATGCAAATTAATAATACACAAAAATATGCTATTGTATATTATATACACTGCAGAGTTACATCTTTACTTAATATCCTAATGATTTCTATAATATTTTTATTTTACAAATGACATGTCCCCATTATGTGGTGTGTGTGTATATATATATATATATATATATATATATATATACATATATATATATATATATATATATATATATATACAAAATAAATCAAGTAAAATTATTTAAATATTTTTTGAATATAGTAATATTTACCATCTACATACTTCTCATGTCATGAAGTCAGAAATAATTGTATTTCTCTCTTCCAGACTTTCTGAGAGAACCATTCAGGTGAAGACCTGGATTGTCACAACACCTGCTGTGGCATACACGTCTCATTTCTCAGTTATGGCATGCTGTCAGCTTGCCCGTGACATATTGACATCCGCTTTGATGGAGCACGAGAAATGCATCATTTTAATTGGCGCACAGCTCATCCACATCGACTAATCGTCACTGGGGCATTTTTCAAAATGGTAAGGGTGATCTTATCTTCCCAAAGAGAATGGGCTTTTTAGGCAGGCCTTTTATTGTGGCCAAGCTCTAAAAGCAAGAGGAATAGACATTAATAAAGTATGCATCTTATTCACTTGACAAGATGGATTATCTCTTTTCACAGATTTAGGAAGATTTGTGAAAATGAGAGTTCTTCTCATTTTTAATAGGCTGTGTACATAGATTCCAAAAGTCTATTCCATTTATGATTTAGCTCAGGAAATTATTTGACCCAAAAACAGTGTAATTATTAGTAAAGTGTATAATTTTGTTCAGTGTATTTGTTTATTTATTTATTTAATTAAAATAATTGTAAAATGTTTTTCATTAAAAAGGTAAAAATCACAACAGTAATTTGATGTAAGGGCATCTATTTTGTTTAAAGGTATGAAATTAATTTATCTTGGCCATCTGCTAATTTAAGAGAAATGTGCACCTTAAATGCTCTTCATGGAAGAGCAAATGTCAAGTGTTGTGTTTCCATATTTTATGGGGACTCTGCATAGGTGTAGTGGTTTTGCACTATACAAACAGTATTTTGAACTATGAAAATTTCTCAATCTAAATCTACCCTTTACAGAAAACTCTGCATTGTTAGATTTTCACTTAATTCTGATTTATGATTTATAAATTCTTTCCTCATGAGAGGAACTAAAAAGAATATTCCACAAGGTAAAATTACACTGTCCTTGTGTGACATTTGGCCACACTCAAAATGTGATAAAACATGTACACACACACACACACACACACACACACACACACTGTAAATATGAAGATAACATTGTTTTATATACACTGTAGAGATACATGTTCTAACCTAACCCTAACTCTCTAGTTACAGAAAACTTTCTAGAAGTTTTACAAATGAGGATGTCCAAAGGTTTTTGGCAATTTGATCAGGTTTGCTCACTTTTGGGTACAAATTTGTCCCCAACACACACACACACACACACACACACACACATGCCACAGAAAACAAGGTGAATTCACTGTCTGCCCACTCAAGTCGGTTTTGAAGCCAAACTGCAGTCAAGTCGAGACCCCAATGAGAGACAATGAGCATGCAGATGAGCTTCCCTGAGATGGTTTTGACAGTTTGTGCAGAAACAAACCGGTTAGCAAACCGATTGTTGCAGCAGGTGTCCGGGATGGCTGGTCTCAGGCGATCTTTATCGGAGATGAAAATGATGCCGATGTGAAGTCCTGGCTGGTTTGCCATCCTGTTCAGAAAGTGTTCTACACCACCCAACAGAGTTTCAGAAATAGAAATAATACATTGACTGTGACTTATGTGTCATGCGGCTTATGGTAGAGAAATTATCATTTAATTTACGGAGAAGCTCTGGTGGTCTCTGCAGTCAGCTATAATTGACAGGCTCCAAACTCCCTCAAAACTTGCGACATCTGTGGCATTGTCTAACTTGCTTCTCTCTTTTAGAGTGGCCTTTGATTGTGGCATTTCAGACCTGTGCAATAATCATGCTGTCTAATCAGCATCTTGATATCCCACAAATGCTATAGTGGATTATCTCGGCAAAGAAGTGCTCACTAACACAGATTTAGACAGATTTGTGAACAATATTTGAGAGAAATAGGCCTTTTGTGTATAAAAGTCTTAGATCTTTGAGTTAGCTCATGAAATATGAGGGCAAAACAAAAGATTTATGGTTTTTATTAGTGACAGAATTTTGTTCAGTGTATTTGTTTATTTATTTATTTAATTAAAATAATTGTAAATTTACTGCTATAATCTGACATTCAGGGTAACAATATTTTTAATGAGAGGAGAAAATGTAATGCAGGATTTGATTTCATCCATTGGATATTGTGACCACATAAAACAAGATGGTAATAAGTTGAAGAAGTATTTTCTGATATTAGCCAAAAAATGCAATTTAATTAAAGGGCAGAGCAAGTTAATTTAGTTTACGAAACATTACAAAGTCAATTAATCACGCAAATAAGTATTGAAAGTGCATTAGGGTTACTTTTGATTTCATATTGATTTTTATATCTAAATATCTCTGATAGGCAATTCATAAAATTTTGATTAAAGATGATTAAGATGATTAAAGAAGTTTTTTTTTCTTTAATGGTTAATCCACTGAGTTGAGCTTTATTGTTCTATTTCTCATGCACCAGCATTAAGCATGTCTTCAGGATGTCGTGCATCAAATACATCTAATCTATCATAACAATGCTTATATCAGACTGAAACAGAAAGCGAGACGGAGAATGTTTACACAATAAACTGCGCTATGAATAATTGCCTCTCTCACACAGTTTAGTCTCCAGTTTCTGCTGATTTATTCAGTGTTGTGTGATTTGATTACTATGGTTTTGTCCACCATAGCGTAACCTGAGAGGTCTACAAAACCACTCACACACAACAAACCCTTGACCCACATACCAGCCCCCCAGAGATTATTGACAATCAGAGTGACCTGTCCTGTCTGTCATACACTAAGCCTGGATAAAAGGTGACCGTGCTTGAGTTGAAGCCAGAGAGGAAAGCATAAACACAGCGGCCATTTTTCAGTTATCAACAATAGAATGAAATGCTGTCCTCTATAATTGAGGAAAACTGGTTTTCTTCAAAGCTCTATACTTAATGCAGACAACCCTATCAATTATACAAATGTGCTGGACAGCTTTTTAAAAGTAAGGACAGCAACAAACCCCATGCAAATGCATCGTACCTGAAGTGCTGAGCTATACACATGAGTCAAGGTTACAGCTGATGCAGATGGAGACCAGATGCAGCATTTCTGTTCTGCAGTATATTTTCATGTCCTAATCACAAACCCTAATATACTGGATTAAAAAACCTGACAATTTAAAGATAGAAATTATTTTAGTTTTTATGCATGTTAGTTTTTTGTTGCATTTACAGTTTTGACCAGTAGGCGTCATCAGCATTTGAAATTCCGAATGCTTAGAAATAGTGAATCGTTTTGTTTAGCAATTGGTTCAGTTGATTTAATGTTTCAAAATGTTTATTTTCTCTCATCACTAATACAGCATTTCAATACAAAAACACAATAGAATAAAATATGTTTACTCTACTCTTGCGTTATATTGTATTTAAAAAAATTATATTATTTAATTACTCCTTTGAGTCTCGCTTGTGGACTTTCTGTTCAAGAGCCTCCTCTGGCGTTGAGTATGAATGAAACATACAGGTGCATCTCAATAAATTAGAATGCCATGGAAAAGTTAATTTATTTCAGTAATTCATCTCAAATTGTGAAACTTAAACTTAAACTTTTTTTACTTTTGTATTAAATAAATTCAATGCACACAGACTGAAGAAGTTTAAGTCTTTGGTTCTTTTATTTGTGATGATTTTGGCTCACATGTAACAAAACCCCACTAATTCACTATTTCAACTAATTAGAATGCTTCATAAGACCAAAAAAATAAATATTTAGTGAATTGTTGGCCTTCTGGAAAGTATGTTCATTTACTGTATATGTACTCAATACTTGGTAGGGGATCCTTTTGCTTTAATTACTTCCTCAATTCGGCGTGGCATGGAGGTGATCAGTTTGTGGCACTGCTGAGGTGGTATGGAAGCCCAGGTTTCTTTGACAGTGGCCTTCAGCTCATCTGCATTTTTTGGTCTCTTGTTTCTCATCTTCCTCTTGACAATACCTCATAGATTATCTATGGGGTTCAGGTCTGGTGAGTTTGCTGGCCAGTCAAGCACACCAACACCATGGTCATTTAACCAACTTTTGGTGCTTTTGGCAGTGTGGGCGCCAAATCCTGCTGGAAAATGAAATCAGCATCTTTAAAAAGCTGGTCAGCTGAAGGAAGCATGAAGTGATCCAAAATTTCTTGGTAAACGGGTGCAGTGACATTGTTTTCAAAAACACAATGAACCAACACCAGCAGATGACATTGCACCCCAAATCATCACAGACTGTGGAAACTTAACACTGGACTTCAAGCAACTTGAGCTATGAGCTTCTCCACCCTTCCTCCAGACTCTAGGACCGTGGTTTCCAAATGAAATACAAAACTTGCTCTCATCTGAAAAGAGGACTTTGGACAACAGTCCAGTTCTTCTTCTCCTTAGCCCAGGTAAGACGCCTCTGACAACAACTGTAGCCAAATTCCTTGACACGTCTGTGTGTGGTGCCTCTTGATACCTTGACCCCAGACTCAGTCCATTCCTTGTGAAGTTCACCCAAATTCTTGAATCGATTTTGCTTGACAATCCTCATAAGGCTGCGGTTCTCTCGGTTGGTTGTGCATCTTTTTCTTCCACACGTTTTCCTTCCACTCAACGTTCTGTCAACATGCTTGGATACAGCACTCTGTGAACAGCCAGCTTCTTTGGCAATGAATGTTTGTGGCTTACCCTCCTTGTGAAGGGTGTTGCCATGATGGCGTTTAGTGTTTGTGTGAATGACACTGTGCACCCTCTATATGTTAGTATTTTCTCTCTGAAAAAGCTGCGTGTGATGACCTTTGGTTCATCACGTGACTCTCTCTCATCAATTTGGGGGGTTACCAGTGTATTATAAAGTAACAAAATATTTAAACACTTTGATATTAGTATTTAGTATAACAAATCTATTTAATAGATTTGTTTATTAACATTATATTATTATATCTCCAATGTAAATGTAATCAATAAAATCTCAAATGTTGCTACCGTATTTTTTACTGTAAAATTGTGGTAACCACAGCTGCCAGAATTTTTTTTTTTTACAGTTTATTTCACAACAATTCCAGATCATTCCAGCAGACATACATTCAAATGGTTTCAGCTATAATGTACAGACTTTACTGAATGATTTAACAATGCAGCTCTGAGACTGCTGTCTTCCTCTATGACCTGGCAATATGAAAATCTTATAGCCGTTAGTACTTCCTGTCTATTAATTATTCAGTGTCACCTGAGGACAGTCCGCAGTGCGCTCAAGTCAGTTATGTTATCTCTCAAATTCTGAATGCCACAGTACAATGCAACCTTTTCAGACAGGCCAGAAAAGAATCCACTATTTTTAGGTCCTTGTTACTGGATACCTCTAATGAGTGCTTTATAATGAGGTGTTCTGTATTCTTCATGCAGTCATCTCCGCTGTCCCCACCGGTTGGCCTGCAGTGACTCAATTGTACTCCCTGATGCTTATGCTGCTGCTTCCTATCGGGATGTTCTTTATTATCCATTATGATGTATTTACTTTATACTAATTGTCCAGTGTTGAGCCAGTGATTGATGGTTTTGCTTTGTTGCATACATGTCCTTATTGTGAGCCATGATTTTATTTGTCAGCCAAACAAATCATCTCTTGTTAAAGACTGCGATACCATACTCTTGAGGTCAGTGAGCTTGGTGGATGCACACTGGAGATGATGTGACTCATGCGCTCTCATTTCACACTGAAACGAGCCTGTTGTCCACATAGCAAAACTTACTCTGCTGTGGCTTCCATCGATTTCAGTCGCTCAGGGTCAGCACTAATTGAGCACAGCGGCTCTCAGACAACAAAGAATTGACCTGGTTACACTGACATACATATACACACATCAGTGGAGACTTATTAAAAGACTAGGCAATGTCCTCTCCAAGTTTTGTTTGTTTGTTTAATCTAATACAATTTTTACAATTCGATTCTTATGAAATGACTAGGCAATGTCCTCTCCAAGGTTTGTTTGTTTGTTTGTTTAATCTAATACAATTTTATCATCATTTAAAAAAATATGTACACAGTACACAAAATCCTCAACAAGCATATAAAAATAAATAAATTATACATATGCATATATACAGTGCTCAGCGTATGAGTACACACCTTTGAAAAGTAACAATTTTAAACAATATCTCAATGAACACAAAACATTTTCCAAAATGTTGACAAGACTAAGTTTATATAACATCTGTTTAACTTATAACATGAAAGTAAGGTTAATAATATGACTTAGAGAACAACATTTTCAGTTTTACTCAAATTAGGGTGATGCAAAAATTATATTAGTTTATATACAGTATATTATATTATATATTATATTATTAACCTTACTTTCATGTTATAAGTTAAACAGATGTTATATTAAACTTAGTCTTGTCAACATTTTGGAAAATGTTTTTGTGTTCATTGAGATATTGTTTAAAATGTTACTTTTCAAAGGTGTGTACTCATTTACGCTGAGCACTGTATGTATAGCTTTAAAATATTTGTATAATTATATCTTAAAAGTAAAAAAATATATATATTTTAATAATTCATAGATTTAAATGATGATTTAATAATTTTATACATGTAATAATACTGAATAAGACTACATTTATATAAAATAATAGTAATAAAACAAACTAATAATAGTGTTAGAAGCATCTTGTATGTGTTACTACAAATGACTGATATAATAATACTAATAATAATTGTATTTGTATTATTAAGAAGAATACATATAATATTAATACAAACTATAATTTTATGTTTTAATATATAAAAATTAAAAAGTAATTTTGTGAATAATTTATTAAGATTTTTATATTTAATACATATAAAAATATATAAAATAGTATTTAATAATAGTCTGTGCTGAATGCTGATAGCCTTGTGGGACATACAGCGCCATTGCACTACGGCTGTCCAAAGTTCAAATCCAGACTTGAGGATCTTTTCCGATTCCGCCCCCCTCTCTCCTATTTCTCTTGTCAATTCTGATCTGTCCTATTGTAATAAAGGTGAAAATGCCCAAAACAAATGATAAAAAACAATTAATAATATTTCATAAAAGTAAAATAATACAATATAACAGCAAACAAACTAATAATTGTGTTAGAAGCATTTTATATTTGTTATACTGACTGCTGTTTTAACAATTATAATAATCATCATGATCATCATCATCATACTATTAGTAGTAGTAAGAAATACAGTTACTGTAATAATACAAATTAAATTTGGGCCATTAATACATTTCTTGGTTAGGGCATTATTTTGCAGTGCATCTAAGCTTGGTCAAATCTATTCAAAGAAGC
Source organism: Gymnocypris eckloni scoliostomus (assembly GCA_027564155.1). Lineage (NCBI taxonomy): Eukaryota > Metazoa > Chordata > Actinopteri > Cypriniformes > Cyprinidae > Gymnocypris > Gymnocypris eckloni. Next base: position 35,957,578 of record CM050415.1, on the reverse strand, counting down.
AACCAACTAAAAGCTTACAAAAGAGTGGCATACGGCCTACTTTGTCTAAAACATTTTGGAGACATGAAGTCACTGAGAAAGAAAGAGTCACCAAAACATGGAGTTTTTGTGTAAAAATACAACACCAGTTTAAGAGCTGCAAAATATAAGTCACAATGCATTGTCCAAAGAGCTGAACAAGATCTGAAATGCACATAAATATTTAAAGATCTGAGAAGGAGCGAGCACATTCTCTGTCACATAAGGTTAATTTATTAGCAGAGATATGAATATTAAATCATGCCCTGTGGAAATCCTTCAAGGCTTTGCTCCTGGAAACAGTGAAACTATATAGTCCCTTTTCAAATCTGAGCATAATAAGTTATGACAATTTTGATATTCCATCTAGCATACCTTTCTGTTATTTGATGGCTAGTGGGAATTCTTGTTCTATCATCCAAAGTACAATGTCTGAAGCTGAGATCTTGAGTTTGATTTGTCATGAACCAGTGTTTGGGGAAGATTCTGTTGCTTGTCAGAAGCTACTCATGAGTTACACTTTTCCACTCAAACTATTTCACTACACCAAAAAGTGACATAAGGAGACAATATCTCAAAAAAATATTTAGGATATTAAATAGGGCAAAAGCATTAAACTTAATGACATGTCTGCACAAATATATTACGTTGATTCTATGTTGCACGTTACATTTTCATAGTAAATGATCTAGTGAGTGGCACTTAAAGAATATTCAGTTTAATTCAAAACAGAAGAATGTGAATCTGCCCACTTTTCACAGGACTCATAACCAAGTGCTCAACATTGTAAAAGCAATGTTGTAACAGGTGAGCTACCGAGCAAGTTTACTTGTTGGAAAGCCATACATATTAAGCTGGTTCTGTGATGCAAATGCCAAAACTTAGTCGTTTTGCAGGTAACTGTGGGGGAAAATCTTTACTAATTAATAATATACCCCATAATCACGATTTGTGTGAAAAGTACTTAGGTTGTTGACGTTTTACTGCCACTGGTGTTCATTTCAAATGGAAACAGTAGTGAATTAAGTACACTGTAAAATTTTAAGATGAACCTTTTAACACAGCCTCAGATTATTATTGTTTAACTTTAAAACATCAATAATTTATTAATTTATATCAAGAGTGCAAAATAACAAATCAGTATGTGTGATATTTCAAATAGAAAATCACCACGCATTCATATTCACTCACGTCTGCAGTGGTTTATTTGTGCTACCATATATTCACTGAACAGCATCAATAAGGCCTTATAGTACAAATACGCGCGTACTTGGAGAAATATGGATATTTTTTACATGTTTACTTCAAATTTCTTCAGAGAGATTTTGCCATTTAAACTAGTTTTATGAATTGTCCAGACAATAACATTTTAGTTTATTGGTCCTCAACTAAGCTAAAAGTTGAATTAACTAGTATAACTATTGTTTCAACTCAAAAAAGTGTGTAAAAAACTAATAAATAAATAAAAAACAAAAAATACAAAATAGAAACATGGCAGTGAGGTAACAAAGTTTGCTAAAATGTAGATAGAGGCATGTCTTTCTAATGAACCTAAGTTGAAAAACAACTAATACAACCCTACTGTCACATTTGCTACTGGACACAGAGGTAAGTAAAAACACAATAGTGTTTATTAAACAGGATGAGCTATGGAGACTACAGGTGAGTGGATGTCGTCAGAGATCGTCCAGATGCTGGGTTGACGAGTAACTGATTGTCTTCTCATCCACAGGTATGACGGACAGCTGCGATGGGGAAAACAGAACAGGAGCACACTGATCACGGAGACAGACGATCTGGTGGGAGAGGAGAACACAAGGAGTGACACAGGAGGTAAGGAGATACAGGTAAGTAGGCAAGGAAGATAATCAGCTTCAGTATAAGCAGGAGTAGAGTCCACGTAGTGTGATATGAGATCGGATGGGGAGTGAACTGTGGCAGGTGCTCTTATGGTGGTTGTGATGACGGTGGTGATGAGGTGCAGGTGCTCGTGATTAGAACTCAGGTGATTCGGATCGTAGTGATTGACGGAGGGGAGAGCCTGGCCGTTCCGTGACACCTACTGAATTTAAAACAGTGATGGATGTCACGATTTTAAGAAAATATCACAATATTGATTGATCAGTTTCATTACAAAGCACAGGGAGTTCAAGCCGATTGAGGATTCAGATGAAACAATAAATTGTTTAAGCCTCACAATTTGTTAAAATTAACCAGACTAAAAACCTCGATGACATGATTCAGAGTTCCCTCAAACTTAATTTTATTTCCCCTCAAGAGATAATAAGAACTAAATTCTTGACTGAGAACGGCTGTCACCAATGCTGCGTTACAATTTGCCTACTTATACTATGCCCTAAAAGTATGTACACTTTTTGTGAAAAAATAAGTACATACTTTTGAGTATGTAACAGAATAGTAGGCACGCTTTGGGACATACTACTTCGTTATAGCTGCTTTTTTAATGGATGCTCTGTTGCTTAGTTACATGCATCCTGTAACTGTTTAAACTGCTCCATCAATCATATCGTCACTGTTAACATCATCCACATTTGGTTTAATTTGATTTCCTACCGTATTGGAGAGAAATGAAGAGGCACATCGCGGGTCTTTCATGCCGAGAACTCATGTGTTTGCATAATGATGCATTTAAAAGTTAATGACCAAACTTATCATTATAAAAGTTCACAGTGTTGCTGCAGATTAAATTAAATTAGTATTTTCTAATCAGGTTAGACATTGATTATTTATCACTCAAATCCGTTTCTCTCCCTGTCCGTTGGTCTTGCATATCCGCCATGTTTGTAGTTTTTAACACTTTTATGCATGTTTGTAGTTCTAATCGAATCCCCGTCCACCGCACAGTGTGTTGTGGGCAATATTAGCCATTAGAGTGTCCATTGATCTGCACTTCGAATTCTGACCGGAAGTAGTAGACCATCCGGTAATCTTTGGCATACTTCTTTAAACATACTATGATTTGGGAAATACTAATTCTATTTTCGGATACTATTTAGGACGGATAGTATGCGAATTGGAACACAGCACAAGACTTCTTCAGTTTTGAGTCAGCTGTCCATAGTGGTTGTCAAATAATGCTGATCTCAGACAAGTTTCGTTATTTACGGCCCAGATTACAGCTACAGATGTAGATGCAAAATCTGATGCTGTTGGCAGAAAGCTGCTTTTACCTCAAGAGAAATCTGGTTGTTCAATCAACCTTACTGTCAGTCCTTATCAGCTAGATGCCCCCAATACAGGGTCATGTGACTGTCTGAAATTTGAGGACTCGTATAAGGACCGACTGTATAAGGGATGACGTGGGTCTATTTTTCGAGGGGGTGCCAGTGACAGTCCAGGATCAGTTGTTGACCCTGGTGAGAAAAGACATGACCGAATTAATAAAAGAAGAAAGTAGCCTACAAAGTATATATGTCATATACGGTCTGCTGTTTTTGGCCTCCTTTGCTTAATGCCTGATCAAAAAATTGCATGATATCTTGTTATATCTAATTAAAAGAGCTTCTCTTATCAGTAAGCGCTACATTATGTTAAGCTAAGGCTAAGTCATTAGCCAATAATTAAATGTTCATCACATTTTTAGTTATAACAATACAATTATATGTACATAACTGTTTTGAATGACTATAAATTGACCATAAATTAAGCTTGGAGTTAAGATTTGAATGTTTTAAGAGTCTGTTATGCTCACCAAGTTAAAAACGGTATTATTGTGAAATCAAGTATTTTCTTATAATTATTGATGTTGACAACAATTGAGCTGCTTAATAAACCATGGAGATTTTTTTAGGATTATTTGAGGAAAAGAAAGTCCAAAAGGACAGCATTAATTTGACATAGAAATCTTTCATAACATTATAAATGTCTTTAATCAATTTAATGAATCATTGCTGAAAAAAGGTTTTAAACTCAATGCCAGTGGCCCACCCAATGAGAAGTTTGTAATTTTCCAAAAGGATGTCATTTATTAAATGATACTAATAAACGTCTTATTTCACTGTAACTGTATTTATAAAACATTAAACCATTGTTTTCATGGTCAATTACAGGTTGTTTCTTAGTTTTCGTTCTTCCGATAGACCCTTTTTCTGTTAGTAAACATAGTGACATTTTTCTGTGGGCGGAGCTTAACTGGAGGCAGAAAGAGTCCCCTGACCGCTTCACTAACGTTTGCTGTGAAGTTTGTTAGCTTGTTTTTTAACAATAAATTAAGAAATTCTGATTTTACCTGCATATGTAAGGTCACTCACAGTCCGGGACTGCGACTGTTATTTGAAAAGGTTCATTTTTAATGGTTAACTTAACGGACGAAACCCGATTGGCCGACCCACACATGCTTTTACTCAAAGAATAGACGATCTTACAGGATTCCCCCCCAGTTGTATACGTCATGGCATATACCCACGTCATATCTAACGTGTATAGTAGAGACAAAATCACTGTGTCTATCTAGTCATGAAGATGCAAATACATTTCAATTTCAGCAGGCAACTATTTTTACAGCTACATTATTATTCCAGCCACAATTAATCACAACACTGTATATACAATTACAGTCACTGTACATATAATTCGTCACTTTCTTGTTTTAAACACATGCACACAGACATTATTTCATACACGACATATTCGTGAGATGCAAGAAATCTTCAGACTCGCCCATAACAACAAAAGACAATACTTTATTGAATCTTTTTTTCTGATAAGAAGTGTGAGCTGCAAACGCGAACATGTTTGAATGTGGTTTTTGTTATCTTTCATAGGTTCACACACTTACTCGCTTTGGGAATGCCCCTGGGCGTGCTGATTGTTTGAAACCTGTATAGAATCACGCCAATTCATTGGCTTATGGCGCGGATGCCCGCTCCGACATTCTCATGTCGTATCTTATGCATGCGAATGCGCCATCTGTTCCTTCATGAAGCGGCCATGTTAGCCCTTCTTGTTGCGATTCTTCTGACCCGATTTCGATCAAATTTTCTTGGATTACCTCTCCATTTGCACTTCGGCGACTGCAGTAGCGGAACTCTGTTCTCCTCACGGTTCTCCTCCCGGCCAGCCACGGTGCGCTCGTTTTATCACGAGCGACGACCCGCACAGTAAGTGTGTTAAGTGTATGGGTTTTTCGCATGCACGCAAGGTGGTTTATGGGCTGTTAAAATGTAAATTTTATGAAAACCTCTGTCTCAAAACCCTCCGCTCTAAGCTTGAGATTTTGAAAGGTAGTCATCCGTGTTTCCCCGTTGCGCCCCGGAGGCCGAGGTGGAGCCCGAGGCGATGGAGAGCAAGCAGACGGACCTCGCCCTTTCTCTCCCTCTCTCACCTGAGCACGTGCGCGCAAGTTCGCCAGTTGAATTCGTGCACGATTATTTATATCCTAGCAGGCTCTGGTTCCACCAGTTTATTCTTCCTGGGAGATGATGCGGTCTAAGGACCTTTGTTTCAATAGAAGACTGTACCAGTTCAACAACTGAGGTTGTTGAGACTGTACTCCATTCCAGAGCTCCCTCAACGAGGAAACTGTCCTTGAAGTGGATTGTTCACTTCATGGTGTGGAAATCGTAAGCTTCTCCCAGTTAACTGCATAGTTGGTTAGTTCTGGAGTTCCTTCAGTAACGATTTTCTGCAGGTTGGACCTCCTCCACCTTTAGAGTGTTCGTGGCGGCCGTAGCTGATTACCACATCCCTTTGGGTGGTCAGTCCTTAGTGGTGTTACCCTTTGGTACAAGTATATTTTGTTGTACTTGAGGCCAGGATAAGTATGGTACCACTCCAGATTTCCAGGTGCATCTGTCTTACCTGTGCTCGCCATGATTTTACACTAGGCAGGCATTTGTCAGTATGGTGCCATGGGCAGTGTCTTTCCCAAAGCGTCATCGACGCAACTCGAGTTCCGAAGGTAAACCTTCCAGTTTACATTTGTAACCACGGTTCCCAGAGGAAAGAGACGCTGCATCGCATGCCATACTTCCTGCATCCCTATGAGCGACTTGCTTCAACTTTTCAGAAGCTGACGTTGCTCGTTCCGGATGCGCTTTTAAGCTCTCTGGTCTCTACGTCACCCCACCCGTGACGTTTCGCCATTTCGTTGTACTGATTACCAGTGGTGGTCAGTAACGAAGTACAACTACTTCGTTACTGTACTTAAGTACATTTTTCAAGTATCTGTACTTTACTGGAGTAGTTTTATTTTGAGTAACTTTTACTTTTACTTCACTACATTCCAAAGCATAAGATCGTACTTTTTACTTCACTACATTTCATAAAACATATCGTTACTCACGTGATACATCACGTGCTCCGAGACGCAGAAGCAGTGTCTGATTCATGAACAAACTGATTATTTTCAATGAACCTGTTGCGAAAAGTAAGTTACTAATGTCGAATTTTAGGATTAATTATTGTAACTGAAAATAATATTTAGGTCAAAACTGTCAGTTGTTTGTGAACTAAATCTGCTGTAAAGGGTGATCTATTTAAGCCCACTGAAATGCTTGAATGCACACAGATCAACATCAGTGTCTCTAAAGTTATGTTTTAGGTCAAAAACAAAACATTAAAATAACACCGATTAAATAAAATAACTCATGCACGTTCATATTCCCCGCTGCTGTAACGTTAGCAGTTTTATTAAAATGCTACGCATTTAGACCTATGTGACGTCTGTTTTTATATTGTTTATCAACAGTATACATTTTTATATTGTTTAGATCAACTAGCCGAGTAGACAGATATGAATGTTTATTCATAACCATACTGAAAATACGTAAATATCGTTAGCTGATGCTAATTGTCTAGCTAACAAGCTTGCTGGTGCTAAGTTGAGAATTTTTAGATATAAAGTCCAAATATCTTTATTCAGCCACCTAGATAGATTCCATCTGAGGGAAAAAGAAAGGATGTGATGTTCAGAACATAGTAACTACAGTAATTATCAGAGTGGGAAGTGATGCCCTCTGGGGGCATTTGGCCAGGGGTGTTTTTACACCACAGACAAGGTTTGAGAAGAAAAAAAATCATTATGAAAATATAATTAGATTTTCCTTAAAATGTTCTTCCTAATTTCAGGCCTAATTCTCATGTCATATATAACTGACGTTCTGCAAAACAACAAGTTCTAAAACACTTTTTTCTTCCTGGTGAAGATTAGATGGTGAAATCTGTTTTCTCTCAGGTACATGGCAGTGTAAGCTTCACAGTGAACATTACTACATCACTCTCATCAACGTAGTCCATATCTACAAAATATATATCTTGACTCTATAGTGGTTATTTTGGGAAAAACCCAGGTATTTTGGGCAGTATGATTATAAAAAGATGTGCTAATATAAAATGAAATAAAGTAGTCTATATAAAATTGCAAAATAAATCTGTCTATCAGTACTTTTTTACTTAAGTACATAAAAAATTGAGTACTTTTGTACTTTCACTCGAGTAAAATTGAAAAAGCAGTACTTTTACTTTTACTGGAGTAATATTTTATTATACGTATCTGTACTTTTACTCAAGTACTTGATCTGTGTACTTTGACCACCACTGCTGATTACACACATGTTTCAGAGCGTGCGAACACAGGGGCGTTCCCAAAGCATCATCGACACAGCGTCTCATTCCTCTGGGAACCATGGTTACACACGTAACCTGGGACGTTATCTCTTCTAGTTCCTATCAGTCGGTCACTCGACGTCACGTCGGAGGACCGACGCAATTGGGATATCGCTTAGAGAGACCAATCCACTTGAGTGTAAACTAAAGCGAGCCAATGCATTGGCATGCGATTGCATCCAGCTGCCGCTGATCACAGCGTGAGCATAAATAGGCAGCAGGTGCAGCGCATATTCAGCTTTTCGCTCGGAGCCGGCGGTTACATCGTTCTGCTCCTGACTTCTGCTGAACGAGTGAATTCAACGAGTTGAGCACGCTCTTCGGAAGACTCTCGTGCTGGTGGTACGGCACTACAGCGGTGGTGGTTCTTCCCATGTCGAGTGGACTGCACACATCAGGCTGCACTACCCCCTGTTTGTGTTGCAAATGACCATCTCCCTGTTTGCTTCAGCATGCTAAAGAGTTTTTCCCTAAAGAGCATTCACGGGTGCGTCTTTTTAAAGGCGATGTTGCATCTGGCAAACTTGACGTTGCGTCTTTATAAGACGAGTTGGGTTTTGCTTCAGACAACGTGTCACCCGTGCGTTTCTGGATGCGGTCGTTGCCTGGCGCTGGGTGAATGGTCACGTTCGCTGCCTCACGTGCCTGGGGCAGCACGCTGAGGTGGCGTTCGTGGATGAGTCATCTTCTCACTGTGGATGCTCATCTCGGAGTTGCGGCCAGGCTCCGTTACCTCGACAAAGGCGGGCAGCTGTTGCCTCCGTCTCGATCTAGTTCTCGTCCTGGCTGCAGACAGGCGAGGTCTACTTCAGGCGGTAGCACGGCTGGTCTGAGGACTACAGTGGTGGCAAACCCTCAGGGGACCATCGCTCCTCTTGCGCTCCGCAACCAGTTGAGCTGCCAATGGAACGTGCTGGGCCCTCTAAAGGAGCGTACCAGCAGTATCCTTGGTGCTCCTCCGGCGACCAGATGTCGATCGCTGCATCGGAGGGTGAGCCGGAGCTTCTGGAGAGGAAGATTCGGCTGCGTTGCCGCTCCGGCGGTAGCAATGCCTGAGTCGGATCTGGAAGTGACGGCTATGCTTTCCCGGGCCACCGGAAGGGTAGGGCTCGAGTGGAGAAAGCCACCGTGTCCCGAACCCTCGAGGTTGGACGACTGGTTTCTCGGGGTAGCGTGTGCTGGTTCTCAGCGCCCTGCCCCGGGTGCCTCTCTCCCGGACGTGCATGAGGGGCTTACAGGTCGTGGACGGCACCTTTTACTGCCAGAAACCGACCTGCTAACTCCTCCTCCCTCACCACCCTCGGTGGTGCAGCTAGGGGTTACGGGGGTCCCCCCAGTGGAGCGGTCAGTTGCGATGCAAGTGTGTCCCTATACTGTCTCCACCCGGCAGGGCAAACCGTGCCTCCTCTTCCGGGCCTGTAGGTACTCGTCTGGTCTCATCCGGCGAGGCTTATGTGGCCTGTGGAGAGGCTGCCTCCACCTAATGCTACGGCATTACTGCAGGTTCTTTTCAGGCTAAAAGCACTGAGGGACATGCATGGGGGTGGTTACGATCCGGAAGTTCTGAGAAGAGCTCCGTACCGCACCTGACCTCGCGCCACGAGCGACGAAGGTTATGGCACGGTCTCTGGGTCGTGCGATGTCCACACTTGTGGTCCAGGAGCGCCACCTCTGGCTGTGTCTGGTTGACATAGGGACGCCGACAAAGTCGGTTCCTCAAGGTTCCTGTATCCCAGACTGGCCTCTTCGGCGACGCAGCCGGTAACCTGGCCCAGCAGTTCCCGGCTGCACAGGAGCAGACTGAGGCGATCTAACACTTCCTGCCTCGGCGGGCAGCTGCTGCCTCCACCCGTCCGCCTGTTGCAGCGCCCAGCCTGCTCGTCGCCGAGGCCCCTGCATCCACCCCTGCTCCCGCACGCATCCGCAGCAGCCTCCAAAAGCGGTGCCGTGAGCTAGGTGTAGGCAGGCCGCCCGCCCGTCCTGGCCCCGTCTACTGGCGGTAAGCAGAGGAGCAAGAGGCCTCGGGACGGGTGACCCAGAGAGAGGGAACTGCTTCGGGAGAGGGTAAGTGCATCTCTCCTCCCCGGAGGAGGGCCGGGTGGATAATCTGTTTTTTTAAAATCTCGACAGGAAGCGGTTGTTTGTCTCTGGGTCCCAAGAGGGCTTGGAGAGTCATGGACGAATCAACTTCGGACCACACTCATCCTCCTCTCGCCAGCAGGCAGCAGTGGGCGGTTCGAGGCGTCATCAAAGGCTACTCACGCACCCTCTGCCAAATTATGGAAGCAGGTAAACGTGCACCGCACACTCAGACCCCTCCACGGTCCGCCACGGGCCAGGTCCCTGCATTCCACCTCGCTGCCCTACTGCGGGTACGTCGGTGGTCCCGATGGTCCCGGCTTATGTCTGGGTGCGGAGCTGCCCAGCCGTCTCGCTGGCTCCTGAGGACCATCTGACTCGGCTATGTGATTCAGTTCGCCCGGTGTCCTCCCAAGTTCAGGGCATCCACCTCACAGCAGTGAAGGCAGCCGATGCCCATGACTTGTGAGAGGAATCTCTGTCCTACTGGCGAAGGGCGTGATGGTACTGGTCCCTCCAGCCGATATGAAGGCAGGGTTTTCAGCCCTTACTTCATTGTGCCCAAGAAAAGCGGTGGGTTACGACCAATCTTGGGTCTGCGCATCTTGATGCTCATGCAGAACTCATGCAGAACCGTCTTCGGATGCATCCGTCCCCAAGTTCGGTCTGCAGCATTGACCTGAAGACCTGTACTTCCATGTGTCGATCCTTCCGTACCACAGGCCATTCCTGCGGTTTGCGTTCAAGGCGAGCATATCAGTACAGGTCCTGCCCTTCGGGCTGTCCCTATCGCCCGTGTCTTCACGAAAGTAGCGGAGGCAGCCCTTGTTCCCTTGAGAGAACAGGGCGTGCGCATTCTCAACTACCTCGACGACTGGCTCATACTGGCTCAGTCTCAGGATCAGTTATGCGAACACAGGGATTGGTGCTCGCACCTCAGCCAGTTGGGCCTTCGGGTCAACTGGGAAAAGAGCAAACTCTTGCCGGCGCAGAGGATCTCTTTTCTCGGTATGGAGTTTGGATTCGTCACGCAGACAGCGCCTCACGCGGTGTTGAACTGCTTGAATACATTCAAGAACAGGACGCGGCACCACTGAAACGGTTTCAGAGGCTCCTGGGGCATATGGCGGCTGCGGGCGGTCACGCCCGCTGGGGCTGCTCCATATGAGACCGCTTCAACACTGGCTCCATGGCCGAGTCCCGAGGTGGGCGTGGCAGAGCGGCACGCTGAGGGTCCAAGTCACTCCAGCCTGCCGCCAAACCTTCACCCCGTGGTCAGACCTTTCATTCCTTCGGGCAGGAGTGTCCCTGGAACAGGTCTCCAGGCACGCTGTGGTTTACAGACGCCTCCGCCAAGGGCTGGGGGCCACGTTCAACGGGCATGCAGTGTCAGGGGTTTGGGACGGGTCCCCAACTGCACTGGCACATCAACTGCCTGGAGTTGCTGGCAGTACACCTGGCCTTGAACCGTCTCAAGAGGCGCCTTACGAGGCGAGCATGTACTAGTCCGTCACGGACAACACGGCGACCGTTGCGTACATCAACCGACAAGGTGGTCTACGCTCCCGTCGCATGTCACAACTCGCCCGCCACCTCCTCCTCTGGAGTCGGAAGCATCTGAGGTCGCTTCGCGCCATTCATATCCTGGGCTTGCTCAACCGGACAGCCGACGAGCTGTCACGAGCTGCGCACCCCGGAGAATGGAGACTCCATCCCCAGACGGTCCAGCTGATTTGGCGACGTTTTGGACTCGCACAGGTAGACCTGTTCGCGTCCCTAGAGACGTCGCATTGCCAGTTGTTCTACTCCCTGACCGATGGAACACTCGGCACGGACGCACTGGCACACAGCTGGCCGCGGGGCCTTCGCAAATATGCATTTCCCCCAGTGAGCCTTCTCGCACAGACTCTGTGCAAAGGTCAGAGAGGAAGAGGAGCAGATCCTGCTCGTGGCACCATACTGGCCTACCAGGACTTGGTTCCCAGAGCTGATGCTCCTCGTGACAGCCCCTCCTGGCAGATTCCTCTGAGGAAGGATCTACTGACTCAGAGACGGGGCACCTTATGGCACCCGCGTCCAGACCTCTGGAAACTTCATGTCTGGTCCCTAGACGGGACGCGGAGGTTCTAGGTGACCTACCCCAAGAGGTAGTTGACACCATCACTTGGCGAGAGCACCGCTCACAGACACGCTTACGCCTTGAAGTGGAACCTGTTCGTCGAATGGTGCTCTTCTCACAGAAGACCCCGGAGATGACCGATCAGAGTTGTGCTATCCTTCTTGCAGCAAGGGTTGGAGCGAAGGCTGTCTCCCTCCACCCTCAAGGTCTCGTGGCGCGATTGCTGCCAACCACGACCCTGTGGAAGGGAAGTCGGTGGGGAAACATGACTGGGTCGTCAGGTTCCTTAGGGGCTAGAAGGCTGAATCCTCCACGCCCCTCTATACCCTCTTGGGACCTGTCCTTAGTGCTTAGAGCACTACAACAGGGCCCGTTTGAGCCCTGCAGACAGTCGAGCCCAAGTTTCTTTCAATGAAAACTCTGCTCCTGTTTGCACTGGCCTCCATCAAGAGGGTTGGGGACCTGCACGCATTTTCGGTCGACGATTCGTGCCTACAGTTTGGACCGGCGGATTCCCAGATAATCCTGAGGCCCCGGCCCGGCTATGTGCCCAAGGTTCCCACTACTCCATTTAGAGGCCAAGTGGTGAGCCTGCAAGCGCTGCCCCCGGAGGAGGCAGACCCAGCCCTGGCTTTGCTTGTTCCGTCCGAGCATTGAGACACTACGTTGACAGGACGCAAAGCTTCAGGACCTCAGACCAGCTCTTTGTCTGTCACGGAGGCCGGCAGAAAGGGAATGCCGTCTCCAAGCAGAGGATGGCCCACTGGATAGTGGATGCCATCACCCTGGCTTATCAGGCACAGGGTGTGCCTTGCCCGTTCAGGTTGAGAGCTCACTCTACGAGAAGTGTAGCGTCCTCCTGGGCGCTGGCTTGTGGCGCCTCACTGACAGATATTGTAGAGCTGCGGGCTGGGCGACCCCTAACACATTCGCTAGATTCTATAGCCTTCGTGTGGAACCGGTTTCCTCCTGTGTTCTCACCTCAAACGTGTAGAAGCACTGAGGGGCCCCGGTTTCGGGTCGGCTTGCTAAAAACTGCTCCAGAGAGTCCAACTGTAGACCCTGTCGAGCTCCTCCATCCCCTCGGCAGCTGGACGTGGCGGGCGTCCGGCGCCAGGCCCTCACTCGATGAATCCTGAGAACCGGTAGAGGGCTGGGTTCCATATGTAGAGACCGTTCGGATCCCATATGTGTATTTCCACGGTTAGCCTTAGAGCCCGTGTTTCCCGGCAGACTTCCTGCTACTCCAAGAGGTTACAATCACCTCCAATCTTCCATATGCATCTGACTATTGTCCATATGTGTAACTGCCTCTGAACCTCCCTCGGGAAGGTAAGGGCTTCGCATAGCGTTCTGTTCTGAGCTGAGCAGGTACGTTCCCAGTGTTATCCAGTCCTACTGAGTGGGTAGTGCCATAGCAACAGTAATGGATCTTCCTATGGGGCCCTAACCTGCGCCAAAAATAATGGCACAGGAGGCCTCCACGGGACACTGGAAGGGCAGTATCCGTGGCCTTTTGGTAGGGATCCCAATTGCCGGTCCTCCGGCGTGGCGTCGAGTGACCGACTGATAGGGAACGTCTCGGTTACGTATGTAACCCTCGTTCCCTGAAGGAGGAACGAGACGTCACGCCCCGCCGCCACGGCTCCTGTACCACCGCTGAGCGGCCGGTCCCGGCTCGGCTCCTCAGCGAAAACCTGAATATCGCTGCACCTGCTGCCTATTTATGCTCACGCTGTGATCAGCGGCAGCTGGATGCAATAATCGCATGCCAATGTGCATTGGCTCGTTTAGTTTACACTCGAAGTGGATTGGTCTCTCTAAGCGATATCCCAATTCGTCGGTCCTCCGACGTGACGTCTCCGTTCCCTCCTTCAGGGAACGAGGGTTACATACGTAACCGAGACGTTCTTTCAAAACAGTTCTTTCTTTTTCTTTTTAAATCTGTTTCATTGAGGTTCCAAATAATGGCTCATTGGCTTAGATAGAACACCTAGAAGCATATATACTTTTTAAGCACACATGCAAAGTATTCCAGCTGCTATTTCTATTAAATTATGTCTATGAAATTGTCTTTGCTATTTTGTTACTAATAAAATAGTTTTTTCACTGCTTGTTCTATTTTGGCACAATCCCTAAATTGAACTTGAGTTGTTTTACTTAGGGCATCCATCTCACATGAAATTAAACATATTCTACCCAACTTCCTTATATAAATGACTATAAATTTGATATGGTAAGTAATACTGAAAGACTAATTTTTCCAAAAAGCACTAATGACTTGTTTAAGACTTGAAGCTAAAAGTTGAGGATTTGCAACTCGACTTGGACATGTCTACCTTGACTCGAGACTTGACTTAAGAATTGAATGCAAAGACTCAATACTTACTTGTGTAATGATAACATATAATATATATATTGTTATAAGGGAAACAGGTCAATTTAGCTCAAAGGGAATCATTAATGATTTTATAGGGAATTTGAACAGACTCACTGTTTCACGGCGATTCACTGAACAAGCCGTATAACAAACTCTGCACTGGATATTAAAATCCCAAAATATAGTGAAAACACTATTAAATAGCACAGTAACAAAATCGACAGATTAAGGCATTAACTTATGAGCACAAAACACAAGATATTTCTCTTTTCAATATAAACAAGACTTTATTTATATAATGCTAAGACATGTAAACTAATCTACACATGAACACAAGCATTCACACATTCACGTTGCAGAAAAGAGAAAGTGAGGAAAGGATTAGATTAAGAGAATGAGAATTTGATATCCCACGTTTACAGCAATATGCGCAATTGCATAAACCTGAACAACCATCAATCACTGATTTAACACTGCATTGAGTTTTCAATGAGGCTAAAATCTATTTTCAATATTACACCAGTTTCAGCAAAGTCTGGGGTTTGTACTTGCGTAGCTTTTGTGTTTAAAGGATTCCCTTTGTTCTCCGTCTTTTCAGGAAAGGGTTTCTCCGAAGTCGCTGATTGGCTTAGAGTTCAGGAGTCGTTGAAGTGGGCGTTGGCTGGTTTTGCAGAGTCTTGGGCTTGTCGATTTGGCAAACGCAACTTAGCAAAGAAAATAAACTAAAGTCAAAGAATAAAAGGATGTAAAGACTAGGTGGCTTTTCTTCTCATCATGGTAGCAACTGGCTGGGTGTGTTCAGAGCACATGGCTGAAGAGAGAGTTCATTTTTCCGGAGAGAGAGAGAGAGAGATCCAAGAGGAGAAGTTAAGAGAGACTTAAGAGAGCGGATTCAAGAGAGTTAAGAGAGGGAGGGGAGAAGTGTAACCTGGGTATTTAACCTCGGCCTTTTTGACACCTCCCAATGGTTGTCTTGACCAATTAGGTCCTATGCTGTCTCTGGGTGCCGCTTTGTAGCTCCACCCACTTAATAAATTAACATGTCATGGCCAGTCACATTGCCCGAATTTTACATTCTCTGGCAAGTATCCTTTTGGATGTGGTTTCTATAGCCAGAATATGATGCATTTGACAGGAAATCAATTAAAAGAAATGTTCAAAGCTGGAATTATCACGCTCATACATACTAAACATGACATTAACCCTTAAGGCTTAGCTAGTCAATACTAATTAAAAGCACGATAAACACAATGATTAAAACAAGGATATTCAAATTTGTGGGTCACATACATAATATGCAGTTATGCATAGAAATGATTAGTTTCATTAACCATGAGCATGAAAGTCCTTTAAGATGATTTTACAGTCTGTAGCTGTGATTTCTATCACAGATTTACATGTAATGGTCACATGTTGCATCTCTTTGTCCATCAATATTTATTCCTCAAATGTATTACGAATTCCTGCATTGGAATTATCATTGAGTGTTCCTTTGGTTTTGCAGGCTGTATTCAGGACGGGCTGGCGCTAGGGTCTGATTTATGACTTCCTGCTGTTGTCTTGTGGAATTCGGCTTCTCATGTTTCAACCATGCTCGATCGAATCTTGATTTGCCAATTATTCGGTCCTTGATATTCTACACTTGTGACTTGCAAAACAATGACTCTGTCCCACCTCTGATAGTTACCCATCATACCTTGCTTTTTCTCCCTTGCCATCATCACCATCAATGCCCGTAAGCTCTGGGAGGACCGGAATTAGGTCCTCCCAGGTCACGGTGGAGTTGGTGGCAAACCTCTGGCAAACCTTGCATGTTTTCCTGTTTAATCTTTTTATGGCAACAAGGCACCTGGTATATGCCATTCTCTTTCGAACCTACTTTCCTGGAATGACAGCTGAGGGTCATAAAGCAGATGAGGGCTGAGGCACTGTAAACGCGTTTTATTTACTGGGCATTCTTGTTGCCAAATTCTTAGCTTGTCTAAATAGAGATTGGGGGAAGGGACAGGGGGGCTAAACAGCCATGCCAACTGTTTCCATGATCATAAATCCCACCAGAGATATGCAGCTTTCACAGTTTGCACTTATAAAGAAAATAAAAATCAATACAAGTGGTAAAGTGTTTCTTTAGTTATGTAGAAAACTTCAGGTTTTGTAGGATATTGAGAGATATATCCGTGTGCCCATTCTCCACAGATTTGATAGTCCATTACATTGTTAGCATATGCTAAAAGGTAGAACGGCTTATTCTACACAAAGCACAGGAATTGGAGAATATTGGGGTTGGTACAATTTTTAAATGCTTTTGAAAGAAGTATCTTATGTTCATCAAGACTGCATTGATTTGAACAAAATCCAGTAAAAATCGAACAGCCTAACCAGTCATGGTACCATGGTATCATGGTACTGGTTAGCTGCTGGTAGATGCCATAACTACAACACCTGTTTCTAAAAAATGACAGCTATTTAAACTTAATGATTTATTCGGACAAAGTAAAAGAGCTTAAAAAACTTGCAGAAAAAAGATGGCATTAATTTCTGAAACTATGGTGATATGTGCATCATCAACCAATGTTATATAGTAGATTTTTACAAAACTGATCAATTTGTTTGGAAGGCTTTGGTGGGGAAAAAACTGAAAGGGAATTATTATTTTCCCTGTCTGAAGCTTTTAATGTCACTTAATGTTTAAGTCCATGATGGTCACCAGTGAAGGTTTGGTACTCTGTGTCATTAGCCACATGCATGTTCCTGTAGTTCTAGAATCTAGAGTAATTAGTTGCATGGTATTTGCAGCTCAGCTGAATACAGCAACAATTTCATATTATGTACTTCCAAGGAATCTCATGATAGCCACGCAACTACCAATGAGATCAATGGGAATGCTAACAATTAGCGATTTCCAGGTATTATAGACCTCTTTGGGGGATATAGGATTTCAAAATGACAAATTCAAAAACAATGAAAATATTATGAGGAATAATACAAATGAACATTGAGCCCGTGGTCTAATGCTAATCAACATGTATTTTGCATCATACTTTGTTCACGGAAGCAACCTTGCCATGTTTTTCTCTTGTTGTCAATGATCACTTAACCTTCTGTTGCATGAGAGGAATATGTACCTATTTACTCAGAAACGTTCGTCTGACAGTTTTTCAGTGGCACTTGAAAATGAGACATGGACGTGTGTGAAATGAAGCAGCCTGCAATTAAGTTAATAACAGGAAATACACAAATCCCCCCTTTAAATGCCATTCAATACCTTTCTTTCGATTATTCCTCATGCACTGTAGCTCATAATTTTGACAAGGTCTAAAACATGACTAACATGCCCTTTAAAAAGATGTTTAATGTGCCTGCCACTGCAACATGTTTAAACACTCATTTCTGCGTAACATTATAACCAGCTTAAGAAATTCAACAATTGGCTCTATATTGTGTGTGCATGGCCCAATTGACACATCTTGTTAGATATCCTTTCTTGTGGGCTTTTTAATTCTCAGTTGCTATCTATAATTAGACGTCAAATTCTGTTCTCGGTCTACTATCATTTTAAAAGTCAGTTATAATTTACTCACCCTCATGTCTTTCTCAACTGAGTGAGTTTTTCTAGTTTTTTCTCTCTTTCTGTCATTCAGTTAAAATCAGCAAGCTCTGGCATTGTTTTGGACCCACATATTTCATTATTTGAACAAAGACAACTTGAGATTTATTCCCCCAAAATATTTCATAACTTATTTTGAGCTTCGTAGAGTCACACTGGTTTGGAATGGCATGGGGGAGTAGATAATAGATTTGTATTTTCAGGTGAATCATCTCTTTAAACGTTTGTGCAGGAAAACAGACTAAGACAAATTGCAGGACAAACTGCAGATCTAGACAGAACATCGTAGCCTGTTATGTCCAAGTAAAAGCTACATTTGTAGCTAAACCGGACACATCTTTTGGTGGGTGATGCTGAACATGTCCTGATAATGTATGGGAGCAGATCTCACACTTTCACTTTATGTTACAGTGGGAATGAGTGCTAAAGATGGGATTAAAATGCCTAAGGGCTGTTCCTGCTGTATGAATGTCGATGCTGAGAAATTCAGCTATGTACTCCAGACCCATACAGACAGATCAGAAACACTGTCAACGTGTTTTCTAAGTTCACTAAAGTTTATTAGCATGTTTCTTCTGAGGACAAGCTCTCGGCAGAACACTTCTCTCACTTCATTCCATTTCAAATAATTGCTATATTTTTCACAAAGGAATATAAGGCAGCACATCTATTCAAACGGATACAAAATTTTAATGTTTCTTGAGCAGCAAATCAGCATATACATTTTATTTCTTAAGCATCATATGATACTGACGACTGGAGAAATGATGCTGAACATTCAGCTTTTTAGCAAAGGAAAAAATTCCATGTAAAAAAAAAAAATCAATACGATTTTACTGTTTTTGCTGTATTTCTGATCAAATAAATGTAGACTTGGTGAGCATGAAATGCTTCTTTAAAAAATATGTTTTAATTTGACCAATCCCAAACTGACTGGTGTTATTCACACAACAGAAGTATAGAAAAGATGCAGTGAACTGAAACCTTAAAAGACTTGTATCACAGCATAAATTCACACAACATGATCTAACTACAGCACAGCCAAAGAGGAACCATTTTGGCGAAACTTCTTTGTTTGTGATTTCCAGCCTTTGCAATTATACTCATCTGACACACACACCAGCTTAAGTGCTGCTATCGTTAAAGCAAAATATGACACATCAATACTAAACATTTCTGCCAAGCATGAAAAAAAAATTCAATCCAGCTTTCCACTCAAATTATTATGCTGAAAATATGTATTAATTTATGCAAAAAAGAAGTATTTTCAATAGTGGTCTCAAACCTCATTAACAAAGGCTTATTTAATGAATGAATATTAATAACTGACTTCCAGTCAGTCTTTCAAGACACAGAAAATGTTTTTACATGAGCAGGAAGTCTCTGCGGGTAAAATTTAAAAGAATAAAATGAAATAAGATCAAACCGAACAGGCTATTTGCCTTTAGAAGTAAAAGTAAACATAGTGCAAGCTGAATAAGAATAAGACTCGGGCTCAGTGAAGTAAGTCCCGCCACACGAATGCTCTACATTCAATCAGTCTGACAGGTCAGGGTGTATAGCTCAATAATAATGAAAAGGGCTTTCTGAAAAGCTGTCAAATTCCAATAAGGAGTCACCTTCAGCCCGAAATCTGCCTCATATCTCCCACAGAAAGATTTTCCTTAATCTGACATGTGAGAAAGTGGGCATCATCGAGCGAGAGATATGACCTCTTCAATTAATTAAATTGTATGGCCATGAAGAAAGAAGGATTCCTTTCATTCATTCTCTCTTCATCCATCAACCATCACCTCTGTATGTTACTTACTCTACATCTAGTTAAGGTCAAAGGCATTACACTGATCCTTATAAATGTCAACAATGCCATTCGGTGAGTGGGTGTAAAGGTAGTTCTGAATAATTTGACTTGCTTTCTAGGAAAAAGCAACTGCAATAGACCTGACATTTACCCAGAATGTGTATTTGTGTGTTTAAGAGTAAGTAAGAGATATTTCCAAAGCATGACTTTTAGATTTAGAAACTTGCGAACATTGTTTTCTTTGACAATTTGTCACAATAAGGTCTACAAAGGCTAAGTGCTCTAAAACACACATTTGCCTGACTTCCCCTGGACATTCACCATTAACAGACTGTAATCCTCTGAGTGTTTTAAAGCCATTTCCTGTAATAGAGTCATTTCATATTCCAGATCCAAATGTGTGTACTGTGAGAGACAACAGGGACTTTAAGCAACAGCTGCAGCCCGGGCAGTTCAAATGAAAAAATAAAAATTCATAATAATAATTCACTGAGGACCAATGAAGAGGACATGTTGTTTTTAATGGAC
Source organism: Gymnocypris eckloni scoliostomus (assembly GCA_027564155.1). NCBI lineage: Eukaryota > Metazoa > Chordata > Actinopteri > Cypriniformes > Cyprinidae > Gymnocypris > Gymnocypris eckloni. Next base: position 35,937,420 of record CM050415.1, on the reverse strand, counting down.
AATCCATCCATTAAAAAATAATAATAACTTAAAACTATAAGAGAAGGGTTGGAAAATAATAAACACTATTGTTCAAATATTTGGAGTTGGTATGTTTAAATTCTTGTTTTTAAAGAAGTTCATCAGAACTGTGTCTATATGCTCATTTTAAGCTGCATCCATGTGATAATAAAGTAAATACAGCAAACACAGTAATATTGTGAAATATTATTACAATTTAAAATATATATATATATATATATTAAGATGTAATGTATTCCTTATATGGCAAAGATTAGTTTTTAGCAGCCACTACTCCAGTCTTCAGTGTCACGTGATCCTTCAGAAATCTAAGCTGGAAATAGTTGTGCTGCTTAATATTTTTCAATAAATCATATAACTTTTTTTTCTTTAATAGAAAGTTCAAAAGAACAGGATTTGTTTGAAATATAAATGTTTTGTAACCTTATAAATATTACTACTGTCATTGTCGCACAATGTTTTATTGTGATATTAGCAAAATAAGCACATTTTTTGATGCCATCATGATCTTTACAAGCAGAATTGAGATTTCAGTCTTTCTTCCTTTAAGTAGACTTCGCTATACTCTTATGACTGTTACCAAACAGCCACTTGTCCAGTGAACTGACTTCCCTTGAAATTATTTTGGTACAGCTCAAAGATTCTCTTTTTCCTGCATCATTACACTAAATTGTAATGTGGAGGGGAATCATTTTTATTTATTTAAAAACAAAAAATACAGTAACTGATAAATGCTGTCTTTTGCGCTACACCCAGAATCATCGAAAGTCTCAATATTCTTTCTGGTCTATTAGTCCCGATGTGGGGGAATCTAAGATCAGTCCAAAACGTGATGAGCTTCTTACACACACAGGAGGGAATTCATCTAGCCAGCATAAAATATAGGGAAAAGAGCTTTTGGTGTATGAAATGAAAGCGTTGTAATTCTTAGTAAAGAAACAGAGACTGACTGACAAAGATAAGACAGAGGTCTGAGCAGGAGTATCTGTTAAAAGATTCTATATCGAATATCATTCCATGAAGACTTTAACTGGAAAGAAAATGCATAAATTGGAACCATCAAATTATCAGAAGAAAGATGTTGAGTCAGGTTGGTTGTGGAAATGCTACGCTCAAAATTTTACTCTGTACAAGGATTCTGATGGGCCAAACTATGTCAGCGAGACCAGGATTTTTTTTTTTACTATACTGCATAAAAAAGAGGACAAGCTAAATTCATAGTGTAATGAATATAATAGGAAATATTTGAATTTTGATTGCAACTCAACAATCAACTCTAAATGAAGCAGGGTAATTGCATATTTTTTACTCTACGCCATGCATTTTGGCTGTGGGAAATTATTTTTCTAATTAGATTTCATTTCTAATGATACCTGAAGAGAGTAGAATCTCATTTAGCTGCATCAACACAAAGATGAAAGATGGCACTCATTTCACATAGTGTGAGAACAGAGATCCTTGCACAATATTAAACATTGAAATCACGATCAAACACCTGTTTCTTTTATGTAAAGAGGGATCGTCATGCAAATTGGCTCAAGGTTCAAGGTTTTTTATTCGTCACATACTCAATTATACAGAATATAATCAGTAGTGAAATGTAAATCAGTTCAGGTCCGCTCAATGGACAGTGCAAACTATGTAACACAACACACAAGAATATATATAAATATAGGTGAAAAAATAAGAAACATAATAAGAAAAAATAAAGGGTAAAATGTGCAATAAAATAAAATGTGCAATACAGTATACTGTGGACTTAATAAATAATAATATAACTAGGGATGTTCAAGAGGAATGCGTAAACAGGTTGTACCGGGTATATACACATAGCAGCAATGCGGATGATGGAGAATAGTGAATGTTTTACAGTTTATTAAATTGAGTCCTGTAAATGTTATTAGACCAAGTTTGAGTTTAGGAGCCTGATGACCTAAGGGAAGAAGCTCCTCCTAAGTCTCTGTTTTTGCCATCGTGCTCCTGAAGCGCTTGCCAGATGGTAGTAGAAGGAAAAGATGGTTACCAGGGTGATTTGAGTCCATGATTTTAGCAGCTCTGCTTTTGCAGTGTTTGAGGTAGATGTCCTGCAGAGAGGAGAGAGCAGACCCTGAGATGCGCTCAGCTAAGTGCACAACTCTCTGCAGAGCTTTGCAGTCCTGATTGGAGGTATTACCATACCACATTGAGATGCACTGGGTCAGTACACTTTCTGTGGTCCCTGAATAGAACGTTTTCAGGGTTGCTGGAGAGACCCTGAATTTGCTCAGCAGTCGCAGATGGTACAGTCTGCCTGGCTTTCTTAACCTGTGTTTGAATGTGTGCAGTCCAAGTCAGGTCCTCAGAGATGTTTACACCGAAGTACTTGAAGCTGCTCACCCTCTCCACAGGGGTCCCACTGATCATAAGAGGAGTTTAGGGCCGCTGCTGTCTCTTCCTGAAGTCCACGATCAGCTCTTTAGTTTTGCTCACGTTCAGAGAGAGACAGTTGTCCTGGCACCATGATATAAGTCTCTCTACCTTATCCAAGTATGCGGTCTCATCATTGTTGGAAATAAGGCCCAGAACCACAGTATCATCAGCAAATTTAACAATAGAAGTGGAGCTGTGAGAGGACACGCAGTCATGTGTGTAGAGAGAGTAGAGGCCTGCACGGGCTCAAAACTGAAGCCCGAACCCGGCCCGTACCCGAGATCGTCTGACCCGACCCGACCCGAGCGGCACAGTTAAATTTAGAGCCTGAACCCGACCCAAAATCCCCCCCCCCACCCAAACGAATAGCCAACAAAAAAAAAAAGGAAAAAGGCTCCATATCACGATTGCATGCAAAGAAGCAGATTAATCAAGGCTCTGCCATTTCACAAACATTTACCAGTTATGAAAGTTTGTGAACATCAGGTGCAGCGGTCGCATACATTCTGCCGAGTTTATGAATTTTGTATGGACAAGAAAATAATTCTTCCACCGTGCAAATTATGGTCATTTTTTGTCAGTTAAGGCTCGTTAGCATTCTGTCTACTTTAAATCAGACATAAGATGTTAAATAAGATTGTATTTATTTGAATGAATTAATCATTTATTTGAATTAGCGAGAGAGAGAGAGAGAGAGAGAGACAGAGAGAGAAGGGGGTATGAATGTTGCAGCATGTGAACCTACGCCTGCGCGTCTCTCTACAAGCAATTAGGCTTAGTTACTTCAAAACAGCGATTTTGCCGCCATCGCAGATAAATATACTGTTGTGACTTGAGTCAGTAGCCTGTCGAAGCTATTTTTAATAAAAGTTTCCGTGCTGTTTGTGCTCTGCGCGATCTCTGATATCTGTGTGCAATGTGTGTGCGTGTGCGTGCATCTATAGAAGCAGCAAAGCCTCTGCATATAGTTTTGGTTTAGCTACAAACCCGAACCTGACCCGAGCCCGAAGCTATCCATTAGACATTAACCCGAAACCCGACCCGAAACCGAAAGTATTTCGGGACCGCGGGTTCGGGTCGGGTAGCAGACCTCTAAGAGAGAGTAGAGCAGGGGACTCAGGACACAATCCTGAGGCGCTCCTATGTTCAGGGTGATGGAGTTGGAGGTGAATTGGCCAATTTTCACCACTTGAGGTCTGCCGGTGAGAAAATCTTGAATCCAGTCACAGATTGAGGAGTTTAGGCCGAGGTCTGTGAGTTTAACAGCTAGCTTGATGGGGACTATTGTGTTGAAAGCTGAGCTATAGTCAATGAAAAGCAGCCTGACATAGTTGCCATTTTTGCTGTCAATGTGTGTAAGGGAAGAGTGAAGGATGTGAGAGATGGCATCGTCAGATGATCTATTTGGGCGGTAGGCAAACTGAAGAGGGTCCAAAGTAGCAGGGATGGAGGAGCAAATGTGGTTCTTTAAAAGTCTCTCAAAAACCTTCATGACTGTTGATGTGAGGGCAACTGGACGATAGTCATTCAGGCAAGAGGGTTTACTGTTCTTAGGCAAAGGGATGATGACAGATTTTTTAAAGGAGGTGGGAACCACAGAGGTAGCAAGGGACTCATTAAAGATGGATGTAAACAAACCAGCAAGCTGATCAGCGCAGGACCTTAGGACACGGCCAGTAATCCCATCAGGTCCGGCTGCTTTCCTGACATTCACTCTCCTTAGTTCCCTCCAAACCTCGTCCTCCAACACAGTGATAACGTGATCATCGCTGCTCTGTCTGCTGCTTCCTGACACTCTGATCGGCAGAGTCACACTGCTGCCATTGCATTCAAAGCAACCGTAGAAGGTGTTTAGCTCTTCGGCCAGCAACGGATCTGCTCTCACCTGATGGTCTTCAGGACCTGCCACATGCGTCGAGAGTCATTGAGCTGAAAATGTGACTCAATTCTCCCCTGTATCGGAGTTTAGCAGCTCTAACTGCACGTCGGAGAGCATAGCACGATACTTTGTACTCGCTATTGTTTCCCGACAAAAGATCGGCATTGTATGCGGCAGTGCGATGATTAACTGAATCACAGATTGTTCTGTCCACCCACGGTTTCTGATTTGAGAATGTCCTTATAGTTACAGTCTCAGTGGCTTGCTCGGTTAGCGTGTTGACAAAGCTTAATACTACATCCGTGAACTCGCTGACGTCAGATGAACCTGCCCGGAACATGTCCCAGTCGACGTCATCAAGAGCCACCTGTAGCATAGCTTCAGAGTGGGAGGACCAGCGCGTCACTTCTTTCTCCACCGGGGGTTCCTGAACAAGCCTTTGTTTATATTCCGGTGTGAGGAAAATGGCGGCATGATCCGATTTGCCAAAAGCCGGTAGTGAGGGGGCATTGTTGGCCTTTTTAAATGGAGTGTAGCAATGATCCAGTGTATTCGGTCCTCTAGTTGGATAGGATATATATGTTGGTGAAAGTTTGGCATGTCCTGCCTGAGGTTGGCTTTGTTAAAGTCCCCCGCGATGATAGAGGCAGCGTCAGAGTGTTTGATAATGTATCCATTGAGCACATCATGGAGTTTGGACAAAGCCAAGCTAGTGTCTGCCTGTGGTGGAATGTAAACAGCAGTAGCAATGATCGATGAAAACTCCCGGGGCAGATAGAATGGGCGGCAGATAATGGACAGATGTTCCAGATGAGGCGAGCAGAAACGCGACAGAATGGAGATGCTCCTGGGGTCACACCATTTCTTGTTGATCATGAAACACACTCCACCACCTTTGGTTCTTGCGGCCTCGGGTGTTCTGTCCATCCGTAAAACAGAAAAGTTATCAGACGGCATTACAGCGGTGTCTGGGGCCGAGGGCGTGAGCCATTTTTCAGTCAAACAAAGGATGTTACAGTCCCTTATGTACCGTTGGAAACTTATCCTGGCTCTAAGATCGTCCATCTTATTCTCCAACACTGTTAGACTTTTTATTGTATTTTTGCGGTAACTTACTGGCAGCACTATTGCCAGTAAGTTACTGTAACTGTCCCTTTACAGTACTTTAACTGTAAATGTGTTTTACAGTATGATGCCCTTAGTTTCATTTTGCAGTATGATGCCCTTACCGAGTATCATTTTACAGTACAATACCCTTACCGCAACTTAGTTTTACAGTATATTGCTACAGTAATTTTACAATATTTATTATACAATATCTTTATTTTGAATATTTTACATGAATGCTATTGAATTTAATAAATTCCAAAGAAGTAACTTGAGTCAATGTACAGCAGTATATTTTTATTCACTGTCACTGTCAATTACATTTATTTTATTTACTTATTTATTTAATCATTGTGATGCAACATTACAAATATATATATATATATATATATATATACACATATATTTATATATAGGACTAAATTCATAACAAATCATATATAGAACTGAATTTATATAATTTAAATAATAACAATGTGTTAACAATACATTAACAAAAACAACAACAACAAAAACAAACAAACATGTAAAGCATCCCAGTTGGCTGGCCTCCATGCTGGTAAGCCACTGATGGCTATATAACTGAATTCATAACAACAAATCATGACAATATCTAAACAAAAAACATGAACAAAGCATCCCAGTTGGCTGGCCACCATACAGGTAAAACACTGATGGCTGATCTGAAACAAAACAGAGGGAAAATGAGGGAGAAATTAGTTTATCTCGTTATGTTATACTTTATGTAACAACTTAGGTAACAACTTGTGCAACAGCAGTTATTGCCAGTATTGTTTCTGTTTAAATAGTATACATTTTTTGCACATCCTGGTCAGAAAACACCATTAATTACCTGAATGTACAATGACGTTAAAGGTACACTAAGTAAAAGTGTTTTTGCTTTTAGTAACATTGTAACTGTAAATCTGAAAACACAAGCTGCAATACTTGCATCTGTACATACTTGCATGTGCTCTGTTTTTGTGTTAAATTTTTTCCTGGTGGCTTTGCGACGTGTTGTGGATGTGTTGGTCCACCTTTGTCCGTTTCTCCAACTATTCCTTACTCTCTCTCTCTCTCTGTTTTCTGGTGTGGCCCTTAAAAGAGCCTTTGGGTTCGTAGTGTTGAAAACTCTGTTCTTCTAAAGTAGAAAACTCAGAAGAGAAGACCAGGAGACTTCGGATTCGATCGTCAGCAGAATTTCTTTATTCTATGACATGTGTTGTTATCTGCAGTCATCGAAGATCTCCTTTAAGTCATTTTTACAGGGTATCTTATAGGTATTTTTGGAGGAGGGATTCTTAGAGGTGGAGACAAACATCAAACAAAGCAAACATCTGAGGGAGGCGTTAGTTAATTACAGGAACCTTCCCGTGGTCCAATAAACCTAACAAAGGTTGAATCTGACTCCTTGATCTTACCATTAACATAAGAGACAAAAGGCACCGTTGTCTCGAGCTCAAATGGTCAGGAAACGCTCAAACATCTGTATTTCCTGACACTTTCTTTAGTCAGGAAGTGTATCTAAATTAAACATTTAAAATAAAATTTGTAATCCTTCAATCCCCTCTTTGAGAGTTCTAATAACTCTCACAAAAATACAAATTTAGACACTTAAAAGTTAATTCTTGTAACTTGTAATCGTTACAGGCACAGTGTACATGTTCTGTGTTGCTTATATGTAATTGCATGCTGACACAGAAACAAAACATGCAATTAGTTTTGCTGAAAGATCGTATGTGAGTCTCTGCGTTGTGTATTTTTTTTTCTTCTTTCTTCTTTCTTCTTTCTTTCTTGTGTGATAGTTGGCAATGGGTCTGGTTGTTTTCTAGAGGTTGTGGCTTCATCCGCAGGTGAGAAGGGTGGTGCATATGGATCTCAGGACAGCCATCAAATGGTATCTGCACAGAGGAAGAAAGAAACACAAACAAGAGAGAACAACGGCACAGAGCAGTATTTGTAGAGTCTGCATACATTAGGGTTGTATCCTCTGTTCAAAATATAGTCTGCTATGGTTGTTCCTTCTTTCCCTATTTCTCAATTCCTGCGACACCTAAAGAACAGTGAGGAAAGGATGGACTAATGGAGGAAAGGCCTATGAGGAAATCTTCACCTCAGGGTTGGCCCCGAAGCCTGTTGCTTTCGGTTCTTCCCTGGGCTCCTCACTGGTTCTTGTGTCTGCCCTATCCTATCCCTGCAGGGGAGGAACAACCTTAATATGTGACACATGAGTCCAAGTTTTCCTTCCTGACACAATACTGCAGCTGCTGTAATCAACATCACTTGATGTGGTCCGTTACCACTTAGGCTCTAATGGCTTGTTTTTGAATGTCTTTATCATGACCCATTGACCTGGGACGATTGTGTGTCACCTTCTGGTGGAGTCTGCCAACACGACTCAACTCTCTCTTTGGCACTCTGCACTGCCTTTGTGAGGTTTTCACAGTAGCGATCAGGGCATCTGAAGCAATGTGCACATCAGCATTTCTAAGATCAATCACACCTGGCATCTGCATTGGGCGTCCAGTAATAATCTCATGAGGGCTCAGTCCTACTGATCTGTTAGGTGATGCTCTCATACTACACAGTACTGCGGGCAGTGCTTCAACCCATGGTACTCCTTCCTGATGCATTTTGCTTAGCCTGGTTTTGATTGTTCTGTTTGATCGTTCAACCTGTCCTGATGCTTGTGGCCTATAGGGACAGTGAAGGTTCCATAATCTTCAACATTCTAGACACTTCCTTGACTACCTGTCCTGTGAAGTGGGTACCTTGATCTGAGTCAATGCAATCTGGTAATCCCCATCTGGGAATGAAATCAGTGACAAGACATTTAGCAGTATGTGCAGCTGTGGCACGCCCTGTTGGATAAGCTTCTACCCATCTTGAGAACTTGTCTATTACTACCAAAACGTCAGTTTTCCTTTACAAAGGGGAGAACGATATGTAATCAACTTGCAGGTGACGAAATGGCCCTGGTGGAGCTGGGGTATGTGCTGCTGGTGTAATGGCTGCTGGTACATCATTATTTTCTGACATGTAACACATCTCTTGACTGTTTCAGTGGCTGCGTTTCTGAATTTTGGATTCCACCATTGATTTGAGAACCTGTGATTCATCGTTGCTGGACCACTATGACCCAAACTGTGTATTTGTTGAGCCAAATATGGCAACAGTGATTCGGGAGCAACATACTTTCCCCCTTTGGTCCAGCAGCCGGATGAATCCACAGTGGCTCCTTTGTCTAACCATGTCCATGCTTCATATAGAGGCGTCTTTATACAGATCAACGATTGATTCAGGAGGTAGAATTATCTTCTGTGCTGTACTACCTGAACACACTTGTACAGTTGCATAGAAACAAGCCTGTTTAGCCGCTACATCAGCAAGAGCATTACCTTTAGCTTCCGTAGTATTAGTTGTGAGATGTGCTTTCACTTTGATCACTGCTAATTTCTTTGGGAGTTTCATGGCAAACATTAAATCTTTCACTAATCCAGCATGCTTAATGGGGATCCAGCAGAAGTTAGAAATTTTCTGGTTTGCCAAATGACACCAAAATCATGAATTACCCCAAAAGCATACCTGGAATCTGTGTGAATATTTGCAACCGATCCTGAAGCTAGCGTGCATGCTCTAGTTAAGGCTACTAGTTCTGCAGCTTGAGCTGAAAAATGATCTGGAAGACGACCTGAAGCAACTACTTCAGTGGTGGAAGTTACTGCATATCCTGCTCGTCTGTTACCTTCAATAACTTGAGCTGAACCATCAACAAACAACTCAATTCTGCGTTCTCTATGGGAGTTTCTGCTATTTCACTTGTCGCTGCATATGTAAGCGTAACACAATCATGAGTCATTTCGCCTTCATCCTCTAACACAAATTCAGTCATTGCAGACATCATACATGAGGATGGGTTGTGACTGGTGCACGCTGTATAACAATATTCGGGGCTGTGAGAGTTGCTAACCAATTTCCCCAACGGGAGGAGGTGACAGAAGTGACTTTTGCTTGATTCATTAGTGCGGACACTGCGTGTGGGCATTTCGTTTACAGTCTGACCTAACACCATTCCTGATGAAGCCTGAGCGCTAGATGAACTGCCTGTACTGCTCTGAGGCATGGGCCCATACCTTGTGGCGACTATGTCAAGTTTACGGAATAGTAATGAATTGGGCGTAAGCTGCCCCATGATCTTGCATTAGACATGCAGTCATAAAGCCTAAGTGTTCATGGACATAAAGCACAAAGGGTCTATCAGATTGGGCAATTCCTAATGCTGGTGCTTGACATAGTGCTCTCTTCAAATCATTAAAAGCTTTGAGATGAAGTTCTTCCATACAAACAGTATCTGAATCTTTACCATGGCCTTTCAACAAATCATAGAGGCTGAGCCATCGAGGCATAGTCTTCAATCCAAGGTCTACAATAACCTGTTGTTCCTAAAAATGGCGGAGTGTTTAATGGTATTAGGCGGAGGTATGGCTTTGACTGAAGCTCGATCCTGTGTAATGGATCTATTTCCTGCACCAATTGTTTGACCCAGAAATGTGACTTGCTTTTTAGCAACTTGAGCTTTGTGAAAGCTGCATTTGTGTCCTTTTTATGCAAATAGTCCAACAATGATGCCAATTCAGTTTGATGTACCTCATGATCTGTTGAGGCAATCAAAATATCATCAACATATTGGATCATAGTGGACTGTTTTACGGACATTCTGGGTCACACAAATCACGTCTGACAACCTGATGATATATGGTTGGGAGTTTTGAAATCCCTGTGGCAATCGTGTCCACTGGTATTGTTCATAGTCAACTGTGAAAGCTAACCATGGCTGGCTGTCAGAGTGCAGTACAGAAAAGAATCCATTAGACATATCAATTACTGAAAAAATCTTACAATCTAATGGTAAGCCATTACAAATTGTAGATGGATCTGCCACTAGGGGTGATTTTTTCAATATGTTTGGCTACTCTGTAGTCTATTGTAAGTCTCCATGTCCCATTAGATTTCTTGATGGGCCATAGATTCAATACATGGACTGTTAGTTTCTTCACTCCATCAATAAGTTTGATTCCTATAGCTTCCTTATTAATCGGATATTGTTTGGTGACGGAGGTGGGTTCCTGTCAATTTAACTGGTCTACACTGAACAACCCACAATCATCCTTGTCCAAATTGATAGTTTCAGTGGTCACGGAGGGGTTGAACGCGCTATTGGTAGAAATTGTGCTGAGGAAATTTTTTATGCGGGCTAGTAGATTCTGGAGGACATGTGCTAAAGTTAGCATTGTTGTCCTAGAAGATCCATGCTAAAATTGCACCTGTATTTAATGGGTCAAATTTTTACAGGTATGCATTTGCTTTCTTTAGACCATCTATTGTCTTGTTTCGTTGTGTTAAACGTAGCTGCTGCTACTCTTACTTTTGCTTTGACATCAGCATCTCTTTCCCATGTAGTTAACCTGTCTAGGTTACTTCTGAGAGTTCTGTTAGACCAAGTTAGATCTAAGAATGGTAAAGCTTTTCTGTATTCGCCACAAGGCCATCTGACCAGATACGAACCAAGGGTCCCTTGTCATCTAGCACACTTTCAGGGTCATCAACAATTCCACTGTAGATTACAGCTGACTGACAAAATCTCTCAGTATATTCACTCACAGTTTCTTCTTTCCTTTGCACACAGGTAGTAATTCTAGACCAATCTATTTTGGGTCCTAAGATATTCTTTAGGATTTTCAAAATACCTTCTCTTAAATCACCCTTACTGGCATTTCGCAGTTCAGAAGTGACAGCAGATTCAAAACTGTTGAATTCAGATTCAGTTAGTATTTGTGACATCAGCTGCGTGACTTCTGTCAACGACATGTCATAAAGACGCATTTACTGATCAATGTTCTTCTAAATTCAGAAAAATGTGTGCGTGCTTGCTGGTAAACTTTGAGATAGTCTCTATATCTTTAGGACCTAAAGCTTTGGCAACAGTTTGTATTTGCACCACAGAAGAATTGAGAGGAACACTATCAGTTTCCTCAATCCCCTGAGATCTCCTCCTCGCACCACACATTGAAGGAATTTACAGGCACATCAGTTACTGATTGGAGAGCTACATCTGTTTCAAAAAACGCTTGTAAATCAGGGTAAATGTTATCAGGCTGACTAACCTCCACATCAGTTTTTGCCTCTTTCTTGAGGTTCAATTTCTTGGTCAAAGTGTATATTCTAGCACGGAGTTCATTGTTCTGTTTCTCTAGCTCTGCGTTACGCTGAGACTGTTGTGTCGCTAGCGTTACACTGAATTCTCTGTGACAACAGATAATGCCTTTCACATTGTTCTTGCGAATACATGCTCCCAGTACCTTTTTACACTCATCTACAGACCAAGTCTTGTCTGGATGGATCTCATATTTCTGAGTTAGTTCTTGTCTAACTTTCTCAGTGACTATTATGTTCATTTGCACTCCTAAAAGTGATTTGAATTCGCTATCTGACCACAAAGGAGTCGCTAGACCACCTTTTTCAGTGGGATCAGTCTAGCATTCTTTCTAAACATTTTGTGAGTTTCTTTGTTATCACACAATCAAAACACTAAAACTTCTCTGATCAACAGAGGGTACACTTGTTAACACAGATCAACTATTGTTAACCTTCCTGGCAAAGCAGAGGATAACACAATTCACTAGCACTTTACGCTAATCTTCCCTGCATGAACAGAGGATAACCAATTCTTCCCTGCCAAAACAGAGGATAACAAATATTAGCACGTAATGCTAAATCTTCCCTGCCTGAACAGAACAGAGGATAAAACAAAATTATTAGCATGAAATGCTAACCTTCCCTGCCTGAAAACAGAGGATAACCTTCCCTGCCTACAAGAACAGAGGATAAACTCTTCCCTGTCTGAAAACAGAGGATAACCTTTAGTTAAACAAAACCCTACAGATGTATGTTAACTCTTCTCTGACGGCGCAGAGGATAGCAAAAATTTGTACTGGTCTTAGGTTCTTTCGGATTAGAGACAGCACTCACCAGAGAGAAAATTTCAGTCTGGGAATCCTTGTTCAGTTTGAAGTTTCGCTGGATTCCAAAAGATGCAGATCTTTGTTTGAGCTTGAAGTCTTTCAGGTGAGAAAGCTGGAACTCTATCCGGGTTCACGGCAGCATCTGTTGAAAACTCTGTTCTTCTAAAGTAGAAAACTCAGAAGAGAAGACCAGGAGACTTCGGATTCGATCGTCAGCAGAATTTCTTTATTCTATGACATGTGTTGTTATCTGCAGTCATCGAAGATCTCCTTTAAGTCATTTTTACAGGGTATCTTATAGGTATTTTTGGAGGAGGGATTCTTAGAGGTGGAGACAAACATCAAACAAAGCAAACATCTGAGGAGGCGTTAGTTAATTACAGGAACCTTCCGTGGTCCAATAAACCTAACAAAGGTTGAATCTGACTCCTTGATCTTACCATTAACATAAGAGACAAAAGGCACCGTTGTCTCGAGCTCAAATGGTCAGGAAACGCTCTCAAACATCTGTATTTCCTGACACTTTCTTTAGTCAGGAAGTGTATCTAAATTAAACATTTAAAATAAAATTTGTAATCCTTCAGTAGGTAGTGCCTGCGGACACAAAAGCAAAAGAGAGGAAAAGAGGAAACTTCACTGAACATGCGAGAGATGTTGTATATGTTTGTGTGAAACTTTTTACATCAATGACTATTTACTAATCTGTATGTTATGAACATGGAAAATCACAGATGTGGGATGTTTGATCATTTTTTTGTTTTTTGATCATCTCTTTAATGTCTTTACAATACATTTCTGATGACTCTATTTGTTGCATAACATGCAGTTAATAAAATGTCAAATACTGTATCTGATAGTAAGTCAAAACATATACTTACAAAGCCAAAAGATGCTCAGTGGTGCGGCCCTTAAAATAGTCTTTAGGGTGTAGTGCCTGCCTACTGACACAAAGAGAGAGAAAGAATAAACATAATTTTCATCAGTGATTATTGACTATCACCATATGTTATGAACATGATAAATCACAGATCTAGGCTGACTGCTAAATTGATCACTTACACAATCAGATGACAGTCAACACTGAAAAAGATAGAAGAGAATATTTAGCATACAACAGCATGTAAATGTAATTACTGGTATGAAAATTTAAATGCACTGACTTTGAGACCTTCCTTCTATTAACAAATAAGAAGCCATAATAAAGAACGATTCTTAATTATATAATGATTTGTAATTTTTCATGAAATTACATTCAATTGGAATTGCTATAAGTAATGTATATGTTAGAGATACTGTCTGCTGTTTTTTCTCTCTCTTACTTTGTACTCATTTATTATCTCCTTTATTACTTTGGTGGTGTAAATATATTCTGTATTTTACACATACTTCAAATGCTTTGGCAATACTTTAGTTAAAATGTAATGCCAGTAAAGCAACTTGAACTTGTGTGTGTTCCCTGAAAGAGAGAGAGAGAGAGAGAGAGAGAGAGAGAGAGAGAGAGAGAGAGAGAGAGAGAGAGAGAGAGAGAAAAGAAAGAGAGAGCGAGAGAGCCTTTAAGACGCATTTAACAGTAACGTTATTCATTTAATTGACGAGTAAAATAGGCCTACACCATAACTGGCCGTAAAAAGACGGAAAACCATTATTCGTGTAAATATTACAGTCGGTATGCGTCTACTGGAAAAGGCAGTAAGTCAACTGTATGACAATTTAATGGGTTTCATAATGCAGCAGTTTTTGAGGAAAACGAACAGTCCTGTTTGTCATAGCCAATAATTCGATTTTATTATTTACTTTCTTCATATATTTTATTGAATTGATATTGGTAATGCTTCGATCAAAAAATAACTAATACAATAAATTTGTTGAAAGTTTGTAAACATAAATAAAAGTAGCCTACTTACCTCAGGAAAATCTGCAGCTGGCGTCTGGCGATCCATTCATAAGGGACGTCCGTTATGCGCGCACTGGACACAAACCTCAGTTTATATAACCTCTGTCAGGTTGTTGCGCGGGCTTTGCACGCGAGTAACAGTTTAAATGTTGTGATGTGTAAGTAAAGTTTATATGTATATATATATATTTTGTTTTTAATAATTTACAAATTACATTTGTATCACCACTTGTGTATTACCATGACATTACAAAAATAATAATAAAACAAAATTATACCAGTCTGTATTTTTTTCCGATAGCCTATTTTGAAAAATGGTGGGAACCCAATTGTGGATTTATTATTATTATTATTGTTTATTATTATTTCGTTAAAATACTAATAGAATGTGTGTGTGTGTGTGTGTGTGTGTGTGGGGGGTGATGTTTTTAATTAATTTTAAAATGAGAAAAATTAATGCAGATTCATGATTTTTTTTCGAACAAGATTATAAACTATAAAACATTATCATATGACATTTTAATAGGCCTATATGTGCATATTGTCTTGATGTTTTCAAGAATCAATTGAAATCGAATTGGATCTAATTCAAGAATCGGATTAAAACACATCTATTCTATCTTTATTTGACCCTCTAACTCTAGCAATCTCTATTCTAATTCTATGCTTTAAAAACTAACAGTAGCATTTCTAATCTTTTGTATTCTGTTTTCTTTTTGTTTATCATACAATTAACAAAAGCAAAAATGCCTTTAACACTAGCTTGCTCTATTCTTTTTCTGCTCTATCGGTTTTCTTTTAATTTATTATATAAAAAAAACCTTGTTACGTACTGCCTAAAGCTAACTGAGACTTGTCATATAGTAGCTCTTGTATATCATTGCTCTTTTGTTGATTGCTTCCATTGTCCTCATTTGTAAAGTCGCTTTGGATAAAAGTGTCTGCTAAATTACTAAATGTAAATGTAATGTTTTAGGCCTATTAAAATGTCCGCAGCACATTCGAGAAACCTGTCTTCTTCATTTACAGTAGCACTACTGCTTTTGTGTAAACAGTAAAATACTGCAAATTCACATATACAGTAAATTACTGTAAACTTAATAAAAAATACCCATAATGCAGTGTGTATAACCTCTTGGCAGTCGTTGGCCTAATGGATAGAGAGTTGGACTTGAAACCTGAGGTAACCCAAGGTTGTGGGTTCGAATCCCGGCTCCGGCAGGAAGTCCACGACTGCTCCCCGGGCGCTGCACAGTCGGCTGCCCACTGCTCCAAGTGTGTACACTTGGATGGGTTAAATGCAGAGAACACATTTCACTCCTCATTATACTCTGTATAATTGTGTATGTGACAAATAAAGCTCATCCGAGCATCCGATTGTTTGTATTACAGTAGTTAACCGTAAATCATATATATGGTATTTTACTGGACTTATTTACAGTAAGTAACTGTAAAATTACAGCAAAATACTGCAAACTCCCATATACAGTAAATTACTGTAAACGTAATAAAAAATACCCATAATGCAGTGCGTATTACAGTAGTTAACCGTAAATCATATATATGGTATTTTACTGGACTTATTTACAGTAAGTAACTGTAAAATTACTGCAAAGTCTAACAGTGAAGGATTGGGCATTAGCGAGCAGAATACTCGGTAGAGGAGGACTGTGAGCCCTTTCCATTAGTCTGTTGCGGATTCTAGCGCGTTTCCCGCTGTGTTTCTTTCGCCTCCTGGGATTATTCAGGTGGCCTTTGTTCTCCTCGGTGCTCCGAAGTATCTCCAATGGCCACGTGGATTTGTGGATAAAGTGTCCTGAAGCAGGTTAATGTAGCGGTGTCCAATGTCCAAAAGTGTTCTTTTGTCGTAAATAATCAGTGCAGACGTTATTCGTGTAAAAAAAGAGAAGATAAAAATACGAAAAAAAGTAAATAAAAGCACAATCTGAGCGGAGCTACACGAACGTCGACTGAACACAGCAGCGCCATTTTGGCTCATGAGTGACTTTAGAAAGGTGACTTTCAAAGAAACTTGTAAAATACTTGAACAGTTTTACTGTAAAATAATTGAGCAGTTTCGCTAAAGCGCAACATTTTTGATTGAGAATACAGTTTAGGGACCAATTCTGACAATCAACGAATTGCTTAGCATGCATATTACTAGGATATTGGCTGTTTATTACTACTTATAAAGCATATTCAATGCCTTATTCTGCATATTATGGATACCTTAATCCTATCCTATTCCTAAACTTTACAATCACCTTACTAACTATTAATAATCAGCAAATTGGAAGTTAAAAGTCAAAAATAGTTAATAATTACTTTGTAATGAGAATACATACACTTGCTCAAATGGTGAGAACAAAATATTTATTTAACAAAATATTTCCATACATTAACGTATATTTTAAATTGGTCACAACTATTTAATTTGTCCTTTAGAAAATAGGTCTCATCAGTCAGCACAGCATAATTTTTTACTTAAAGCAGGATGTTTACATTGTAACCTTCACTAAAGATGGGCAGACTAAAAACAGCTATATTGAAATGCCAACCAGAAAACCAGCTGGCTTTAGTTAAGACAAGACAAGGCCTTTAAAAAAGTAATGGTTTCACAGGAAATTATGATAAACAGGATGCTTCTCAAAGTTTGTGCGTCTGTCAGTTTTAAAATACAAGAAAAACTGTAATGTACTATGACTTGTGCAAACGCACTAAAGCATGTTTTGACAACATAACCCTACCTTGACTATTAAGTAAAGTTAAGTCAAATCTTGCACTTTGAAAACAGTTTTTAAAAGTTTGCATTTTCAGGCCCTCAATACACCATTGTTCTGTAAACGAATTGCCAAAATGCATAAAAAGTTGACAATTTTTAGTTGAAAACACTATCGAAAACACTGTAATCATTCAGTATTTATGTGTACAACCCAACTTAGAGACTCATATAAAAAAATGTGTATACCGCCACACCCCTTGTAAACATCTACACATCAAACATTTGCTTTAATGTGTCTGAATCGACCCGACGATATATGGTTACAGCAACAAAAATGTATATAAGGTTCAAATAGGTTGCTTTTTAAATTAATAATTGCAAGTTTCTACTTTTGGCAGCATGCAAGAAATTAATGCAACATATAGTAGCAAAAACGCATAATCCTACTGCATATGTGGACCCATATATTGCTCCACCAGCTAACCCTCTTTGTCTGCATTTACTGGAAATGTCTGGGTTAACCTCCTCAGCATATGAAGCTAAGCGATTACATAACAGAGGAGCAGTTTGTTCTTACAGGGGGAGATCTGGGGTTCATGTCATAAAGGTCTCAGCTAGAGACAGGTTGTATCTTCATCAAACAGCCATAATATTGCTCCTGCTCTTCTACAACACCAGTCAACAAATTCTGTTTGCTGCATCACTGTACACTGCTATCATTTCTCCCAAACAAATGTTCTCATTTTCTGCAAATTCTACTGAACTATACATATTGAATGAATGCAAATGGGCTTGACAATCAGTTATGATTATGCATAACACTTTTTGTTGTTTTGTTAACAAACATAGAAAAACAATTTCACTTTCAAATGCATTTCTGTGATTTTATGTCAGAGCTGTGGCACAAAGAGTAGAGCATTGTTCTCGTATACAGAGCTGTTGTGCTCTTGGGGACTCGGTTTTGAGTTTGGTCTTTTTCAAATCCTTGCCTGTTCTTACTTACTTCTTAATAAAATAAAAAATACATTCATTCATTCATTTGAAAGCAATTATTGAGCTATCAGCACTACTTTTTCTGGGATATAATCAGTATTTTTACTTTTGAATAGGGTTGTGCAAAATTTAGAATAGAACAATTGCCTTCCTTTCAATCTATGAGATGGCTTCTGAACTGAATTAGCCACACACAGCAGGAAGTTAAATGGGAATTTTAATTGCATGAAGAAGAAATTACTGATTTCAATACAGATAATGCTTTCAATCAATAATTTCTCTGTCAATCAATCATAGATACAAGGTTATATTTAACAATATTTAAAGTGTATCTCGACAAACTTTTTTTTTTTTTTGTTGCTAATTAAAATTCCATTGTTTCAAATTTCTATATCTTGTTTGCTACTGTATCAAGTATCTAGAGTTTCACAAGTTTTCTCAGTTCAGTTCTGAATGGCACACAACCTTGCTTTGGGCCGAAAGCAAATCTGGTCTTAAAGTTTATCCAAATGTATTTAGTGTTTTCTGTGCCAGCAATTTCGAATTAAGACCCATAAAGGACACAGTAAAAAATAAATAAACCATCATTTGTTGCTTTTTCCCCCATGTCAGTCAGATATTCTCTTCGTGTCTAATATAGTAATTTTCTTTAGACCTGCTTTAGCTGAATCAAATTAGCTTTGAATTGACAAATCTTGCAACATTGACTGTTACTGAACTGAATTAAATCACCATTGAACTGACTGGAGCTGAATAATGACACTACTGTAATTTCAGAGCTGCTTTACAGTAGAAATTGGATTTATTTTTGATTAAACTGGCATCACTGATTCTATTACTTCCCTGTTCAATACTGTGAAGATACTTTGAAACAACCTGTACTGTAAAAAGTGCTGTATAAATAAAGTGACTTGATGGTTCTTGGTCAGAATTAGCTGTAAATGTGAATTAGACTTTATGTCATTAACCAAAGACCAGTTAAGCAGATAAATCCACCTCTGCATATACCAACACAGCAGCAGAACCCGTTCCAGACGCAAGAAGCTAAACCACATACAACAGTTCAGCAGGATGAGCAATCAGGATATGGGGAGTGAATATAATAATAATATATCACTATCAAGATTTAATGTGCACATCAGGTCAGCGCTTCTCAAACCAGGGATCATGATTCACTCTCATGTGCTCATTCAAAACCACTCAGACCTCTGGCTGGTCATATGTAAATATGATACTTTCATTTGGATTATGCGGAGGTCATTTTCTCCCGGTGTGATCAAATTGTAATGGAACATAAATGAACTGCAACAGGTCTGCTAGAAGTATCGGTTCCCTCGTTCATTATGTGAGTAAATGCTATTACACGTTGTTCTTTTCAAGCCTAAACACAATTATAAGGTACAATAAACTATTTATTTATTTAATTTTTTGGTTCCCTGTCCACAAGGTTCAACATTAGTTTCTGATGATGCCAGTGATAAATGTTGCATTTGTTCCTACCATTATTGCTTGCGGTTAGAACCACTTAACATGCAAATTAATTTATTGTTTTCTATAACAGAGAGGAGGAGAGGTAATTTCCATCTGATTGTTTATGTGTGGGGCTCCATACCCTGTAAACGTCTTTTTATCACCATCTCTAATGGCATGCATTGATCTCATACAAAAACAATTTGGATTTGATTAGAATAGAACCGTGCTTTTGTTTAATTTACGCTACTACAAGTTCAGTTCTCTGCCCGTGGGTGGTTTAACACATTGTCAGCATTCACAACATAATAGGATTATGAATGATGATTTGTTCATTGTCTGAACCATGCTAACTTCACATTCTAGATCACAGTAGTTAAAAATGGTCACTTGAAATAGTGAAAAAAATAATAATTACTCACTCATAATTAACCCCGCCATTCACCAGACAGCATTTTCAAAGGAGCATCCGGAGTCAACGGCATGCATTAGGATGTTTTTCATTGTGTAGAACACGAATACTGTACTTTTAAAGCCATGTGCAAACTGATAATTTAATTTCCACACAGTTGAGACAGAGTGAGACATAACTCACGCTAGGAGGACAGTGTGGTTATGTTTCCACTGTCAGTCTTGTAGTATTTATAACAAAAACACCTATCTTAGAGTCAAAAAGAAGCTGCAAATAACTGAGTTTGACTGGCAAGTGAGCAGTTTTGTGTTTTATTGTATTTTAAAGTAAGATATATCAGTGCAAATTACTGGGGTTTTACTGTTGTTTTACTGAAGGCATCTATCTGAACCCCACTATTTTGGGGGGCAATTGTTAAAGCAACTGCATGCAATTTTGGCCCTCCCTTAAGTGAATGAAATTCACTAAATATGTTGCTAAATATTCTGCTAAAAGCATAAATGTATGTTGTACTTAAAAAAATATTTGTATATATATATATTTTCTTCAAAAACCTTAGTAATTTATTTTCGACTGAAGAAAGAAAGACATGGACATCTTGGATGACATGGGGGTGAGTACATTTTCAGGATTTTTTTTTTATTCTGGAAGTGAATTAATCCTTTAAGCCAAAAAGAAATAGTGATGGCTTACTCAAACACTTTGAAGATATGGAAAGAAGACAAGAGGACCTTTTCTGAATAGAGCAGCTTTTGTGAACAAATAGCTTACTTATTGAATCAACAGCCTGTTTAGTAATCGTCAACATGTTTTACACTAAATAATACTTTCGTTGAGAACTATATGGAGGCTTTTTCTTCTTGATAAAAGTTTTATTTTTTAAGAGAAGGCAGAGTAGGGAATGTCGCAGGTAGATATATACAGCGCTTCTACCAACAAATGTGTCGCATTACTATTTAATAACATAATTTGTGTAATTTTGAATCAGGTGTGACTATTATAATTGCCATGTGCCTGATGTTGAAATAATGCATTTTAAAGGTGCCATAGAATGCCTTGATATAATATTTTAAATTGTTCTCTGATATCTACATAGAAGGCATGTGGCTTAGGTAAGGGAAAACCAATCTCCAGAAATGGTTGTACATATGCATTTACAATCCTAGGATTTATCCCTAGAATTAAATGGTCTCTTATAAACTTATTTGGAAGTCTCATGAATAATAATGTTGAGCTATGCTCTGATTGGCTGTTTCACAGAGTGGCTCAATGTTGAGCTCTGCTCTGATTGGCTGTTTCACAGCAGATAACACAGCAGGAAGGAAACACAGGGAGGAAAATATATATTTCAATACTTTCTCTCGCAGTTATATCGTTGGGTAATTATACTGTATATAAAATACGGGCATCAAGGAGCCGCTTTTAATATGCAGGGAATTGAAACTGCTTTCGAATGCACGATCGCTTTTTCTTTTTTACTTTCGAGATTTGCGATCGCACATGCTCTGTGTAAACTACATTTTTAGTACTTACCACACTTTCTACAAGATCAGATGCTTGTCAGTGGTGCTCAGGATCTGTAAATCATTCACCATCATCCTCATCTCTCCTTTCTCTGTTTATGTGGTAAGTGAAATCTTATGTACTGCAATGTAACAGCTAACCATGTCTCTTTAGGGGCTCGGGTTATTTTATTAGAATGCTTTATTTGATTTCCATGCCTTTCTGAATAAAGACACCAACCCATCCCTGCACTTCACATCCCCTGCACAGCCAGGAACATAACATTTATTTCCATGATCTGCCATTTTCGCTGTTGTCCACGCTTGTTTCTTCACAAAACCAGCAGAACTTCTGATGATTCGGCTGTGCAGGTTTGGCTGGTGGCCTGCCTAAAACATGGGCGGGTATATGCAAATGTTGGGGGCGTAACTATTAGTGATCTCGACTGTAACATCACAGTCAGTGTTATGTTCTGATTCACCTATTTTTTCAGTGGTCTTTTGCATTCACGAGATTTAAATAAGAAGGAGGAAACAATGGTGTTTGAGGCTCACGGTGTGTCATTTCCATGTACATAACTGTTATTATTCAACTATGCCAAGGTAAATACAGTTTTCCATTCTATGGCACCTTTAATGTCACCCCCATTTTATGATTAACTAACAGCTCCAAGTTTGCCATTATGCTCTTTGCAGTGGTAAGTTCTACAGACACTCACATCTCCCAGTAATAAGCCAGTCTGTGGCTGTACATGAGAAATCCTTTTACTCGCTCATCAAACGTACATACTTTCACAACAGACATTGTGTCACAGAACACTCTCAAACAAGACATTCCAATTGCAGCTTTTTTTGAGGAGTCCAAAAACATTCGTTTCTGAAACATTAGAAATCCAGATAAGGGCAAAAGGCAGAAAAACATGAACTAGGTAAACCACAGAAAGGAACCCGCAAAA
The DNA here is from genome assembly GCA_027564155.1 of Gymnocypris eckloni scoliostomus. Classification (NCBI taxonomy): domain Eukaryota; kingdom Metazoa; phylum Chordata; class Actinopteri; order Cypriniformes; family Cyprinidae; genus Gymnocypris; species Gymnocypris eckloni. Next base: position 35,915,033 of record CM050415.1, on the reverse strand, counting down.
ACAGAACAACAGAAAACAATGCTCCAGCAACCAAGACACAAAAACACAAGATAAGCAGGTGAGCTAAGTGTATAAATTGCACACAGCTGAGGGTAATGGGACCATAATCAAAGCAAAGGGTAATGGGATTTGAAGTCCAGAACCAATAAACAATAAACCGGAAGAGTGCCCTCTGGCGGCTGTCATAGGCACACCAGCTGATGGCTGTGACACATTGAAAAATATAGGGGGAAAACCCAGAAGCAATTCAACTTAAGTCTGAATGATCGGGACTGACATTTCAGTAACCCAAAAAGTTCGCCTATTTTCACCTGTCGCCAAATAGATCTTTGTGAGCAGAAATCACGTTCCTCTTGAAAGGTAACCATAGCAACACAAACATCTTGCAACTCAAATGCTCTCCGCTAGGATCAGACAGTATAAACAGTAATTTTCGACAAAACATAATTACTGTCATTTTTTTAAGAACGTGGCACAATACCTCAAAGTACCCAGTCATGTCCTTTATATAGCACAGTGAGTCATAAGCTGCTAAATTTCCTCCATACAAAGAAACTGAATGTCAGAACATTGATTTCAAATATGGCTCCAATTTGGTGTACATTCAGCAACACACACCTGCTCTGCTGGAGAAATCAATACAAAATGCAATCCCAATCAATACTGTATTTAAAACAAACCACTTTCTTAATATCATACACCGTTTTTCTCTTTCTAAGATTTGATTATACACTGTGCTCCAAAGTGATGAATAAAAGTTTACTCCAAAGTAAATATGGTGCAATAATACATGTATTCCTGAAATACAATGCAAACCATACCAAACATAAACAATCCAATGTGAACTTTTACACTGAGCCCAGATAAACTGTGTCAGTATATCTGAAAAATTTGAATAATAATAATAATAATTACATAACTATTTGTTTAACAGATGTGTAGCTGGAAAAATGCTCTGAATAGCATAAAGAGCATTTTCTTTCAGTTCTATAATGACAAAAGGAAAAAGAAAGTCACTCTGCACTGGGATGTTCTTTTTTTTTGTTTTTGTAGTTTTTTTTTGTTGAAGGAAATTAATATTTAAATTTTGCAAGGGTGCATTAAATTGACCAGATGTGACATTTATAATGTTCCATATATATATAGAAAATAATTAATTGTATATTCTTTCAGTTATTTACTGAATACCGAAAAATGAAAAAAGTGTTATTGGAAATAAAACACGGAAATTCTCTTGCCATGGGATATTCTTTCAGTTTAAATTGATTTTCTGAATTATAAAAGGTTGATCTTCACAAAAAAAAAAAATATATATAATAATAGTAAAATAGACTGACATTGTTATGTAGGTTTTTGTATTGCAAAAATACATACAAATTAATAAAAAAACATACTTTTGCTGTAGCAATATAAAAAAAATGAAGAAATCAGAATAAAAGATCAAAAGGAAGTTATGTCATCATGTACTCACCCTCATGTTACTCCAAACCCATATGAATTCTTATCAGCTCATACATGCATGAGTGATCCATTATTTATGATATACATTGTGCTAAATCAATGCTAGAAGTCATTCTAAGTGCTACAATAACACAGCTGCGCTCTCAATGAAAGTATCTTTTGAGAAGAAGCACTGCATGTGCAATCTGTAAGTGACCAAGGCTGCAGCAAGAAATACAATATTATGAGTTACATTTACATTTCATCACATTTAAAATCCCCATGCCTCTGAACTCGTTTACGTTTTGAAAACGAATTCTCCCACAGGAAAACATTCTTATCTTAAACCCACGATTCACGATTTAATCCTAAACATTTAACCTTAAATGTAGCCTATGACTCACTTCATGTCTATTATGACCAATAATAACAAGACAATCCTTTTGCTAAATGGAGTTAACATCAAAACACATCAATCTCTAAATGAAACTGAGACATAAAGGGTAACAGCGCTCCTGCATTGCACTGTGTCTCCTCACGCCAGACAGCTATTTAAAACTCAGTACATCCCCAATGTTAATATCATGGTTATGATGTATATACTGCTAATGTGACTTTAATTCAGTATACGTGCCATTAAATTACTCCTTCAAAGTGTACAGTACAGTACTTGTAGGGTCAATCCACTGGGACATCCTGGGTTAAAGTGCCTAGCTCAAGCATACATATGACATGGTTTTCTCTGTAACCGTCCATGACTTTGAGAGCTGATGTCTTAATTTATCTGTGGAGGAGGGTGTGATGTGCAGTACATACTATAAGGCATTGTGCTTCTTCTTTCTAAGGCTAAAATACTCTATTTCTTCTTAATTTACGGTGCTGACATAACTATAACAAGCCAGTAAGTATTAGTATTGGTCTAATAGCCAGGGAAGTTATATGAGGATTGCCATTCTTCAATACAGTTGCTTAGCTAGTGCAGGACATATTATAAGGGATCCAATATATATCTAATCTAATGGCTACAATCACTCATTATATCCTCACAAACTGAAATCGTGGCATTTAATAAATGTATTGTATTAATATTAACAATACTGGCCACTAATACTAGATTAATTTACAATTCAAAGTGTAGAAATATACACATACTGCTTTTCATAAGTTTGTGGTCAGTAAGACAAAGTAAAAAAAAAAACATTTTTACATACAGCAATGATTATTTTACTAAGATGACACTAAAATATTTATGTTTCAAAACATTTGTACAAAATTTCTATTACAAAAACATTTTTACAAGATTTTTTTTATAGATCCTATTCTTTGTAACTTTCTTGTGGGGGTGTTCACGTTTCCATAAAAACATTAAGCAGGACAACTGTTTTCTGAAGATCATATGACACTGAAGACTGGAGTAATGGCTACTAAAAGTTCAGCTTTGCTATCACAGGAATATTTTTTATATATATATATATATTGAAATAGGAAACTGTTATTTTAAAATGTAATACTATTTCATAATACTACAGTTTTTCATACTGTATTTTTGATCAAATAATTAAAGCCTTGGTGACCATAGATACTTCTTTTATATACACACTATAAAATGCACACTATAATATAATATAATATATAATATAATATAATATAGTATAATATAATATAATATAATTGTTGGTTGATGTTGTGTAATTACAACATCCACCAGCAGGGGTACACTGGACCATGCTAACGAGTGCAGTACTTTAAACTCAGTTTTAATCTGAGCGTCATAACAACAACAAGATGGCGCCGCAGATCGCAGCTTCGGTGCTTTGCTCTTCAGTGAGTGTAAGGTTTTTGTTTGTTTTTCCTGTTTTTGTTTCTCAAACAAGATCATTTTTACCAGGGATGAGCTGCCGAACATTCGGCAGAACACACCACAAAATATTTTACTGAAAAATTTTACTGAAAATACTTTGTTACTGTACTTAAGTAGATTGTTCTGGTATCTGTACTCTACTCCACTATTTATTTTTCGGACTACTTTTTACTTTTACTCCTTACATTTTTACACAAATATCTGTACTTTCTACTTCTTACATTTTAAAACCAGGCTCGTTACTTTAGTTTTGGTGGATCACCATTCGATAACAAATCTATAATATCCTGAATCGGTTAGTCTTGACTGGCAACGCGATTCGCTTGCACGCGCTCCGTGTCTCCGCCAAAAGGTTTCTATCAGAGAAATCTCAATGACAGGTCTCCTATCTCAATGGCAGGTCTTTCAAGGTGGCCTGGGGAGGGGAGGTATCCACAGAACATCAACTGGTCACTGGGGTTCCTCAGGGATCGGTTCTTGGACCCCCTCTACTTCTCCACATACACTACATCGCTGGGTCCCATCATACAAGCACATGGTTTCTCATAACATTTCTATGCTGATGACACACAGCTCTAGCTCTCATTTCGACTAGATGATCCAACAGTAGCTGCACGGATCTCAGGCTGCCCGGTGGACATCTCGGCGTGGATGAAAGAACATCACCTACAGCTCATAACGGCAAAGACTGAGCTTCTTGTCTTCCCTGCCACTCCAACTCTACAGCATGATTTCACCATCAAGCTAGGTTCTTCTACAATTACCCCATCAAGTTCAGTCAGAAATCTTGGTACATTTTTGATGACCAGCTGAACAACATCAGAAAGATCAGGCCCTTCCTTACACAGCAAGCCGCACAACTTCTTGTCCAGGCCCTTGTCATTTCTAGACTGGACTACTGCAATGCTCTTCTAGCTGGATTCCATCAAACACAATCAAACCTTTACAGATGATTCAGAATGCAGCAGCACGACTGGTCTTCAGCAAACCCAAAAGGGTCCATGTCACACCTCTCTTTATCTCCCTGCACTGGCTCCCGGTTGCAGCTCGCATCCAGTTCAAGACACTGATGCTTGCATATAGAACGACCACAGGCTCAGCACCCTCCAACTTCCACTCACTTATAACAATCTACATCCCCTCCAGAACTCTGAGATCTGCGAGCGAGCGTCACCTTGTGGTGCCATCACAGAGAGGCACAAAATCACTCTCCAGCACCTTTTCATTCTTTGTTCCTGGCTGGTGGAATAATCTTCCCACCCTCATCCGGAATGCTGGATCCCTGTCAATTTTTCAGTGACACCTGAAAACTCATCTCTTCCTTCATCACTTAACTTCATCTTAAAAAAAAAAAACTTCTCTCTTTCCTTAACTTTGCTCTCTTTCCCTAAAACTCTCACTGTCTGGCTAAAATTTGCTCTGAATTATTACAAGCACTTCCTGTGTCTGTTTGACTCTTTATAATGTATCGCTTATTGTATTCCTCAATTGTAAGTCGCTTTGGAAAAAAACGTCTGCTAAACGAATAAATGTAAATGTAAATGTAATCAATGCAAGAGACTCGAGAAAGGAGTGGATGAGAGAGGCAAAACTACTGACCTGTTCATGACTTCAAGTGCAGGTCAGTTTCCTTTGTAAATAGGCTGTAGTTTTGTGTTTGTTTACTTAAGTAAGAATTAAACAGCTAGCAACTCTTAGCAGTAGCAGCCATATTAATAATTGTCTACTGTAAACTAAGTTACACTAAATTACTATCATCACTCAAAATACTGTATGATAGATAACATAATTATTAGCTACTGTAAAGTTACAGTATTTTAATTAAATTTAGCAGACAAATGTTATAAAACATTGTTTTATAATACGTTTAGAGGAGCTAGTGCAGGTAACAACACAACCCAAATTCAAACCAAAAACCATGGTTCCCTATCAGTCAGTCACGTTCGACGTAACGTCAGAGTGACTGACTAATGGGATCTCGCCGGAGAGCCCAATCACCTTGAGTGTTAACAAAACAAGCCAATGACAGTTGGCGTGCGTGTTTCGTCACGCGCACTCCGCCCTGGTGCGGGTATAAAAGGAGAGCGTGCAAACGCACATCAGCTTTCGCTGAGCCGAGCCATTGCAGTCTCCAGAGTGTCTGCAAGACAAGCAGCGTTGGTGTTACGGCGTCAGCGGAGGTCGCTATCCAGTGCTGATTCTTTCTTCAAAGAGCGGTCACGCTGCTACCTCCTCGGCGCTCAGCGCTCCTGAAAGGAGACTTTCACAAAAGAGCAATCTAAAAGAGCTCCACGAGCGACGGGCGCCTTTTAAAGATGGCTTCCCGCCGTGCGTTTCTGGATGTGGTCGTTCCTGACTTCATCTGATGGTCACGATCGCTGCCCTGCGTGCTTGGGCTTTAAGCACGCTGAGGCAGCGCCAGGATGAGTCATGTTCTCACTGCGGAACATGACCATGGCGATGTTGCGTTCCAGATGCCTCCTCGCTAGACGGGGTATCCCCTTGCTCTGCCCGTTCTAGTTCCTCCGGCCGGAGGACTACTGCTCAGGGCCAGGGTGACCTGAGGATTACAGTGAGAGCTTCCCGTCCGAGTACGCCTCGCGGGCCTCTCACTCCTCCAGCACATCGCACCGTCCTGGGGTTCCCGGATGAGTATGCGGGGTCCTCGGACAGGGCGGGGCCCAGCATCTCATTCGGTGCCCCAGCAGATGACAGGTTGTCGATCACCGCATCGGGGATGAGCTAGGTTCTGGAGAGGACGATTTGGCTGCGCTGCCTCCGCCAGGAAGAGTAGCGCGTTGCGAGTCAGATCCAGAACTGACCGCTATGCTTTTCCGGGCTGCTGAGAGCATCGGGCTGCACTATAGGCGCCCGCCTTCTCCCGAGCGCCAAGGCTGGATGATTGGTTCCTGGGGCGCAGGCCGAACGCCGGCAACCGCCTCCGGTTCCTTTCTTCCCGGAAGTGCATGAGGAGGTGACTAGGTCATGGAAGGCACCTTTTTCTGCCCGAAACAGGCCTAGTGCCTCCTCCGTCACCACCCTCGACGGCGGAGCGGCCCAAGGGTATGTGGAGGTCCCCCAGTCGAGCGCCATTGCTATGCAGCTCTGCCCGCAGGGCGCTGCCGCCTGGAGGGTAATCCACGCCTTCCGTCCAGGGCCTGTAAGTTCTCGCCGCTTTAACGGCCAAGGCTTACGGTGCTGCTGGACAGGCCGCTCCGCCCTGCACGCCATGGCCCTCCTGCAGGTCCACCAGGCCAAGGCATTAAAACAGTTGCACGAGGGTGATGCTGACCCAGGTGTGATGCAGGAACTGCGCACAGCGACGGACCTCGCACTAAGGGCGAAAGTCACGCGCGGGCCCTGGGTCAGACGATGTCCACATTAGTGGTCCAGGAGCGCCACCTGTGGCTGACCTTGGCGGATATGAGGGAGTCCGACAAGCACCGCTTCCTGGACTCCCGATCTCCCAGGCCGGCCTATTCGGGCGCGGTGGAGGATTTTGCCCAACAGTTCTCCCGCACAGAAGCAGACGGAGGCGTTCGACACATCCTGCCCCGCGGTCCGCTGCTGTCTCCACCCCACCGCCGGCTGCAGCCCTCCGCCTGCTCGCCGCCGAGGCGCCTCCTGCTGCCTCCACCTCCGCCTCCAGCTCGGCCACAACAGCAGCCTGCACTACGGCCGCAGCGTGAGCTGGCCGCAGGAGACCGGCGCAGCCCGCCTCCGCCCCTGCCAAGCCCGTGAAGCGCCAGGGCAGGCGGCGTCCCTGAGACGGGCGACCCGGAGCCTTTGGATCCTGCTCTTCAGGAGATGGTGACTGCACCACTCCTTCCCCGGAGGAGGGCCGGTGGAGAATCTTTGTTTCCTTTTGTTCTGTTCCGCCACTGACCCCGGGTCAGTGGTACCCAAAACTTCAATAAAGAGCAGTTTCCTCCGGGTCCCAAGAGGGCGAGGATGGCAGTGTACGAGACCTCGCCTCCACACCCCGTCCCTCTCTCTTCGCCAGTGGGCAGCAGGGTCCGGTCCGAGGACGCGACGCCTTCTCCCGCATCCCTGCCCAACTATGGAGCCAGGTCAGTGTCACACCACACACTCAGACCCCACTTGAGACGCACTGCCTTTCGAGTCGGGCCCCTGTGCTCCATTTCGCTGCCCCACCGTGGGTACGTCAGTGACTCCCCTGGTCCCGCTTGCACGGTCCCTGGGGGCCTGGCTAGAGCTCCCCAGGCCGTCTCGCTGGCTCCTGAGGACCATCAGACTGGCCACGTGATTCAGTTCGCCCGGCGCCCCCAAGTTCAGGGGCATTCGGTTCACCTCAGTGTTGAGCAAGGATGCCCCTGTCTTGCGTGCAGAAGTCGCGGTCCTACTGGCGAAGGACGCGATAGAGCCGGTCCCTCCAGCCGAGATGAAGTCAGGGTTCTACAGCCCCTACTTCATCGTACCCAAGAAAGGCGGTGGGTTACGACCAATCCTGGACCTGCGCGTTCTGAATCGGGCCCTTCACAAGCTCCCGTTCAGGATGTTGACGCAGAGACGCATCTTTCAATGCGTCCGTCCCCTCGATTGGTTTGCAGCAATCGACCTGAAGGACGCCTACTTCCATGTCTCGATCCTCCCTCGACACAGACCATTTCTCCGCTTATGCGCGAGGCGAGCATACCAGCATACAAGGCCCTTCCCTTCGGGCTATCCCTGTCGCCTCGTGTCTTCACCAAGGTCGTAGAAGCCGCCCTTGTACCGTTGAGGGAAGCAGGCATTCGTATCCTCAACTACCTCGACGACTGGCTCATTCTGGCCTCACAGGGATATGGTGCTCAGTCACCTCAGCCGGTTGGGACTTCAGGTCAACCGAGAAAAGAGCAAACTCTCCCTGTGCAGAGGATCTCTTTCTCGGCATGGAGTTGGACTCGGTCAACCTCACAGCACGTCTCGGAGGAGCGTGCTCAGTCAATGCTGAGATGCCTGGAGTCTCTTCAGCGCAAGAGGGCGGTTCCACTGAAACATTTTCAGAGGCTCTGGGGCATATGGCATCCTCAGCCGCTATCACGCCGGATTGCTTCATATGAGACCGCTTCAGCGTTGGCTTCACGACCGAGTCCCGAGATGGGCATGGCGCCACGGCACGCACCGGGTCTCACTCACCCGTCCTGCCGCCGCACCTTCAGCCCATGGTCGGACCTTGCTTTCTTCGGGCAGGAGTTCCCCAGAGCAAGTATCCAGGCATGTTGTTGTTTCAACAGACGCCTCTGCCACGGGCTGGGGGCCATGTGCAACGGGCACGCAGCCGCAGGGGCTCTGGACAGGGCCCCAGCTGCAGTGGCATATCAATTGCCTCGAGTTGCTGGCAGTATGGCTTGCTCTGCGCCGCTTCAGAACGCTGCTACACGAGAAGCATATACTGGTCCGCTCGGACAACACTGCGACCGTTGCGTACATCAACCACCAAGGCGGTCACGCCCCGTCGCATGTCGCAACTCGCCCGCCATCTCCTCCTTTGGAGTCAGAAGCATCTGAGGTCGCTCGCCTGCTCATGTCCCAGGCGAGCTCAATCGCAGCCGACGAGCTCTCACGCCAGCACGCCCTTCCGGGAGAATGGCGACTCCACCCCGAGTACTCCAGCTGATTTGAGACGCCTGGGACGCTCAGGTAGACCTGTTTGCCTCCCGGACACGCCTCACTGCCAGTTGTTTTTCTCCCTGTCCGAGGGGACCCTCGGTACAGACGCACTGGCATGCAGCTGGCCTCGGGGCTCACGCAAATATGCGTTCCCCAGTGAGCCTTCTCGCACAGACCCTGTGCAAGGTCAGGGAGGACGAGGAGCAAGTCCTCTTGGTTGCGCCTTACTGGCCCAATCGGACGTGGTTCCCAGAACTGATGCTCCTCGCGACAGCCCCTCCTTGGCAAATTCCTCTGAGGAGGGATCTACTTTCTCAGAGAGGGGGCACCCTCTGGCACCCGCGCCCAGACTTGTGGAATCTCCACGTATGGTCCTTGGACGGGACGCGGAGGTTCTAAGTGGGCTACCTCCAGCGGTAGTAAACACTATCACTTCTGCCAGGGCCCTGTCTACGAGACAGGCCTACAGGCTGAAGTGGAACCTGTTCGTCGATTGGTGTTCTCCCGCCCGGAGGACCCCGTAGATGCCCGATCGCAGTCGTGCTTTCTTTCCTGCAGGATGGGTTGGAGCGAAGGCTGTCTCCTCCACCCTCAAAGTGTATGTTGCCGCTATTGCCGCACATCACGATGCAGTAGACGGTAAGTCTCTGGGGAAACACGACCTGGTCATCAGGTTCCTCAGAGGGGCAAGGAGGCTAAATCCTCCGCTCACCTGGTACCCTCTTGGGATCTCCCTCGGTCCTGTCGGCCTTGAGGGGGCCCCTTGAGCCTCTGCAGTCAGTAGAGCTTAAGTTTCTGTCTTTGAAGACAGTGCTCCTCTCGGCATTGGCCACAGTCAAGAGGGTAGGGACCTGCAAGCATTTTCGGTCGACGATTCGTGCCTAGAATTCGGGCCGGCTGACTCTCACGTTGTCCTGAGACCCCGGCCTGGATATGTGCTCAAAGTTCCCACCATGCCCTTCAGGGACCAGGTGGTGAACTTGCAAGCGCTGCCCCGGGAGGAGGCAGACCCAGCCATTGCTCTGCTCTGTCCCGTTCGTGCCTTGCGCATCTATGTGGACCGCACGCAGAGCTTCAGGACCTCAGACCAGCTCTTTGTCTGCTTCGGAGGACAGCAGAAGGGAAGAGCTGTCTCCAAACAAAGACTCGCCCACTGGATAGTGGAGGCTATAGTCTTGGCCTATCAGGCCCGGGCGCTTACCGTGCCCCCCTTGGTGTGAGAGCACACTCTACGAGGCGTTGCTTCCTCTTGGGCTCTGGCACGGCGCCTCAATAGCAGACATTTGTAAAGCTGCCGGCTGGGCGACACCTAATACGTTTGCGAGGTTTTACAATCTCCGTATAGAGCCAGTGTCCTCCCGTGTACTTGTCTCGGATGGCCAGTAACACTGGGAACCCGCTCGGTGTCAATCACGCTTGCTGCGCCATTCCCCACGGACCGGATACGCGGCGCTTTGTTGCTTCTCAGTTCAGTTCCCCACGGCGAACCCTGTTGAAGTTCCTCCCGCACCCTCGGCAGTCAGGTGTGGCGGAGCACCAGACGCCAGGTCCAGTACTCGTGACGTTGCCCAAGGTCAACCCCTGTGCTGGGCCAGGTGCCCATGTGTAGTGATTCCCTTTGGTGATCCCACATGTGTATTCTTCCATGGGCTCCCCTTGGTGAGCCCGTGTCTTCCTGGCAGAACCTCTGCCTCTGCTGTGTAGCTATCTCACCCCAGGCGGGCTGGGTCTACCTCAGAGACTCCCGTATGTGGTACTGCCCTTGGCCAGTCCATGTGTAATCTCCACATGATACCTCCTTATGCGGATGTGGCTCCAGTGGCGTTTCCCCTACTTGGGGTATGCTTTCCCAGTGTTATTCTACCCACTGGGCGGAACAGCAGTGCGGTTATCTCTGCCTAAACCCTGTCCTATCTTCCATCCCAGCTGGTGTGGGGACTTGCCGCTTCTGCAGAGCACTGGAGGTCAGCAATAGTGGCGTTTTCAGGGGATCCATTAGTCAGTCACTCTGACGTTACGTCGAACGTGACTGACTGATAGGGAAAGTCTCAGTTACTGCGTAACCCCGTTCCCTGAAGGAGGGAACGGAGACGTAACGCCGTCCGCCATAGTTGCTGTACCACCGCTGTACGGCCGGGCACAGTCTCGGCTCCTCAGCGAAAAACTGATGTGCGTTTGCACGCTCTCCTTTATACCCGCATGGGCGGAGGCGCGCGAAAACACGCACGCCAACTGTCATTGGCTTGTTTTGTTAACACTGAAGGTGATTGGGCTCTCCGGCGAGATCCCATTAGTCAGTCACTCTGACGTTACGTCTCCGTTCCCCTCCTTCAGGGAACGGGGTTACAAGTAACCGAGACGTTACTAGTTAAACCATGGTAACAACAAATTAACCATGGTTTTGCTACACTGACCCTAGTCTAACCATCAAATATGTAGTAAAACTACGGTTGTAAATTAAAACTGATTGTAATCAATCTGACACAAAAAAAAAAAACTTTTACTGTAATAAACCATCTTGGTAAGAGAAAAAATATGACTCATGATAATGCAATAACATGTACAGTATTAGGATATGATTTTTCTTTAAAGATATTGTCATGATGTAATTATTATTGTACTAACTTTGACATTTAGAAAGTATTGTTTCGTTAAATCTATAGTAATTAAGTCATTATAAAATAGAACAACAACACATAATATTGGTCATAATAATACTAATTAATTATATGTTACATTTATATAGCCTTGCGCTTTTCTAGACACTTAAAGCACTTTACAATGTGAGGGGGTATCTTATAATGTGAAACTTTAAATTTAACTCAAATAAAGTTGTGTTTTTGCAAACAGAATACAATGAGGTTGTTGTTTTGCAACAAGGTGGAGACAATTCTGTTCATAACAGTAGATGGCTGATGGGAAAAGTGACAGGTACAAGAAAAGAAAATTATTGAACAAAGTAAAAAAACAAAGTGAGATGTAGAGAGATATAATGGAAAATTAAGAGACTGAAAAGGAAAGTTAAAGGGAAGGTGCAGTTCAATGGAGGACCTTTAATTATTTTGCATGGCCCCAGACTAAGGTTTTAAACTTTTTTTTTAAACGTGATGGCCATACAAAAAAAAAGGGTTATCCGTGGTTTCAGAAATTGTTGTGGGTGTATGGGATGGCCTAGAGGAGTGTAAAATTTCCTTTGCCTGAAATTTTGTCCCAGTCCTGCCCTGTTCTACGTGATGGTTGGTTAGTCATGATACATTCATTAGTAAACAATATTAAATGCAAGTTATTTTGTATTAAGTACATGTCAGAGCACATGCTTATTTACTTTAACTTGAATAAACAAGTGTAGTCACGATCAGCACTGGAGCTCCTCAGGGCTGTGTTCTCTCCCCATTGCACTTACAACCTTACACGAATGACTGCACATCTAAAGACCCCTCTGTCAAGCTCCTGAAGTTTGCAGATGACACCACACTGATCGGCCTCATTTAGGATGGTGACGATTCTGCTTACAGACAGGAGGTTAAGGAGATGGCTGTCTGGTGCAGTCTTAACAAACTGGAGCTTAACACGCTCAAAACCCTGCTCTCCCCGCAATCACCATCATGAACAGCACTGTGACTGCAGTGGATTCATTCAGATTCCTGGGCGCCACGATTTCTCAGGACCTGAAAAGTGGGACAATCACATTGAGTCTATGGTGAAAAACGCCCAGCAGAGGCTGCACTTCCTTCGCCAGCTGAGGAAGTTCAGCCTGCCAGGAGCTGCTGAAACAGTTCTACTCAGCCATCATTGAATCCGTCCTCTGCATGTCAATAACTGTCTGGTTCAGCTCAGCTACCAAATCTGACCTCAGAAGACTATGGAAGGTAGTCCTGACTGCTGAGCGAATCATTGGTACAACCCTCCCCACTCTCCAAGAACTGTACTTATCCAGAGAGAGCAAAAGGGCTGGCAAAATCACTCTGGACCACTCACATCCAGCACACTCCCTCTTTGAACTTTTACCGTCTGGCCGACTCTACAGAGCTTTGAGCACCAGAACGACCAGACACAGAAATAGTTTCTTTCCCCCAGTAATCCATCTCATGAACACTTGACATTAAATGTGGAACACACAACACTATTATACAATTATTTATCCACCACACATACTTATTTTTTTGTTTCAAATTTACACATGTCAGACCCCACACATATCTGTATTGTATATTGTGTTTTTGCTATTTTGTACATTGCCTATTTGTATATTGTTATTTTGTTATCTGTGTCCTGTCCAGTTGATGTCATTCTGTTGCACTTTGGAGCTTCTGTCACAAATTCCTTGTATGTATAAATATACCTGGCCAATAAAGCTCATTCTGATTCTGATTCTGATAAATAACATTTTAGCTGTTTTGGATAGGCACTTTTCATATGCTCACAATGCATTGTGATTTTATTATTTGTGAAGGATTGGATGCTTCCTTAGTATGTGGCTTAATACAAGGCATCTTAGAAGGCAGCATAATCACAACACTTCACTCATAGGAGCGATTATTATTTTACAATTCAAGATTTCTGGATCCATTAAAAGCATGAGCTCTTTTCATGAAATAGCCTTTTATTAGCTGCCATATTGCTTCAGTGAACAGTAAAGTGGAACGGATCCTGACTGGGACCTGGCCGACATTTGCTGATCTCACAGTGGTCCTGAACCCTTTCTAATTCATCTCTCTGGTGATGAGAAGCTCATGTCCTCGGGGTGGCCACTCTTTAGCAGGTGACTAATCACAGAACGCTATCGATTGGGGTTCAAGAGAGGCTTTCGTCTCTTCAAGGCTGACTGGTTCCTGCTTCACAGGACTCATTCTACCCTCTCCTTCATATTGGCTTGCCATATTGGCTTAAACCCTAATTTCTTCACATGGCCACAGCATGTATCATTAACTGAATCTGTCATCAGCTAATTCAGAATGTGGCCCCCTGCCAAGTGGCCACGAATGCTATTAGCTCTCGAGTAAAACATCTGGCCTCTTTGCTAAGTTCTTAAGAGGAATGTGTGTGTGCATGATTGTTTCTCTAATGAAAAGGCCACTGCAACAGAATTCTCAAAAAGAGGAAATTCTGTCATAATGCACTCACTGTAATGCCATTCCAAAATCTGTATGACTTACTTTCTTCCCTACAAAACAGAAGACTGCACTTTCCAAAGTAATTATAATGAATGTAGGCTGAAGCTTAAAATAAATCACCATAAAGATACTATAAAAGTTTTATCAAAGTCATCCATGACTTCTGCAAATAAACAAAAAGGCCAAAAAAAATTCTGCAAAACTGATTTTTACTCATTCACCACTTTCGATTTAGAAGGCCTGCAGCCACTACAACTGGACCTTTTAGTCATTTATGTGAACCTGAGAACCGAATCAGTTTTGTGAACAGATCATTCAGCACAGTTGTATTGTATTAAAAGTGCAGAAACCTTTCTTTTTTGTTTGTTTGTTGTTATTGTTTCGCAGTTTTACTATAAATACCATGGTTAAACTATGATTTCACAACTATGGTTAATTTAACTCTAGTAGCCATGTTTTTTTTTTTAGGGGGGGCGTTGTAGTAAAGCCATGGGTAATTTTTGTTATGGATCATATGAAAATGATCCCTAATAAAAGAAAGAAAGAAATTACATAATCCCAAGATCCATTCTATACATGAAGGGCCAGGTTTACTAAACAGGGCAAAATAGCACGAGAACACAAGCCCAAAACAGAGCCAATGGGCGTGGAAATTTATGCAGGTGATTTACTAACAAAACATAAATTAAAATAACACAGATGCAACATCTTATTTACATATCGACCAACGCAATAAACCAAGCGCAGTGTAAATTAGTTTTAGGCTAGTTGCGAATAAACAATAAAGAAATAGAGAAGCCACAGTACATTGAAAATAACTGGAGGCTAGAAAATGAAGATTTGTTAGAAGTTTTGATAGACCTGGTATTGCGTAACTCCTTGTTGAGGGTTCCAAGTCATCTTTTATTTCCTGAAGCAAATTCAAAATAGCATGGCTTGGCAAAAGATATGTTCGGATAATGTGTTCTTTCCAAATAAATTAATACGTTTAGAAAAATCCTCTCCCTTCTACCACACACGCTCTGTTCTCTGTGGTGCCTCTCCTAGCAACAACTTACAACCATTTCAAGCGCAAAATAGTTTAAGACATGCTTTTTTGGGGCGTTGAATAATGGTGCAAATGCCAGTAATTTGACTAGCTCTAACATTAGTAAATCTCGTTGTGTAATTCATTTGAATACTTTCCTACCATATATTTTGCATCTGAAAGGGAAACTCCAAGAAATGCATATTCAATAAGGTCAGGTGCAAAAATTACCGTGTCCACACCTTTTCAGCGCTAATTCATCACTGCGCGGCTTTAGTAAAACCTGACAGTACTTTTTTAACGCCAAAAGATTTCAGTCTATTTCAGTCTATAATGTGGGAAACAGAGCAGTTCTGGGGCACCATTGACTTCCATAGTATTTTTTTTCATACTATGGAAGTCAATGGTGCCCCAAAACAGCCTGGTTACAAACATTCTTCAAAATATCTCCCTTTGTGTTCAGCAGAACAAATAAATTAATAAAGGTTTGGAACTACCTGAGGGAGAGTATTACAGAATTTCCATTTTTGGGTGAACTATCCCTTAAAGAAAACAACCTAACCAAAAGAAAATCTCAAGATAGGCTCAATACAGACAGCAACTCATATAAATAGCATTCCTCTCATGTTGCTAAGCCAACAACATCAACTCTAATAAGCACACAAACACATTGCACACACAATATTGGGTAAATAGTCCATTCTCAACTACATTCAAATATATCATAGTTGCATTGATCTCACTATGCAGGTCAACATTATAGCACCTGCTTTGCTTTCTCTCAGCCTTGGGGCACAGATATCCCATTTGTTATGTCTTGTATTGATTGTATGATCTTCTTAGCCAGAAACCTTTGAGGGTATGAAAGGTCAAGGATCAGTCTTAATAATACATTACCACTACATGTCATGCACTGACAGCAGTTATATACCATGTCAATGAACCACGTCAGCCTTCTCCAAATTAAATTGTATTGTATCTGAATTTTTTTTCATTTTGAAGATGAAGTGTGTAATTTTTCAATGTACAAAAGCATACTAGCATACAAATTTTACTATATCTGCCTGCCAGATGATGCCAGCAATGTAGAAATTTTACACAATTATTTGTTTAAAGGGTAACACTTTACAATACATTTCCATTTATTAACACTGGTTAACTACATTAATCTAACTTTAACTCGGGTTAATACATGTTGTAGAAGCTTTATTGTTAGTTCATGATAACTACAACATTAGTTATTACAGTTAAATAAAATGGCTTTGGGAAAAAGCTGAACAAAAGTACACTAAGTGTAGTTATATCATAAAATATATATTGGTACACTACAAAATCCAGTTACAGCTGGTTCTAGTCAACAAATAATGCAAAATATTTTCTGTTTGGACATAATATACAAAGATTACAGATTATAATTTTTTATAAAAAATATCTGCTGGCTTGTAAAATTATCCCCCTTGCAGCATTATTTCAGAGACAGGCCGGGTTAACCTAATCTGCAGAATGTATTCTATATACAGAAGGCGGCAGGGCTATAGCTTCTCTGAAGAACCTCCGCAGAGCTTCTGAAGGAGCATGAGTAAATTACAAATGTAAAACAATCCATCTACGGACTTCTATGACAAAAGGTTGGCACTCTTCCCTTCCTACTCTTTGTCTTTTCATCTGAACCTCTCCTTCCCCTCTCTCTCTCTCTCTCTCTCTCTCTCTCTCTCTCTCTCTCTCTCTCTCCTTGATGCTTCAAATCATGCCAGGTGGGCTAAAAATAGCAGATTCGTTCTCCCTATTCAGCAGTCTTTGAGACTGGGAAGCTGGCCCTAGATTTAGGGACAGTGAGCTAACAGAGGAGAAAAATATATTTTAGCAAGCTTGGATTCAATCAACAATTGCACACTATAAATATACCTGTGACTTTCTTGTTAATCAATACACTGGTTTCTGGTTCTCACTCAATGTAAGATGCAAAAAACTGTGATGACTGTAAACAATATAATTTAAATATGATCATTTATATACACTGGGACATTTGTTTATCCTCTGCTTATTGTGTATGTTTTCCCACTGACAAAGAAATTATCAGTCTATAATTTTAATGGTAGGTTTATTTGAACAGTAAGAGACAGAATAAAAACTAATATATATATAATAATAATATAATAATAATGTTTCAAAAAAGTTATAAATTGATTTGCATTTTAATGAGTGAAATAAGTATTTGATTACCTATCAATCAGCAAGATTTCTAGCTCCCGGTGTCTTTTATACAGATAAGGAGCTGAGATTAGGAGCACTCTTAAAGGGAACGCTCCTAATCTCAGTTTGTTATACATGTAGAAAAGACACCTGTCCACAGAAGCAATCAATCAATCAGATTCCAAACTTTCCACCATGGCCAAGACCACAGAGCTGTCCGAGGATGTCAGGGACAAGATTGTAGACCTACACAAGTCTGGAATGGGCTACAAAACCATCGCCAAGCAGCTCGGTGAGAAGGTGACAACAGTTGGTGCGATTGTTCGCAAATGGAAGAAACACAAAATAACTGTCAATCTCCCTCGGTCTGGGGCTCCATGCAAGATCTCACCTCGTGGAGTTTCAATGATCACGAGAACGGTGACTACAGAACTACACGTAACCCAGAACTACACGGGAGGATCTTGTTAACGATCTCAAGGCAGCTGAGACAATAGTCACATAGAAAACAATCGGTAACACACTACGCCGTAAAGGACTGAAATCCTGCAGCGCCTGCAAGGTCCCCTTGCTCAAGAAAGCACATGTACAGGCCCGTCTGAAGTTTGTTAATGATTCAGAGGAGAACGTGTTGTGAAAGTGTTGTGATCAGATGAGATCATATTCGAGCTCTTTGGCATCAACTCAACTCGCTGTGTTTGGAGGAGGATGCTGCCTATGACCCCAAGAACACCATCCCCAAAGTCCAACATGGAGGTGGAAACATTATGCTTTGGGGGTGTTTTTCTGCTACGGGGACAGGAGATCTACACCGCATCAAAGGGATGATGGGCAGGGCCATGTACCGTCAGGGCCAGGGCATTGAAAATGGGTCGTGGATGGGTATTCCAGCATGACAATGAGCCAAAACACACAGCCAAGGCAACAAAGGAGTGGCTTAAGAAGAAACAAATTAATGTCCTGGCCTAGCCAGTCTCCAGACCTTAATCACATAGAAAATCTGTTGGAGGGAGCTGAAGGTTCGAGTTGCCAAATGTCAGCCTCAAAACCTTAATGACTTGGAGAGGATTTGCAAAGAGAAGTGGGACAAAATTCCTCCTGAGATGTGTGCAAACTACAAGAAACGTCTGACTTCTGTGATTGCCAACAAGGGTTTTGCCACCAAGTACTAAATCATGTTTTGCGAAGGGGTCAAATACTTATTTCACTCATTAAAATGCTAATCAATTTTGAAATACATTTCTCTAAAAAAATGTGTTGCTATTCTGTCCCTCACTGTTCAAAATCATCAGGGGATCAAATATTTTTCCCCACTGTATACAAAGGACATTCAAATAAATCAATAAACAAAATCCTTGTAAAATATAAACACTATGCCTGAATCTGCAATGGGTTTCTTAAAAAAAATGCCACTGATAACATTTTAAAGCTACCCTTGTCACAATGCTCCTGGAGTTTGTTTTTACTGTAAGATCATATTGATCAACCCAAATTGTGTCACATGAAACCATTTTTTTTTATTACTAGCAAAATAAAATGGACTTCCATAATTCAATGTTCACAGCAATAGCCGTAAATTTACAGTGGTGGCTCTAAATAGCAAAAACATAATCATGTCAAATAGAATTTTCTAATTGCAAGCTATTCTCTTGCCATAGATGCATGATGTGCTATCTTTGAATGAAGGGGATTCGTTCAGAAGGAGTATTGTTGTCTCTTTCCTCCTTTCATCTGATCTTTAGGGGTTTCACATTTTCACATGTCTATTCCTACAACCTCAATAATATTGACTAATCAATGGGACTTGCTGAAGACAATTTGCTTTGTTCTTTGATTATGATGAGCCTTTCAATGGGTCTTATTACTCTCTACAATTCAGCATTTTGATTTGAATCCATGCCCTTTGTTGTATTCAAGAGATTGTTTGATGTTCGATTGTTGTCTCTCATAAAAGAAACATTGATGTCGCTGAGGTGACATTTTCCCTTCAGTCAAAGCATCTGCAATTCTCAGATACTGTCAAGTGTTTTAATGATTTAATATTCAAACACAATATGTTATTTCATTCATATAAAACAAACTAAAATAGATTGGTATATTGAAATAGACTCAAGCTTAATACCTTAAAATGTATTATTGCTAATTAATTAATTATTACTTATTGTTATTTATCAAGGTTGCATTAAGCAGACTAAAAGTCACAACCAACATTGATAATAATAAGACAAGTTTCTTGAGCAGCAAATCAGTATATTATAATGATTTCTGAAGGATCATATAAAACTGTAGACTAGAGTAATGGCTTTGCCTTCACCGGAATAAAATACATTTTAAAATATGAATAAAGCACCATGGTGACATTTACTGTAGGTGAAGCAAGAAAAAGTCATTAGAGTGACGCTTCCTGAGAAGAAAACTAAACCTGAAACATTTCGTGACATTATATGAGCTGTGTTCAATCCTCATTTACTTGCTCTCCGAATATTGACAAGGGTGGCCCATTTTCTGAGCTTAAGTGATTGGTACACTAAAATGAATAACATGCAACAAATCTCTATCCTAAAATGAACATTATAGCCACCTTTCATACAAAGCTGTATGTCCTTGGCCAGAGGAAAAATGCTAAGCAGTACCTTTTTACAATAAAGCAGTCATTTTGAATAACATAAAAATTATGTTCCAGCCTTTTTTCCCTGTACAGACTGAGAGCATTGGAAGAACACGTCAGTGGAGACAATAAAATGAAAGATATTGTCCCCCGAAGCCATTTTAGCACCTTTGTGACAAAGTGACCCTTTTTAAATAAATGTGGAAAAAACAAAGTGTTCGCCTGCCAGTTTATCGTGGTCTTTAAATGGACTGAGGGGAGTGTTTCAGTCACAGCTGTCAGGAGCTGACAACAGGCATTCGCCAATTTTTCTTTCCATTACTGAAGAGGAAAGAGGACTGAGTTAAAAAAACGGCTTTCCACTGCTTCTCTTTCTTCATTTCTTTTCAATATTCTGTGCTTCAAAAGTCTTAAAATGGTCAGATTAGAGCCCTGCACGGGCCTCAAATTTAGGCCCTAGCCCGGCCCGTGTCCGACAGATTATCAGAATTACGACCCGAGTCCGACCCGAGCCCGTCTTTTTTTTTTCTCCCAAAACGGCTCATGTTTCAGCTATTAAAATAGTTCAGTTTTGCATGTAATGGCAAAGTTTAAGTTAATTTAGAAAAACGTTTGGAGCATTTTTTTGTTCATTGAATACTTTGTTTTCTTTCTTGAAGTAATGACCAAGCGGCCAGCGGCAGACCGGCAGGCTGATCATAACTTATGTTTGATCAATTTAGCCTTCTCAAATCATCACGACTTGCCAAAAATTAAATCTATAGATATATAGATCACAGACATGATAAATATATTTATAGAAAGCTTTAGATTACTACTTAACTAAATTAAATCAAAACAATTTTTTCATTATAATCATAATTTGTGATGCACTTCTCTCTATAGGCGCATCTAATGAGGAGACGGCGAGTCAGGATCATTATCTTCATCTTTGTGACACTGACACAGAAAACACTAGCGTATTAGTAAATAATTAAAATATCTCCATACTATTTCCCCCGGACACATTCATGGTAATTATTTTTGCTGGGGCGTTGTGGAAAGCTTTAGTCTATTGCATGTGTTTGAACACAGAACCCATTCAGCTGCACTGACTCTAAACACCGTCAAGCCGCTCTCAGTCATGGCAGCACGGACTCGTGTTGTTTCCACCAGAGCGCCAATTTTTTTATATAAAAATATGGAGAAACGTAAAACAGGCCTGAGGCCCGGCCCGCGTCTTAATTATGATGTGAAAATTGGCCTGAATATTGGAAAATATTCCCTAAAAAAATTGGCCCTAGATGCGTAAAAAAATCGGGGCCCCTCGGGCCCGGGCCCAAATGCAGGGCTCTATGTCAGATATTTCCTGCTTCTTCATAGCCTGATTTTTGTTTTTCAATAACTGTCCAGGTTAAAATCGTAGACCCAGATTTCCAGTTGGGTCTCAGGCGTATGATGAAAAGTCCATAAATCACATCACATAAACCAATTTGATCCTGGAGGGAGAGAAGAGAGAGCGGCTGTCTATCATGCTAATGTGTGGGAATTTTACCGGTCGGATGAGTCTCTGAACATGTTTTTCTCACTCTGGAGATTCCGTGCTCATCTATGATATAATTTGACTGAGGATTCAACAAGCCGTGGGCTTCACACAGCACAACACAATGACTCCCATCTGGCCCAGTGATGTAATAAAGGGGTGACTGTATATGTGTGTGTTTACCTTCAGTGTGATTAAATCCGATCATTACACTACTGACCTGAGTAATAAGAGATTGTGTAATATTATAAATCCCCTAATGGTTAAGCGTTTAACCTGGAATAGAGATGTAGTCCTTCCAGTGGTCCTACTGGGAAAAGGGGAGAATGATTTTGGATATCTTTAGAATTTGGAGGAACACCTTCATCTGCAATGATTTGAGGAAGCTAGTTACTCACACACTCTAAATTATGTGTAATTGGGGAAACTTTTAAAATCAGAATTTTCAGTACAGTTTTTTTTTTTTTTACTGTGCAATTTCTACATAACATAACAAACGTGGAGTAACATATAGATATTTTAAAATACTTTTTTTTGGCACAATGTGAGTAGGATGACCTTTCTCAAGATGCAACGCTGAAAACAAGTGTGAAATTACTCCTTCAGTCTGTGAGCAGCTTCTAGAACCTTGACTTCATGAAGACAAGCTGATTCAGAAATACTGGATTCAGCTTGACATTAACTAAACTTATAACCAGAGGGATCTTACAGTTCCAGTTGCTTCTAGAAAGGCTGATATTTTACTATAGACTACATTGACCCAAAATATTTGTAGTTTTTATGTTTGAATTAGCAATTTTTTTATTTTTTTTATTAGCAGATTAGCTAAATTTGCATATGAAAATACACTGTCATTCAAATAAAGAAAAT
This sequence comes from Gymnocypris eckloni scoliostomus, assembly GCA_027564155.1. Lineage (NCBI taxonomy): Eukaryota > Metazoa > Chordata > Actinopteri > Cypriniformes > Cyprinidae > Gymnocypris > Gymnocypris eckloni. Next base: position 35,892,785 of record CM050415.1, on the reverse strand, counting down.
GGGTCTGAAAATGCATTAAGGAATGAATAAATTAAGTATTTTCCACAATATTTATTGCTTTGAAGTAATGAAAAAAAGACATTCAAACCGTTACGGGACCAGAATCATTCAAAATAATTTGAATCTTTAAGTTTCATATGATTCCATCTAAATTGCCAGTTGGAGGACTGATGAGGGTTTTACACCACTAATATTTATCTTAAATACAAAAAATATTGATATTAACGAAAGTATGGGATCATATCACTCACACAGTCCTAATCTTGATTTCAAAATCGAATAAATTAGAGCAACATTGTTGTGATTAGGTGGTACGAGAATGTTCTAAGTAAACCAGATATGGTACTTGGCTTGAAGACTTTGAGAACCACTGGAGTTACTAGACAAATATAAATATTACACACTCACCAGAGACAGAATCTGAAGTCTTGACAACCTATAACAATGAAGAAAAGCTGCTCTCTTTGCTGCCGAGAACATTGTTTTTTGCCAGGGATCTTTGATTGTTACCCCCCGTGTGAATCAATGGTTTTATTGAAATTAACCTATGTTGAAAGTAGGGCAAAACTTGTTTGAAAATAAGGTGTATTTATAATGGCAAAAAAATCACAGACACACACACACACACACACACACACACACACACACACTAAATAAAAAAAAAATAAAAACAAGGTGTAATAAATGACCTTTATAAAGGTTTAGAATAGAATAGATTACAAGTCAGGATTTCCAAACATCCTTGGAGACAGAATAGTTGCCCTAATTGAAGAATCACCAACTGATGAGATCATGCTGAGCACAAACAGATAGTCATGGAACAGAGAGAATGGAATGCTATGAAAATACAAACGGAAGCACACACACACACACACACACACACACACACACACACACACACACACACACACACACACACACACACACACACACACGCAATAAACACACACAGACACACAAACACAGGCTGAGTCCAAGATACACTGATGGAGAGGCAATCCGGTCACGTCATAACCTCTGTGCAAGACAGTCATGCATGGAAATGCTCTCTCTCTCTCTCTCTCTCTCTCTCTCTCTCTCTCTGTCTCTCTCTCTCTCTCACACACACACACAACTATTCAAACAGACACACAAACACACTGAATCTGGGACGCTAGTCGTTCATCAGCTTGTACAGTCTCACAAAACTTTCCCAGGGTTTATTCACAGTAGCAAATGTTTTTACATTATATGCAATAGAAAATAGTTATTTTAAGACACTGTGACAACAGGATAAACAAATAAATCCCTTATTAACACCAGAGCCACAAATGGTTGTTTTTTTATAATACACATCTTGGCTTGTGTTGGAACACTGGTTTGTGTGGGTCCCACTGGACTTCCTCAAATCTTCCTCAACAGCTCCTGATGCTAAACAGATGTCCCAGTGGAACACGCAAGAGAACTAGAACAAGCCTAAACCTCCAAAAATACATGTCCTGAATGTTCAATTCAAATGTTATTTTCTGAAATATCAGGATGCTCAAACTACAGCAGGTGGTTCTGAGTGCTTGTACAGAAAGTCTTGTAAATACAGGAAGACAACAGCAGGATGCTATAATGTCTTCTGCCTACCATTTTTCCTACTTTAATGGTTAGTTTGCTCAAAACTGACAATTCTGTCATCATTTATTAACATTGTTTATAGCAGTTTCTGCAGCCTCTTCCATTTTTTGAATGATTCATTCTTTTAAGCATAGAAAAACACAATTACAACATTCATTATGCGTGTCTAGATCAGAAGGACATCATGTCCACATCTCTGTACACGCAGACCACCTGCTGGCATCCGTGCTGATATTTCAAGAGAACAATTGAAAAATGTTGTTTCATATTCCTTCATCCACAGACCTACCTCAGGACAACACACAACAAACAATACTGTCAAAAGGGAAAATAAAGAGCAATCACTGAAGCTTGTTTTAAACGGTGAGAATTTATTGCACAAAATGTGCCTGGAGCTCATATGGAGCACAACTGATAACTCTTGAAAACTGTTTGTAATTGCTTTTATCTAGCTGTAACAGATGTTCAAGAATTTGGACCGTGGATTATTTTCTGATGTTAAAATCTGTTCACCTGACCACGGCACACTTCTTTGTGGTAAATGGATAGATAGAGAGAGAGATAGAGAGAGAGATAGAGAGATAGAGAGAGAGAGAGAGAGAGAGAGAGAGAGAGAGAGAGAGAGAGAGAGAGAGAGAGAGAGAGAGAGAGAGAGAGAGAATACACAAAAAACATTATATATTTAATGTAATATAACTGAATTGCATTACAATACAAGCAAATATTGTCCTGGTTTGTCCCTTTAGCCTCTCCTGGTAGATGTCATAAGTCATAACTACACCATTCTATCACCAAAAAGCATATTTCTCCATTGATGGCCAAACGTACATGATATTTGCTGTGAATGGACACTTGTTTTCTGAATGACCTGAAAACGTGTACTGTTTCTGTATTTATTTAAGTTTCACAGTCCAAAACAAAAACAAAAGCAACTATTATTAGTTTTTTGGACCTCATGTACTAGACTATTTCAGCACTGGAACAAAAAAAGACAAGAAAAAGGATAAAGGAAGTACAAATAGCGATAGATATCCTGAAATGTTTTTCCCATGGCTCAGTGGTAGATTATTGTGTTAGCAGCGCAAAAGTTGTGGGTTTGATTCCCAGGAAACACACATACTGACAATACAAATGTATAGCCTGAATGCACTGTAAGTCGCTTTGGATAAAAGCGTCTGCTAAATGCATAAATGTAAGTATACATTTACATTTACAAATAAATGTATGTATGTATGTGCTTGATACAAATATTTTAGTATATTAAACTGGTATACTTACATTCTGCTAAATTGCAACAACTGCTTTTGTACTTGATGCACTTTAATTGTGCAGAAGTAGTGCTGAAGTCCAACTAAAGATATACTTAAGTAGGCTATATTTGATTGCACCAAAGTGGAACTATTGCAAGTATACTTCAGGTACACTTTAAATATCTTGCATTTAAAGGCCAATGTTATTCAAAGATTAAGCAATCCTCATTAATAGTAACATTAAAAGTGAAAAATGTGCATTGTGCACAAGTTGTACTCAAATAATGTTTAATTATAATTTTAATATCAGCAAGTCTCGAGTGATATGTCAATATGTTAATAGATTTGAAATATATAAATGTATTTTAAATATATTACTTTTTTTTACTAGGGTATTACTCACTCTAAGTACAAATCATGTTAAATACTATTTGTACTTGTAGCTATTTGCACCTCAGTATTTACAATTTTGCACCTCAAGTATAGCTTCAACAGAAGTTTTACATAGACTATATGTATATAACTTTTAGTTTTACCCTTGGTACAAAAGAAAGTTCCACGGATGTTAGAAATTCTTAATTGAACTGACGCCAAAAAAGAACCGTTATTTCTAAGTGCATATTTCAAATTGTATTTCTCCAGGTATTATGTATTATGGACCTCCTCGGCTCTCCCTCATCCTTGCCTTCGGTGTTCTTCCTTCACTCTTGTTCCACATAAACTGAAGAGTGAATCTGTGTAAGTGGCTGCAGAGTGTATTGTGCACAGTGGCTCATTCATTCCCTCACCATATTTGCGTAATCTATTTATCGCCAGTGCAGAGTCACGACGCGCTCTCTAGTGAGTCTACATTAGGAGTGAGAGTTGAGGCATGGACAGATTTACATGTTAAATGTCACTTCCATAGTAAACGTTTTTATGGGAATGTTTTTGCAGCACGCTGTGGGCCATTAGTTCCCTGCCATGACGGATGATATTCTCTATAGATTTTATTCTGTTTCCCTCCAACTGCAGAGTGAATGCACAACATGCCCAGTAATATGTGGACAACCTTAAGCTACCAGCATCCACATACAATCAAACAAACCTTCAGGTTAATTGTTCAGCTATTCACTGAATTATGAATGTGTTCTGAAAATAATGCAATCTCTGACTCCGCCCACATGTTCATTGAATTCCCATTTCTCACCCTCATGATACATTTTGGCTTGTAAACATGCTTATTTTTCCAGTAATTACAGCTTTTATTCCCCAGTAAAGAGTTTTTTTATGACTTCGCTGTTTTGGCCATTACAATTGTTTAGTCCTCTGAGGAAACATCTTGCGGTTACATGGTTCTTGGCTAAGTTTTCAATCAAAGGTAATAGCTTTTTTTCAATCTAACCTCACACTTGAATACTCATCATATGCATTTGCAGGTGTAAAAGAGTTGAGTAATTCAGCCGAGACAGAGGAAGCAAAATCTCTCACGTAGCACAGAATCATAACAAGGTTTCTGAGTGACAGGAGTGAAATGGAAATGAGTTTGGATCAATGTTTAACTTAAATGCGTCTTTCTGACAGTACTGACTTTTAAACAGCTGCAATATCAATGTCTTAAACTGCTGAGGAAGTGTCAGCAAGTGTGAATAATACATCACACACACAAGAGACAGATTTAATAAAATAGATTGGATCATTTTTGATCCCAATCTGCCATGTGTCACTCAAGATAGGCTGTGAAACCTCTATGGCCATTTAAAATTCATCACTGTCTTAGTTTTGGCATTAGAATATGCTTTCATTCACTCATTACAGTAAAATGTCAAAGATATCTATAGTTCACTTTTAATCATCTAGAGATGCAGTGGTGCAAAATATCCCCCCCAAACTCCCAATACTGTAATACAAATACTATATTGTATTATACAGTTTTGTACATGGATGAACAAAATAAAAACAACAACATAGATATCATAAACAAAAAATGTTTTTGTTTACGTTCCGGCAGAACAGACCCTAAATCTACCTTAAAAGGTAAGTAAAAGTTCAAAGATGTTCGGTTAAAAACTACATTGACTTCAAAAACATAATGCTTTGAAATAAAAAAACAAACAAACAATGTTATTATTATAAACAATTAATTAAATTATTGGTATAATATTTATATATTATTATAGAATGCAATATAACTGTGTATTTCACATATTCTTTAAATTATATAATTAATAACATAAAACATGAGAATTTTCAAGATCGTCTCCCGCACAAATATTTTGAACTTCCCATAATTGTCTTCTTCTAAAAGTCCTATTAAGAGTCATGATTTATGAGTAACAAACTCCCATTAATTTCCATTCAAAAATGACATTGCAGATTTCTTTCGACTTCCCAAAAGTGCCTGCCAAAGCCAGCAAATACATCTGAGGCAGTCAAGAAATAACAATATCACGCATAATTAGATATGGGGTATAAAGGCTCTTTGTTAGATGATTCTGTAAATGATTATTAAGACATAGTATGACATGCATACCACTTTGAAGGCATGTAATGATAGGAATAAGCAAACTTTGTTTACATTAAACATTATGATGGGTTGGGTGATTGAAAGTCTTTTGATGTCTGTTGAGTAAATAAAAGTATATTGCGTGCTAAACTTCTTTCTAGCTGTTTAATGTTGTTGGTTAAGGAATCAGTTTCCAATCCTCAAGCAGCACTTTTGTTTTTATGTAAATTAACATAATGCCAGTCATTCTGCATCTTGCAATGACACCAAAATAAGAACCAATGCGGGGAAATAAATGAAGTTATGCAAAAAGGCAGCTTTTAACCCTCTTCTTTATTACTACAGACATTTGGCTGCCATTTAAAGTCTCAGAAAGTGTGAGAATTCAGTGCAGTAATACAAAATGAATTGAATTGAATACAGTTGGAACTGTACACTTTTATTCAGCAAGGATATATATATTAAAAGTGACAGCAAATATATTTATAATGTTGAAAATATTATTTTTTTAAATAATTGTTATCCTTTTGAACTTTTTGTTCGTCAAACTATCACATTATGCAAATATATTAAGCAGCACAATAATAATAATAATTCCGTACATTTATATAGCGCTTTTCTGGGTACTCAAAGCACTTTACATAGAATGGGGGGAATCTCCTCAACCACCACCAATGTGCAGCATCCACCTGGATGATGTGACGGCAGCCATATTGCGCCAGAACGCCCACACACACACCATCTTACTGGTGGAGAGGAGACAGAGTAATGAAGCCAATCAGTGTATGGGGATGATTAGTGATGAAGCCAATCAGTGTATGGGGATGATTAGGAGGCCATGATGGTCAGAGGCTTATGGGCGAATTTGGCCAGGATGCCGAGGTCACACCTCTACTCTTTTACGAAGGACATCCTGGGATTTTTAATGACCACAGAGAGTCAGGACCTCGGTTTAACGTCTCATCCGAAAGACGGTGCTTTTGACAGAATAGTGTCCCCATCACTATACTGGGCCGTTAGGACCCACACAGACCGCAGGTGAGCACCCCCTGCTGGCCTCACTAACACCTCTTCCAACAGCAACCTAGTTTTCCCAGGAGGTCTCCCATCCAGGTACTGACCAGCTCAACCCTGCTTAGCTTCAGTGGGCAACCAGTCTTGGGCTGTAGGGTGATATGGCTGGCATTTTAAAGATGCTGATTTCATTTTCCAGCAGGATTTGGCACCTGCCCACACTGCCAAAAGCACCAAAAGTTGGTTAAATGACCATTTAAATGAGATTGCTGGCAAGCAAACTCACCAGACCTGAACCCCATAAATAATCTATGGTGTATTGTCAAGAGGAAGATGAGAAACAAGAGACTAAAAATGCTGAAGGCCACTGTCAAAGAAATCTGGGCTTCCATACCACCTCAGCAGCGCCACAAACAGATCACATCCATGCCACGCCGAATTGAGGCAGCAATTAAAGGAAAATGAGCCCCTACCAAGAATTGAGTACATATACAGTAAATGATCATACTTTCCAGAAGGCCAACAATTCACTAAAAAAATGTTATGTGGTCTTATGACGTATTCTAATTTGTTGTGATAATGAAGTGGTGGGTTGTTGTTAAATGTGAGCCAAAATCATCACAATTAAAAGAATCAAACTTAAAACTACTTCACTACTTAAACTACTTCAGTCTGTGTGCATTGAATTGATTTAATCCACAGGTTTCACAATTTGAGTTGAATTACTGAAATAAATTAACTTTTCCACGACATTCTAATTTATTGAGATGCACCTCTATATATATAGTGAGAGAGTTGCTTAGGATTTTCATGTGGGTTTCCAGGGCTTTAGTATCTGTGTGCAAGCAGACGACATTCTGCATTTGGCAGTAATCATTGAGCACAGTATCTGACAGGGTTAAAAGAACTGGACGTTCGTTGGTTATTTGTCAAAGTAAAACAGGTGTGGAGAGCTGAGCAGTGACCCACAGCAAAGTTAATACAATGCTGGCATTTATCATTGGAAAGCCAGATAACGGATATTGACGTGACCGTGTAAGACTGCTACTCAGCCTGCTTTGGAGAAGGTAATTCTAAGTTCAGGTAAGGTACTAAATCCAATTTTATTGAACTGAGCACATATAATTATGTAAGCGAGGAGGTCAGCTAATTGTTTTTTTATTTTTTAATGAATGCTGAAGAGCATGAAAAGGTAGCTTTTTTTACTATCGTTCTCTCTAGCAGTCAATGTTAATGAAGTCTTTCACATGTACTTGGGTCCAAAGTATCAGGACTTTTCAGAAACACTGTGTTGATTATTTGAGAAAATAATATTATAGGAATTAAAGCAATCTTGTTGAGAGAATAATTGCTAAGCAACAACTTCCTTGACGTGACATTGTTTTTCACAGTAACATAATAGTCAAAAGAGCAGGAGTGTGTAAAAAGACCTCAGAATTGAGAACTCATCCTCTTCACAAAACAGCTGCCGTATATGGAAGAGTGGATGCTATATACATAAGTGAAGCGCCTTCACTGATATGCTTTTTATGGAGATACTCACAAAGAGAGGTTCAAATTTACATTTGATTGCATAAGTTGATAGGAGAGACTCTATCAGCACTATTGTACACTAGAAAGAAGGGTTGACCTTTACAGTATTTGTCTGTTGGGAAAACAGTGCTTGGGTGTTTAACAGATGGTGTACTTTTCTAGTTTTCCATTAGATTGAACTGAGGAAGTACACGCTGATGTAACTGCATATGAGATCAGTCTCCACTGCAGTGTTTGTGTTTTTACTTCTGCTTCTTGAAGCTAGAATCAAAGAGTGTGCAATTATTTTCATACATTCAAATGACACCCCATTTCAAATTGATATTCATTACAGCATTTTATTGTATTTTTTTTGATTGAATATTGTCAGACTGATGACGGGATACTCATGCTTGTACTGAGCAAAAGAACAATGGCTGTAAACCACAACATAACAGAAATAAAACAATTCATCATCTAAAAATTCAGAAAACAGTCATATGGCAACATTAAAAACTAAAGCAGCAATACAAAAAGCTATTTAAAGGAGCTCAAAATAACCACTAGTGGCAGTGATACACAGTACTTGTTGGGTATCATCTGAAAATTCAAAACAGATTTATATTTAGCGTAATCACTTACATGTTCACAAGAGGCAAGATCCTCTGGTCAAGGCTAATGGTGCTATTAGTGGCTCACAATTGTAGTCGTTCACATGATTTGTAAAGGGCATACACATAAATGGTAGGAAAAAGAAGACCAATGCCAGTTCACACTGCTCACACTGTAGCCATATTTATAACGTCCCTGTGCAGCTATTTCCATTCATGCAAGTACAACTCTTATCTGCCTAAAAGGGACCAACAAGACCAACAATGTATGTCAAAATAACATCAATCTGTCAGTAAAACTTATGCCTTAACGAACCTTAAACAAATCCCTAAGTCTAACTCTATAGTTAGTATATGTTGATAATATTACTCACTATTACTAGGTAATGAATAATATTACTCATGTAAAAATACACTCTAATAAGGACACTGTATAACGTGTAGTAAAGTGAAATTTATTTACAAGGGATGCAACAGCAAATATATTAAAGATAGGGTAGTTAATTCCAGAGAGGCTAGCAATAGCAAGCTAGCTCTTGAAAGATAAAGATCCAACCCTTCCTGCAAATCACTCTTCAAAGCCACGCCTCCTCCAAAACACATTAACACACACAGGCAAAACAGAGACTAACCACCCAATAAAACGCTGTCAGATTACCTCATGTCTCCATCACCTCATGTCTCATTCTAAAACATTACAGTAAAAAGTGCAAAATAAAATAATAATATTGCCTTCCATTCTCGCGTGGTCTGCAATGGAGTAATCAATCACACTGATGATACTAATACTAGATACTTCTATACTAATAATAATAGTATAAATTATGAGTAGTTTTTAGTCAGATAACATAAAAAAAACAAGACACCTCGACGCACCTTAACATTTTCCCAATTAAACAGCAACAACGAAAGAGAACAAGAACCTTTGTTTTTATTGCTGTGTTTAGAACTACTTTAGCTGCATTTTTTATATTCAATATTCATTTTAATAAAATGTACATTTGTCCCCTGCACTTTATTCGTGCTCGAGCAGGTGTTTTCACATAGAGGTTTCTGGATTTAAATCTAGAGTTAAATTAAAAGAGACATGACCTGATGTTTAATTGATATCCAAAATGAGGAGATGTGAATATCAGGAGAGCTGAATACTCTCTTGCAGTGCATATTTCATTCGTACTCGAAGCCAGATGGCGCTCTCGCACAGAAACTTTTGACATGCAGGAAATCCCTAATATGGACAAACTCACTAAAATATAGCTGTAGCTTAGCAGAAAAAAAAAATGTGAAACGTTTTTTTATTGACGAAATGTGAAGTCAAACACATGATTGCGAAAATATATGGTTTTAATGTGTGTTTTTCAAGTTATATCCAGGTAATAAATAAACTATATGAAAAATGCTGTACTGATTGACACGTCGTTTAATATAGAAACAATAAAATATATTTCCTGAATTATTATGGGATAAAAATGGGAAAAGGTTGTTCGTAGTAGCCTTTATAAACCAATCATAAAATTGTCAGGAAAACATTGAACAAAAATATTGTAGCCCCTTGCTGCAGCTAACCATGCTTCCACAGGCTACACACAGAAATATAAACAATAGCTGTGCATCTTCACGCCGTTCTTGTAAAATAATTATAAGCTTACAAGCACACCGCTCTGCTGAGAACTCCACTTACTGGCAGCTGCGGACGTTATTGAAGGCATCCTAAAGGTGTCTGAACATGAGGGATCGTCCCGGATGAGATCGCCAGGTGAAAGGTCATCATGTGGATAATTTAATTTATGGCTAAACTAATTATTAACTAATCTTACTAATAGTTAGATTGGGCAGGCCTTCACAAAATTGCGTTTAATTACAAAAAAATTAAATACATTTCCTTGACAAAAGGGCACTTTGGGCATCAAGGGGCAGGTGCTCAAGCACCCCTCTGCACGTGCCTGGTATGGACAGCCTATCGTAGCCCATGGACCAAGGGATATGATTGGGAAAACATTTTATACACAATCTACATATGAGATACAATCTATGCATACTTAAAGTCTTAATGTATTTTACAGTGTTGCTTCTCAAGGCAATGTATCTTGTTCCAAGGTACATTGAAATAATCGTAAGAAGTCTTTTTATTTTTTGCAGCGTGTGCATGTATGCTCTCTTAATTATGCCAGGACCTCCATTTTAAACATTGCAATGACTCTATCAATAAGACAGGTGGCTCTTTTAAGTGTAAGACGGGACTATGGCTGCCATATTGAGCAATGCAATTTTTCATATTCATATATGTTTGAGTGGATCGTCTCCTCAGTCAACAGTCTCTGATTAAACAGGCCACTTAAGTTTTACAGAAAACATCCTTCTTCTCTCAGGCATCAAGGCTATAACAGAGATCATGTTCAGATATCATTCCATGGAGGTTTCAGCAAAATGGTTGTGTACACGAGACACCTAATCAAACAAATGAGTCCTTGGTTAGTGGCAGGCATGTACACATATAGGTTGTGCTCAGTGCTCAGATCACTCCTTTTTCCAAAGGCTGCCCGCATGTGAAGTTATTTCCATAAATCATGGGCTGCTCGGGATGCACCGCTGTTCAAGTCAGTGTTTAATCAGGCAAGTAATGCTGTTCCAGTTTGGAATTTGAAAGCCCCCAAGGGCAACTTTTGACACCTGTCAACATTTACAATGAGCAATTATTGCGTCACAGTTAGCATTCAATATTCGAGCATCGTTTGCGACGACTGGATTCCAGACTCATGAATAACTGTGTTGCAATTAATGGAATTAGACAATCAAACAACTTCATTATGCTGTAGGTTAATGACCAGAGACAAAATGGCAGTCTTTGGAAAATCTCTCCACCATCATGATTAGGCTGTTTTGATCGAGACATCTCAGTGACAAAATACATCAAGATGTAAGACCAAGGAAAAAATGACAGCAAAAGTAATTAGCCATCATGAGGTGCAGAGACCCAACAACACAATACGAGCACCTTGTTGGGACAAAGAGGCAGCCTGGAGAGCCAGGTTGCTGCTGTTGTGCCCTCTTGATTGTAGTCTCAAGGCCTCAACTGATGGGTGAAACCAATTTAGACCTCAGGATAATTGGCTATGCTTTCTTCTCCATCTACTTTATCAGTCTAGAAAATTGAACTGCATGGAGGGGGGTATCTGGTTTATCTTTTTTTTTTATAAATACATAAATACATTTAAAGAAAAACATTACAACATCGGTTTTTTTATATATTTTATCGGATGAGTTTGATATGATTCTTTAGGGTCTTAATGAAAAGTCTATAACATACTTTAAAAAAACTCAATGGCAATGAAAAACAACACCCTTTTTACCCTGTCAAAAACAGCTCTATTTACAGCAAGCCGCTTTGTTGCATTTCTCCTTTAAGAGATTATCGGATGCAAAATTCAGTTTTCAAGTTGTTTAAACATAAATGTGTGTTGGAAGTGTGTGTACACATCTATCCTATAATGATACAATTCCACCCAGTGTTTTTTTTTTTATCTCTATTTTAAAATCCCCTTTCTCAAATCAGGCTGTTCTGAGAGCCCTGTCAGAATGATGTAGTTCTGTGCAGACCGCTCCCACAATAGTTGATTGACAAGACCGTCTTACCTTAGACCCGTCCTGGGTAAGTTGAGTGAACTGAGTGAGCTTTAAACAGCCCGGCCACCATTTGTGTCGACTCCGGTGCAGGGGAAGACAAGAGGTCTCAGATTAAGCGATTGAGGTGCTTTATTGTTGTCATGAATGATTTGCGCAAACATAGATGCATTTAGGTAGACCAGGGGAGCATTCCCTTCAAAAAAAAAAAGTAATACACTGCGTCTTCAGTGTCTCAGATGGTGGGAGTAAATGACAACTGCTATGTTCATTATTACATCCAACACAATCCAAAACACATAAATGGCAAAAGAATGTCGGTCGGACTGTTTGGCTTGATAAGAGAAAGAGCTTTAGACTCATCAAGATAAAAAAAAAAAGTGTGGTTGTGTACACAAACTGCCAACACACATTAGTATATATATAATAAATAAAAATAAAACGTTTAGAATAGAAAAGAATAGAGAAAGCTTTAGTGTTGTAGCCTTTTATGCTTTTGTTAATTGAATAACAAATAAAAAACAAATAGATAGAATACAAATATATTAGAAAAGCTAGTGTTAATATATGAAGAGTTCATTTACAAAAACGATAACACGTTCTTTTATTGCACATTCTAAGTAATATCAATCAAACTGCAGTTGGGTTGTTTTGATCAATTAAGTAAATATAACTTAAACACATGTAATTTACAAAATTAAAGTTAATTGATTTTTTTCATATTAAAAGTTTGTTTTATAGCAAAAGCAGATAACTCCGCATTTCATTTTTTAGAGTAAAAATAGATAATCGTTTAATCTTTGTAATCTCCTCAGATGACAAAATAGATACCTGACAAACGTTGTTGTTTTGTGATCATAAACTGTATGGATGAGATTATACGCAATACACAGAGCTTTTCCCTCACCAAAAGGTTCAAGGGTTCAAGGTTCTTTTATTCGTCACATACTCAATTATACAGGATATAATCAGTAGTGAAATGTAAATCAGGACAGGTCTGCTCAATGGACAATGCAAAAAAAAAAAAGAAACATAACACAAGAGAATATATATAAATATAGGTAAGAATAAAATAAAATAAGAAAAAAATAAGGAGTAAAATGTGCAATAAAATAAAACGTGCAATACAGTATACTGTGGACTTAATAAATAATGATATGAGCAGGGGTGTGCAAGAAGAATGTGCAAACAGGTTGTACCGGGTATGTACACATTTAATTGAGTCATGTAATTGTTATGAGATATTTAGGTGATGCATAACATGATGCATTTGCAAGGCCCGTGAAAATGTTTCAGCTTTTATTTTCCTTTTTCACCCTGATGATGATATCACAACTCTGTCAGGTGGATTCTGCACACTGGTGGTGGTTGAGGAGATTCCCCCTTCTATGTAAAGCACTTTGAGTTCCCAGAAAAGCGCTATATAAATGTAACAAATTATTATTAAGTATTATTATTGTCCAATTTTGTGAGCCTATGTGAATTGTAGCCTCCATTTCCTGTTCTTCGCTGACAGGAGAGGCACACGGTGTGGTCTTCTGCTGCTGCAGCTCATCTGCTTCAGGGTTTGATGTGTTGTGTGTTCAGAGATGGTATTCTGCATACCTTGATTGTAAAGAGTGGTTATTTGAGTTACTGTTGCCTTTCTATCATCTCTAACCAGTCTGACCATTCTCCTCTGATCTCTGACACCAACAAGGCATTTTCATCCACACAACTGCCGCTCACTGGATATTTTCTCTTTTTCGGACCATTCTCTGTAAACCCTAGAGATGGTTGTGTGTGAAAATCTCAGTAGATCAGCAGTTTTTGAAATACTCAGCCCGTCTGGCACCAACAACCATTCCACGTTCACAGTCACTTAAATCCCCTTTCTTCCCCATTCTGATGCTCGGTTTGAACTTCAGCAAGTCGTCTTCACCACATCTAGATGCCTAAATGCTTGCTGCCATGTGATTGGCTGATTAGCAATTTGTGTTTCCAAGCAATTGAACAGGTGTAACTAATAAAGTGGCCAGTGAGTGTATATATATATATAATTTCCTTTTAGGCTTTCTGACCCCAAGAGTCAACTAATCACTGCAATTCTCCAGCTGTGATCCTTGGAGAGTCTTTGGCAACTAAAATATCCTCCTCACCGTGCATTAGGAAAATATAGACACATGTCCTCTTCCAGGCAGATTTGTAACATTTTTAGTTGATTGAAACCTCTTAATTATTGCCCTCATATTGGAAATAGGAATTTTCAATACTATAGCTCTTTTCTTAAAGTCGCTTTCTATTTTTTAAGCTTGTTCTGCACATCAGAAATATATTCTTAGGTTTTACTCCTTGTGATGGATGATTAAGGGAATTTGGCCTTTGTGTCTCATATTTATAATGCTGTGGAACAGGAAGTCATAGCTGCACAATTTCATACTCCTTGTCACCCCGGTGTGCTTTAAAAAAAATGTAAACATGAATGGGAATATATTTCAGAGATATTTTACTCATAAGAATTTATAATAATTGTGGCCAACATGCATTGAGAAAACAAATTATCATTAGATTTTCTCCCCACTTTCAATCGTTTTATTTCAATGAAAGGTTAGAATTGTTTTGGTCTTTTTTGAGTGAAAGCTACAGATTTATTTTCACAGCCGCTTTTGCTAATATTTACTGAGGGTGCTAATATTAGTGGAGGACACTGTATGAGTGTGTATGTATATATCTTTATCTATAAACTCTGGAATAGCCTTCCTGATAACGTTCAGACACACTCTCTCTATTTAAACCTAGATTAAAGACACATCTCTTTAGCCAAGCATTCATATAATGCATCTCATAATCTTGTACTGCAGGTATATCTGATCAAACGCACATTTTATTTTATTTGATCTTTTTATTTTTTATATTCTTTCCTAAGGAATATTCTATAGGTTCAGTATAAGTTAAGCTCTATTGAAATACAATTAATTTCCTAAACCCCAAATTACAAAAAAATATTTCCTGTTGTCACTAATTTTCTTTCAAATAAATAAACAATGAATGAATGAAACATTTGAAATCAAGCGGCTTCTTTATAACCTCACCATAAATATCTGAGGAAATGTATTAGCCTATGGGAGGTTATGGAATATCGTGTTGGGCAATGGAGGGATTTGAAGTAAAAAAGGCTAAGAACCACTGGTCTAAGGGGACACACATTTCATGTACTCATATTGCCTTTCTAATAGCTGCTGGATATTGGGGAGTATAGGCTTAACAAAACGCCTTGGAAATTTGTGGTGTAACTATATATA
This sequence comes from Gymnocypris eckloni scoliostomus, assembly GCA_027564155.1. NCBI lineage: Eukaryota > Metazoa > Chordata > Actinopteri > Cypriniformes > Cyprinidae > Gymnocypris > Gymnocypris eckloni. The sequence goes on along the minus strand of CM050415.1, from coordinate 35,877,406 downwards.
ATGAGATATACACAATAGAAGATCTTTATCTAATTAACATAAAATCCATACTAGGGCCATTCCCAGCCAAACTGCATCTAATTCAGTGCTGAACACACATACTGTACACATTGCATTTACTATTGTAAGTGTATCTGGTTGTCATAACAAACAGTTGTTAATCCTGCAAGACCAAAATGAATCATCAGTAGTAGTCACAGCGCTACACATCCATATCTCCCAAGAACAAGCAGTACCTGCCTTGGAAGGTGATGTCCTTAAACTGGGACACTCAAACTTATTCAAAATCCCATCTAATGTTTGCTTCTACTGTGAAATATTGCATATATTAGAATCAAAACTCTTCCCTTTGTCTTCTACAAGGTACGTACATTATCCATCACTTAAACACCCACTTCACTGAATAATCTACTTTGTGTATTTGACTGTACTATTACTCTTCATCAGTAAACCTTGTAATGCCCCAGTGTAACTTGAAAGCACCCTTTCGCGTCTTTTTTAATATCCCTTTCTTTGTACCATCTAAAAGGATCAAGAAATTTGCTCACCTGGTGTCTCCTTGAGAACCAGTGGTGCAGTCTACATTATACACAGATACACGTCGAATACCCACTAGGAAAGGTCAAGGATTTGCGAATGGCCACTTAGAAAGTATGCGGATACGTAACAAGATCGTTTTGTGACATCCTTTCACAAGTTCATTCATAAATTCACACAGTCTGTTTTGTGAAGCACCGTCTTTCTGATAATCACGCCGTATTTCTGTTGACAACTATTGCTAAGCTTGAAATTAACTAAGAAAGGAGATATGACCATATATGACATATTGACAAAATATGTATAACCTGAATGCAGTGTAAGTCACTTTGGATAAAAGCATCTGCTAAATGCATACATGTAAATGTAAATATGAAACAAACTATGCTACACCCTTTCAGTGTTTTTGTAAGCCTGCCTCTGAAGCTATTGCTGCTTCGGGTGACACACTACAAACAGATGACATGAACATTAACATTGTAGAAATGAAAGAAAATGAGCCAGAGGGCTGATAACTGTCCAACGCGGTACAGAAAACGAGGCAGATGCTATCGTAACGTTACCTGGTACGTGGTAGAGTATACGTTGTCATTAACTTAACTGTAACAGCAGGGGATTGTTGGCTTATAAGAACAATGAGTGATTTCATTGCATGATTTTGCTCTATTTCGTCAACTAAAATAGTTTCAAATAAACTCACAACTGAGCTGCTGCACATCTCCATTCAAACACAACGTTGTTTCATTTATGAATGAATCTGCGCTTAAACGAATCTAGTGAGTCAATTAAATTACTCATTCATAAAGACAGTCACTGCCTGAGTCCCAATGTACATACTATCCATCCTAAATGTGAAATTAGTAATTTTAAATACTATTTGTGGCAGATAGGGTGGACAGTACGCACATTGGGATGCGGCTGATTCCCAAATCAGCCGTTTGAACAAATCAATTGAATTAATGATTTAGTGATAAAATCAGTAACTTGCCGTCCACATAATGGCAGTCTTATTTTCATTTTTAAAGTATAATTTCAGTTATTTAAATCATTGAATATTTCTATATCCCAAATGTTATATTTAACACATTAATCAAGTTGACTGCACTCATGCCACCTCTGAGCCTCGTTAAATCTCTGTAAATACATACAAGCCACTTGTGTGTTCTTCTGTGCCACTTCTGTAGTGCAAATACATTTTGTTAATAAGGATTTTATTTGATCGGTAATCTATTCTTCTTATTGCATTGTTTTAATTAGACAAAAAAAGTTTATAAAAATACACTTTTGAATTTGACATGAAAGGTAACACTTCAAATAAATTTAAAAAAAAATGCCCATGGAAATCACTTTAAGGAGTCTAATATTACTTCATAATGGGAAGGCTGATTTTTGTTATTGAGGAGAAGGTGCTCCTGAATTAATTTTACTGTGCCTCTTTTTAATTTTTAGGAGCACAAGAGCTCCTAAAAATAAAAGTAAGTCTAGAGCCCTGTTTAGTGAGTGTGGTGATGCTTATGTGAGGCTGCTCTGCTACGGGTGAGTATGAGGCTGGCAAGGAAAAAATCACTGTATACTCAGTACAAAAAACTAGACTACACCACTGTTGAGAACCCACTGATTGCGACAGCACTTTCAAAACATCTTTGTATTTTCAAAAATGCCTTTTGCTGTGAAAGACCAAGAAAAGATTTTCCTCACCTTATGTCTCCTTGATTGTAATTGCAAGCGATTGATTCCAGCAACACTTTCAAAACAGATGATAAATAACTGAAAGGATTTAAAAGATAAGAGTGTGAGGTTTTCCCAAACTCGCACCTAGTGTCTGAATACAATATCTGGTTGTACACAATTCCCAGAGTAACACCGTAAAAAATAACCATAATGTCAGCAACCAGCATTGTTATAATAAACTAACAGGTGCAATGGCATCAAATTGTTTATCTCCTTTGCAAAGGTATATTTTCTATCTGGAACAAGGGCACATTATTTTCTCTCAGCTTAAGGGAAGTATAAAGGCAGACAATAGAGACAGAATACACTGAAGCACAGAGTACTTAATCTGACACACTCACACTCAGGAGGCCAGAACAAGATCCAATGCAACATGATTTGTGTCACAGAACACAAAGCAGACACTTAGAGACAATGGCGAGTTAACTTACAGACAAATACAAGTGTAGTTACTAACTGCAGTGTATATTTCCCTGCACTGACTACATTGTTAACACCTGATCTCCAAAAGGAATTATGCAAAACAGGCTGAAAATGTGGCCAAAAATCTAGAGGGATTATGCATCCCATGAGTTAGATTTATAGCAACCAGGCAAACGTTTCACAATCATACAGTCTAAAAAAATATATGTGCACAAATATAAAAATTGTGGCCAATACTGACAAGATGACAATTTTTGTGATGTACCAAAATGTTTGGCAACCAAAAAATGTCAAATTAAGCAGAGTAAATCTTCAGTTGAACCAAAATCATTGACATAACTTCTTAGATGACACATTTTGACTGTCATTGTTTATTTTGTGCATACAATGTGGAGAAGCTACTACAGGATAACATTTTAGGATAGTGGACTCATTTCACTGTTACAACAAATTATGGTAAAGTAGCAATACAGAAAATTCGGCTGAAATATTGAATGTTGCCGAAGAACGTGAGTAAGACTGGTTTAATTTATGACCTGAGAACAACACCCTGAAGAGTCCATTTATTCCAATTAAATTACAGAAACTCTTTTTATAAAAAAATTTTGGCTAAATAAAAATGTTTGTTTTGGTTTAGGTGTGTAAATAAAAATTATTTGGATTAAAGCATCACAATATTAAAATGTTTAGAAATATTAGATTACGCAGATTAAGTTTAACATTATTGTTAAAGCAATTGATAGGATTCTTAAAGATTAACGGAAGTGAGCATTAAATGAGAGTAAAAGTAAATATTAATATTAAAAAAATATATGTATGCAGGAAATGAGCTTGCACTTCTAATGTCACAATGTACAGGAACACAAGTCTGTAATTTATCTAAAACGTTGAGCTATTACATTTTATTAAATATGCAATGTTCAATAAATAAATAAATAAAACTAATATGCTAAAACAAAACAAAAAAAACGCATGATTGAATTGTTCACAATCTGATTACTGTTAAGCATTTAGAAACAGAACTATAATTATTTAAGAAAAACACAGGATGGCTTTCCGTTTCATGTCCACTTTAAATCTAATTTAAAAATATAATGTCAGCCAATAACCAATAATGGTACAGGACTACTATCATGATTCCCATTGAATTCCTCATGTCTATAGCACTCTCATACTTTACAGAAATATATGGGATGTAATCTTCCAATAACCCCAGGTCCTCTCCAGCCTAGCAGCACCCCAGCCCCACATAGCCTCCAGCAGGTAATTGTCAGATTACAGGTGAATTCATCTTGTCAGAAGATGATGGACAGATGGGGGTGATCAGGCCGGCACCATTGATTTTGCAATTTGTAACGTTGCACTAGTGTACCTGAGCGCTGTCTCGCATCTCCACCAAGCTGAATGGTTAATTTACACAGGCCAGACCAGAATGAGAGGGGGGCAAAGATACAGACATGCTCATTCATCTCATACACGCCTACTGGACAGGCGAATTAAAGCCTTAGGACAGAACAGGACATGACATGTCTAGGTCATCTTGGTGAGACGCCCAGTCTTGGTGATGTACTGCGACCGAGGACAGAGTCATCAGCAATCTTTTTCATCCTCTCATTCATCATGAATTTCTGGCACTCGCTTCTGGTTAGCATGCTATGCTATGCTATGGAATAGCAGAGCCATGCACTACACACTGCTTCGTAGATTTATTGGGTGATGGAAGGAGAGTGGATCTTTCGTCAGTTTAGACCTGCCAGCACACTCGACCTGATGGATCCGCTAGCCTTGAGCAACCGGATACGTTTTTGTTGGTTTGGACACAGCATTCCCACAAGCTATTGCAAGTCTGTGTATATACTCAGGACAGATAAAAACTCCTAGTAATAATCCCACTTGAATAAAACTCCCACTAAAATGTATACAGAATACATTATTAAAATACAAAATACATGAAGGTAGTACAGAAGTAGTGTTGTTGTTGTTCAAAACCAAAGGCTCTGTTGTTTCTTTTGTCATATTACTTGTTTAAATATCAATACAATAAATATTCAGGTGGCCAATACAGTTTTGTGAAAATTATCAAAAATGCTGGCGATGGCAGGCAACTTTTAAAAGTGTTAATAATGTTCTCTAATGATAGCACAGAAACAATATTTATTCCTCATTCATGGACATTTTTTCTAAAGCTATTCAGTAGGACATTATAAAAACATTTAGAACAAATGTTCAGAACCATAATATGCCACCCTGACTACTTTAAGAAGCACATCTTTATGTTTATATACTTAAAAAATATATATACATTTCAAGATATATTTAGCTAGCGAGAAAAGATTCTGGCGAGTTGTGTGCTACATGCCGCTTTGTAGATTTATTAGGTGAGTGGATCTTTTGACAGTTTTACGACTAAACCTGCCAGCACACTCTACCTGATGGATCCAATGCATTTTTGTGGGCCTGGACATTTTTAGCACACAGGCTAGCACAGTCAGTCTTACTCAGAAATGATAATAATCCCTGGCAAAAGCAGAGATAATTACATACGCCGGTCTGGAAATTATCTCGAGGGGTCTCCGGTGCTAGTGCTGCCATGCTAATTTACTCAATAATCAATCAAGGGCTTTGGGTCTGACATTTTACTGATTCATCGCCACCTCCTTTGCTACCCCTTGCAGTCTCCTGCCCCTGAAATATTTTTACTTAACCCCCACTTGCTTCCTCCGTGCCAGACTGGTCTCTGTGGTATTATGTGAGCAGATGTGCGGAGTGTTTTTGGCTGACAGTTAGACAGCAGCTTTGGCTTCCACATCTATCATTCTCCCACAGCCTCCCATGCATGGGTTAGGACCGCCACCACAACAGGATTAATTCACATACTGCACTTAAACCCTCACAAAATTATATCATTCACTATTTCCCCTTCCTTCACTCAGTCTAGTTCATTTGCAGTCCAATTCAGCTTTCCTTGTTTGTCAGAGGACACTTGAGATGATCACATTTAATATGACATCTGAGATGGTGGTTTCACAGAAGTCACTGAAGAACAGTAGCACTTCCATTTTGTTTACACAAGCTGAGAATCTTAGCTGGAGAGATGCTGACCAAAAAAAGAAAGGAATAAACACTGTGTCAAAGTGATGGTATGGTAGCTAAATTAATCAGTGTACTGTGTAGTTATACATTTAAGTACTGAGTAATATTTGTCAACAACTTTCTTTTCAGGGGGGGGGCTTGTAAAAAAATTACTATAAAAAAATGAATCACAGTTTCCACAAAAATACTGAGCACAACAGCTTTCTTTAACATTGATGACAGAATTATTTTTTTAACACACTGAGACTGGAGTAATTTAGTAGATTCAAACAAAAAAAAATATTTTTAATTTACGAATAATCCTTTTTTTTACTGTATATTTTTAATAAAACAAATTAATCCTTGGATGAGCATGAGAGATACATTTCAAAGATATTTAAAAAAAGACAAAAATCCAACCTAATGTCATCATTAGCTATTTGTGTAATATCCCACTTGAATTTACACAGAATGCATAATTATTACAACACAATACATGTGTTACAATACAATAACTGTATCATTAAATACATATATCACTTGTTAAATTATGCTCAAAGATTAACTAAATTGAATCTCATTTGCTTTACTTTCTTCATAAAACTCTAGAGAAGCCGAACAAGCAATTTTAAGTTTGACTGCTAAAGGTTTAATTCAATCTTCTAGTACACATCTACCACCCCTGATACTTCAAGAATGATATTTATATACTTGATTGTTAATAATGCATAGTATTATTTTATGAGTTGAAAATGGAGCTAAGAATCACATTCAAGATATATTTAACCAGCAAGATGAGATGTGATCCGCAGCCTGTGGCGTCTACAGCTGAGGCGCTCTGTCCTGCCCTGGGACTTCATTACTCCACCTCTCACAATCCTGACACTCGAAATATTGGGAGGAGCTTTCAGGTGAATATTGCATGAGGAGACATATCACAGAAGCCTGGGTAAATATGAGGACAACTCAAAACACAGGCAGTTTTCAGAGGAAAGGATAAATATATCTTGTGATAGAGAAGAATAAAGAGGGTAAACAAAATCTTGTCGAAGGGATGACATAAAAGGGGGTCTTTAATTTGCCTTTTTTTGAACGATTATATTAATATTTTGTTCAATTTTTCCATTTAAAAACCTAAAGAGATTTTAATATTAGTGCTCGATTACAACGAGAATTCTGGAAATGTTGGGATGTTTTTAAAATTAAAATAATTTAAAATCGCATGAGCCAATATTTTATTCACAATAGAACATAGACAACATAAATGTTTAAACTTAGAAATTGTAACATTTTATGCACAAAAGGAGCTCATTTCAAATTTGATGCCTGGTACAGGTCTCAAAAAAGTTGGCCCGAGGCCAAGAAAGGGCTGAAAATGCAAATCAATTTTGAAAATATTCAGCTGGGAGAATTTTAATGCTACTTTACATTAAAGGGGTCATATGATGCAATTTCAAGTTTTGCTTTCTCTTTGGAGTGTAACAAGCTGATTATGCATAAATAAGATCCCTGAAGTTGCAAAAACTAAAGTCTTAAAACCAAAGAGATATTCTTTATCAAAGTTAAGACTCGTCCACGCCCTCCTAAAACGGCTCATTCAAACATGCCCCCACATGTCTACGTCATGGTGTGGAAATATTTGCTTAATGCTGCACCAAATTTGCACGCGAGGAAAGAAGGCGTGGTTTCAGTAACCGCAGTAGTGTTGAAGCAGCCATGTCAGGAAGACACTGTGTGTTTCAATGTGAAAGAAAAAGCACTTTATTTGGCCTTCTGAAAGTAGATGCATTTAGGAATCATTAAGATTTCTTACAACAGAACAACAATGCATTTTATGGACAGTTTTGTGAATCTAGGAGAAGAGGTAATTCTGACTTTGCTCTGACAATCTGGCGCTTCTAAATCAGCAACTGTGTGTTTTGTTATTAGTTTAAGTATTTGCTATTGACTGCTTAAATTAGGAGTTTTGCTCATTGTGTGTGTGTGGGGGGGGGTCTGTGTGTGTGTGTGTGTGTGAGAGAGAGAGAGTCACAGTGCAGCGTCATGTGTGTGTGTATTTGTGTGTTTTTGTGTACTCTCGTGTGTGAGAGAGGGAGACGGTCACACAACCACGGGTTGTGAACTGCAAACACATACGAGCTTCATGCTGCATTCCAGGCAGGTTTTTGAGACCGTAAGTCACAACTTCAAACCACATGACTCATGACTTTGCAGTGTTCCAGGTGGAGGGAAAACGGTGCATAAGGCAAGAGAAGCTGTTATACCTTTTTTTTACATTATATTGTCCTAAAGTCTATTTCTCACTGTGTACCACTTGCATAAACACCGCATCCGCAGGGGCTGCCATTGTTGTTTCGCGGCCTATGTGACATCAGAGAGCATAACTGGGAGTACATCCATTTAGTACGAGTTCACGAGTGGGAAGTCACGGATTTGACTGCCGTTTCAGTGCACTTTCACGGGTAGAAGGTTGGAAAAACATGGGTTATGGGTTGCCTTGAATGGAGCATCAGTGTCTGTCATGCGACTCTGTTCCCCTTTCAGGCTTGAACTGATGGTAAAATGAATGACTTTATATTTCATTTTGAAAGCTAAAGCTTGCAATATTGGAAAGGGGCGTTACATTTCCAACTCAGGCTTGTGTCAGTTGGCCAATCAGAGCAGACAGCGCTTGTCAGAAGACGGGACTTTGAAGAAAACGAAGCGTTTGAGAGAGGCGGGGGGTGGAGGACCTACAATAATGTACAGTATTTGAAAAATAATGTGTTTTTGAACATTAAATCATGCCAACATATTCTGTTACACCAAATACACAAAATATTGATCTTTAAAAAAACATCATATGACCCCTTTAGTACTGCTTTACTGATTTTTATAGAGAAGTCTTGCGATTCTGAAATCTTGAGGATTTCAGTCTCAGGGGCTCCCATATCTAAGCAACAGCTAATGTAGCTTAGAGTAATTTTTAAACTACTGTATGGGAGGGATTCAGAGAGAAATATATTCAGTTTACAGCAGCTGCTGTACCCATGCTTAATCAACACACCTTAGCCCCCCCAATGAACATCAGTAATATTTCATGAAGAAACAGAACGGTTTACTTGAACATGATGTTTCATTAGTAATAAAGAGGATACATTGGGTCAGAAAATATGAAAGTTGTCCTAAAGCATCTTATGAATAGCAACTAAAACAATTGACTATCAGATATAATACAAATATATTACAGAAGACACTAGAACTGCTTGTTTTATTCCTGATTCACTTAACTATCCATGAATGCAGTAAGCCGTGTGCTTTGTGGAACTTCTTATATCTCTAAAATCTGATTTTCCCCAGCTAGTGTCCAGTGTTGTGGAGTAACTAGTTACATGTAACGGAATTACATAATTTAATTACAAAATAAATGAATTGTAATTAGTTACAGATACTAAGAAAAGACGTGTAATTAAATTACAGTTACTTATGAAAATTTTATGGATTACAAAGAGGGTTCCATCTGATTTTTTTCACACACACTCCCACATTCTGTAAAGAAGGGTCTGAGGCGTGTGGATCCATTTGCAATCTCACTTTAATAAACTTAGACAGGGTCAAACAGGCAGTGATCAAACAACAGTGTCAGGAATATCAGAGGCAAGGCAGAGACGTAAACAATACCAGGCAGGAGTCAGGGCAGGCAGCAACACAATCGGAATTTCAAGGAGCAATACCACAAGGGCAGGCAGCAGAGAATTAACAGAAGTAAACAGTCCAGAGTCATACACGGGAAGATCACAGAATACAGGAATAACGCTCAGAATTTCAGCCAAAACAAGACTTAGCAATGAGTGTGAGTGTGAAGGCTGCTTAAGTAGAGCAGTAAATGAGGAACACCTGTGCAGGTGATTAGTCCAGGTACGGGGTGTATGGGAAATGGAGTCTGGGAAAGTCAGTACTCAGGTGAGGGTACCCTCCGGTGGCCGTCGGAGAGAGCCACAGAAGTCTGAGTCATGACAGAGCCCCTCCCCTGCGAGCGGCTCCGGACATGAGGGGCAGTACGACGTCGAGGTCATCCACGAGCACGAGGTGCAGGTCTATCTGGGTGAGTTTGGTGAAATTCAGTGGTTAAGGTGGGATCCAAGGTGTCATTGACATTTACCCAGGATCTCTCCTCTGGGCCATATCCTTCCCAATCGACCAGGTATTGCAACACTCATCCTCGACGTCGAGAATCCAGAATCTCTCTGACCTGGTAAGCCTCCTCGCCGTCCACAATGATGGGAGGGGTACTCTCGTCTACGGCCTCCTCTAGGAACCTCTCTCCCTCTGGACCACCGGCGGGCTTGAGCAGGGAGACGTGAAAGGTGGGTGAGATACGATAATCAGCCGGTAGATCTAAACGAAATGAAACTGGAGTGATTTGTCTGAGTATTTTGAACGGACCCACGTACCTGGGACTTAATTTCTTGCTTGGCAGCCGAAGTCTTGAGTCTCAGGTGGAGAGCCAGACCCATTGTCCAGGGGCATATTCCGGACCCTCCCTTCGCCGACGGTCCGTTTGTTCCCTGGTTCTTCGTACCGCACGTTGCAGATGTACATGAGCAGCATTCCACATGTTCTCACTCCTTCTCAACCAGTCGTTAACTGCGGGGAGTTCAAAAGGTTCTCCCAAACAGGGGAACAGGGTGGTTGAAAGCCGAGAATGCACTGGAATGGGGTTAGGCTGGTTGAAGGTTTGTGGAGCGAGTTCTGGGCGTATTCGGCCCACATCAGGAATTGACTCCAATCGCTCTGGTTTCGATGGCAGTATGATCTTAGGAAACGGATGATTTCTTGATTGAGTCTTTCCACTTGACCGTTGGACTGTGGATGATAACCTGAGGTGAGACTGACGTTGATCAGTGTTGTTGATCAACAAGTTGTTGACAGAGGGAATTCCAGACTCGTGACCTGAATTACGGACCCCGATCTGAAACAATGTCGTCTGGGAGTCCATACAAGCGAAAGACCTGATCCAATAGAACCTCAGCAGTCTCGAAAGCTGTGGGTAACTTGGGCAAGGGTATGAGACGGCATGCTTTGGAGAAGCGGTCAATGGTGGTATAGTTCTTGGAGTTGGGGAGGTCAGTGACAAAGTCAATGGCAATATGAGACCATGGGCGCTGAGGAACTGGCATGGGTTGTAATAGCCCAGCAGGTCGCTGGTCAGATGATTCGGTCATGTTGCAGGTTGGACATTGCTGGACAAATGCTATTGTGTCTGTTTGGAGTGATGGCAACCAGAAGCGTTCGGATACCAGTTGGAGAGATGCTGTAATTCCGGGGTGACCAGAGCTTGGCGAGTCATGCACAAGATGTAAGACTCGTTGGCGGAGATTGTGAGGAACATAAGTTCGATCGTTGGGGCAATTTGGTGGAATGGGATCATTGGCTTGAGCTTCGGTGATCTCAGTGAGAATATCCCATTGAACTGGGGCTACGACTAATGTAGAGGAAATAATGGATTCATTGTTCTTGTTCAGAGGGGTTGAGGAGTCATGTAATCTTGACAGTGCGTCCGCTTTGCAGTTCTTGGATCCGGGTCTATAGGTGACTTTAAATTTCGAAACGTGAGAAAAACAATGACCATCTGGCATGTCGGGGATTGAGTCGTTTGGCTGAGCGGATATATTCTAGGTTACGGTGATCTGTGAGAACAGTGAAGGGAAATTGTGCACCCTCTAACCAATGTCTCCATTCTTCAAAGGCTGCCTTCATAGCAAGCAATTCACGATCTCCAACATCATAGTTTCTCTCTGCCGAGTTCAACTTGCGTGAATAATAAGCACATGGAAACAGTTTGGGAGAATTACCCTAGCGTTGAGAGAGGATGGCTCCTATACCGGTATTGGAAGCGTCGACTTCAACTATGAACTCTTGATCTGGATCTGGGTGATGGAGAATGGGAGCTGTGGTGAAACGGTTTTTGAGCTGTTGGAAAGTGTTCTGAGCTGATGGTGACCAGTCTAAGCGCTGTCTCCCTCCCTTAAGCAGCGAGGTGAGTGGAGCTGTTATGGTGCTGAAGTTGCATATGAATCGCCTGTAGAAATTGACTAAGCCCAGAAATTGTTGCAATTCTTTCACCGTCGTGGGTTGAGGCCAATTCAGCACTGATTGTAACTTGCTGTTGTCCATAGCGACCCCGTCGGTGCTGATGATGTAACCCAGGAAGGACACTCGTTTTTGATGGAACTCACATTTCTCTTTCTTGGCGTAAAGCTGGTGCTCGATAAGACGCTTTAGACCTACCCGAACTTGGTGAATGTGTGCTTCCAGAGATTCAGAGAAAATTAGTATGTCATCGATGTAGACTATAACCCAGCGATTGAGTATAACCCGGAAGACATCATTGATGTAGGCTTGGAAGACGGATGGACTGTTGGAAAGGCTGAACGGCATAACGAGATATTCATAGTGCCCAGTGGTCATTGAAAAAGCAGTCTTCCATTCATCTCCCTCCCAAATGCGGATCAGATTATAAACACTACGGCGGTCGAGCTTAGTGAAGTACTTGGCTGTACGAAGTTGTTCTAGGGCAGCTGGAACCAGAGGCAGAGGATAACGGAACTTTACAGTGATTTCGTTGAGACTTCTGTAATCTATGCATGGTCGGAGACCCCCGTCCCTCTTTTTGACAAAAAAGAACCCAGCTGATGCAGGAGAGATGGAAGGTCTAATAAAGCCCTTAGCCAGTTCTTTATCAATGTATGCTTTCATGGCCTCAGACTCGGGTTGTGAAAGGGGGAACACTCTACCTCTTGTCGGTGTGGCTCCAGGGAGCAGGTCGATGGCGCAATCGCTGGATCGATGAGGTGGAAGTTGAGAAGCTCTAGACTTGCTGAACGCCTCAGAGAGGTCTTGGTACTCTGCTGGAAAGTCTGACATGGCTGTAATTTCTGATGATGAGGGAGATTCGGGAGTAGTTGCGTGAGGCTTGAGTTGCAGGCACTCCTTATGACAGTGATCTGAGCATTGTTGGATCTGTTTACTGGTCCAGGAGATTGTGCTTCTCCAGTCAGGGTAGCCCGAGAATGACTGGGTTCTGTGGTGAGTCAATGGCGAAGAAACGTATGGATTCGATGTGGAGAGAGCCGACTTTTAGGATGAGGTCTTGGGTGATACATTTTATCCGTCCTGTGCCCAACGGCCGTCCATCTAGCACTGCCACTGCCAGCCGGGATTCACATGAAAGAAGAGGAAGTTCGTGAAGATTGGCAAAATTAATGTCAATGAAGTTGCCCGCTGCCCCAGAGTCGATTAATGCCATTGTCTCAACCATAACATAATTATTAGTTAGGGAGATGGGTATATTTAAAGTATTTGGAGAAGCACTCACCGCTGTGGTATCTTTCATGGACGGTTGAGTAGGACAGGTGGCTCTGAGATGACCAGATAATCCGCAGTAGAGGCAGAGGTGGTTGCTCACTCTGCGTTCTCTTTCCTCTGATGACAGATGAGTTACTCTGACTTGCATGGGTTCAGATTCTAGAGCACTCGCAAAAGCGGATGTTTGAAGAGGGAAATGCCGTGAAGGACGTCGTGAACGCAGTAGATTATCGAGGCGTATGGCAAGCTCGATGAACTGCTCCAGCGTTTTCCCCTCATCACGACAAGCCAACTCAGTTTGGAGTTCAGTCGATAAGCCCTTGCGATAAAGTAGTTTTAAGGGACTGTTTTCCCAACCGGTCTGGGCTGCTAGTGTGCGGAAAGTGAGAGAGTAGTCAGATGCCGTGTCCTTGCCCTGACGGAGCGCGAGCAATTGTTCACCTGCTTATTTTCCGCCAGCCGTGTGCTCGAATACTTCTCGAAATTACCTCAGGAAGTAATTGTATGGAGGAAATTACATGCTACCTCCATCCCATACAGCAGTAGCCCAATCTAAGGCTCGACCGGTTAACAGGGAACAAATAAATGATACACGACTCTTGTCTGTGGGATATAACATCGGCTGCTGATCCATAAACAGAGAACATTGTAACAGAAATCCCTTACATTTGTCAGGTGATCCGTCGAATTTCTCAGGAAAGGATAGTCGGGGGTTTATATTCGAGCTGATGGCCTGTGGCTCTGGTGCTGGTGTTGCCACTGATGGAGCAGTCAGTTGAAGTGCTTGCAGTATCCTCACCAACTCCTCTGTAACAGACGTGAGTCGTTGAAGCTGCAGTTGGTGTGACGTTAACATGACAGCTTGAGCGGAAACTTCGGAAGTGAGTTGGTAAACGGCTGCTGGATCCACCATTGGCCAAGTCTTCTGTAAAGAAGGGTCTGAGGCTTGTGTCCATTTGCAATCTCACTTTAATAAACTTAGACAGAGTCAAACAGGCAGTGATCAAACAACAGTGTCAGGAATATCAGAGGCAAGGCAGAGACGTAAACAATACCGGGCAGGAGTCAGGGCAGGCAGCAACACAATCGGAATTTCAAGGAGCAATATCACAAGGGCAGGCAGCAGAGAATCAACAGAAGTAAACAGTCCAGAGTCATACACGCGGAGATCACAGAATACAGGAATAATGCTCAGAATGTCAGCCGGGGCAAAACAAGACTTCGCAATGAGTGTGAGTGTGAAGGCTGCTTAAGTAGAGCAGTAAATGAGGAACACCTGTGCAGGTGATTAGTCCAGGTACGGGGTGTATGGGAAATGGAGTCCGGGAAAGTCAGTACTCAGGTGAGGGTGCCCTCCGGTGGCCATCGGAGAGAGCCAGAGAAGTCTGACTCATGACACATACAGATTTAATTAATGAACTGCTCTAAAATAAGAAACACCAATGTTTCATAAGTTTATAACATGCTTTTCCAATAAGTCTTATATTTCCTATATATGGGTTTATCTATACAGTGCTCAGCGTAAATGAGTACACCCCCTTTGAAAAGTAACATTTTAAACAATATCTCAATGAACAATTTTTTTTCCAAAATGTTGACAAGTTTTATATAACATCTGTTTAACTTATAACATGAAAGTAAGGTTAATAATATAACTTAGAGAACAACATTTTCAGTTTTATTCAAATTACGGTGATGCAAATATGAGTACACCCCACTGAAAGCCAAACTGGGTGACTATTTCCCGTGACACAATATGGCGTGCACTGCAGAGGAATGGCATGCATGGGTGCCGTCCACAAAAGAAGCCTCTCCTAAAGCCCAGGCACAAAAAAAAGCCCGCCTAGAGTTTGCCAGGGCCCATACTGACAAAGATGAAGACTACTGGGACTCTATACTCTGGAGTGATGAGACCAAGATAAATGTTTTTGGAACTGATGGCTTCAAAACTGTATGGCGTCACAAAGGTGAGGAATACAAAGAAAAATGCATGGTGCCTACAGTGAAACATGGTGGTGGCAGTGTCCTTATGTGGGGCTGCATGAGTGCTGCTGGTGTCGGGGAGCTGCATTTCATTGATGGCATCATGAATTCACAAATGTACTGCTCTATACTGAAAGAGAAGATGCTACCATCACTCCATGCCCTTGGTCGTCGTGCACTTTTCCAACATGACAATGATCCTAAACACACATCTAAGGCCACTGTTGGATTTCTGAAGAAGAACAGGGTGAAAGTGATTCAGTGGCCAAGTATGTCTCCTGATCTGAACCCAATCGAACACCTATGGGGAATTCTGAAGAGACAAGTTGAGCATCACTCTCCATCCAGCATCCAATCTCTAAAAGAGGTCATTCTTGAAGAATGTAAAAAGATAGATCTGGCAAAATGTCGCCAACTTGTTCATTCCTGTCAGACTTTGTCTTCCTCTACCTTTGTCTCCTCACCCTTATATGGTCCTTCCTGTTTCCCAGTCATTATTAGTTCAGTCAGTGTCAGCCTTGTCTTGATTATGTCCCAGGTGTTTCCAGTCATGTCTCCCTATATCTAGTCTGTTCTGCCCCATGTTACTTGTGGATTATTGTTAATGTCATGTGTCCAAGCCGTAGATGTCCTTACCTGTGTTCCTGTCTCTCCTCCGTTTGTCTCTCATTAAATACCTCGTTTGTCAGAATCCTCGTCTCCTCGTTCCTGGATCCCCGTGTACCGTGACAGAATAATCCACCATACAAGAGCTACTCATCTTCCTTCACGGCGATGGAGTTCGCCGCCTGCGTCCCCCGCCCTTAGCCGGGCGGAATCTCTCCTTCATGGAGTTCGCGGAGAATTCTGCAAGCTCGCCAGCGGTGGCGGAGCTCCACGACGCGGCAATCCTCCATCTGTTTCGCTCGGGGCAAATTACCAGCGCCCTATGGATCTCCCAGACACCACAGGATTGTGTTGGAGAGGGATCTACCGGTGTCTGGGAAGTTACCGGTCCCGAGTCGAAACCAGCCCACGAGTGTCTCCGGTGGCCCGTTCAGCTCTTCTTCGTCTCCGCTGGTCCTGCGGAGCTCTTCTTCGCTGGTTCTGCCCAGCTCTTCTTCGCTGGTCCCGCCCAGCTCGTCTTTCTCGGCTGTTTCCAGCGCCGCCGCCAGCCCACGCTTCGGCGCCGCGCGAGCCAGCGCTTCCAGCGCCGCCCGCGAGCCAGCGCTTCCAGCGCCGCCCCGCGACGCGCTTCCAGCGCCACCGCGAGCCAGCGCTTAGCCGCGCCTGCTCCGAGACTGCGCCCTCCAGTGCCTGCTCCGAGACAGCGCCCTCCAGTGCCTGCTCCGAGACTGCGCCCTCCAGTGCCTGCACCTCGCCAGTGCCCTCCAGAGCCTGCACCTCGCCAGTGCCCTCCAGAGCCTGCACCTCGCCAGTGCCCTCCAGTGCCTGCACCTCGCCAGTGCCCTCCAGTGCCTGCACCTCGCCAGTGCCCTCCAGTGCCTGCACCTCGCCAGTGCCCTCCAGTGCCTGCACCTCGCCGGTGCCCTCCGGTGCCTGCACCTCGCCGGTGCCCTCCGGTGCCTGCACCTCGCCGGTGCCCTCCGGTGCCTGCACCTCGTCGGTGCCCTCCGGTGCCTGCACCTCGCCGGTGCCCTCCGGTGCCTGCACCTCGCCTGTGCCCTCCGGTGCCTGCTCCTCGTAAGTGCTCATCGATGCCTCCGCTGGTTCCGTCCAGCTCATCGATGCCTCCGCTGGTGCCGTCCAGCTCTCCAGAGCCCCGGCTGGCTCCGTCCAGCTCTCCAGAGCCCCTGCTGGTCCCGTCCAGCTCACCTGGGCCCACGCTGGTCCCGTCCAGCTCACCTGGGCCTCCGCTGGTCCCGTCCAGCTCACCTGGGCCTCCGCTGGTCCCGTCCAGCTCACCATTGCCTCCGCTGGTCCCGTCCAGCTCACCTTGGCCCACGCTGGTTCCGTCCAGCTCACCAGGGCCTCCGCTGGTCCCGTCCAGCTCACCAGGGCCTCCGCTGGTCCCGTCCAGCTCACCGTTGCCTCCGCTGGTCCCGTCCAGCTCACCTTGGCCCACGCTGGTTCCGTCCAGCTCACCAGGGCCTCCGCTGGTCCCGTCCAGCTCACCATTGCCTCCGCTGGTCCCGTCCAGCTCACCTGGGCCCACGCTGGTCCCGTCCAGCTCACCTGAGCCTCCGCTGGTCCTGTCCAGCTCACCTGGGCCCACGCTGGTCCCATCCAGCTCACCCTTAGCTCCGCTGGTCCCGTCCAGCTCAACTTTCCCTCCGCTGGCCCTGTCCAGCTCGCCTTCCACGGCTCCTGAGCGCCCCCCTGGGATGGGGAGCTTCCCCAAGAAAATTTTGGGGCTACCTCCATGGCCACCGAAGCTCCCCGATCCTCCATGGCCGCCCGAGCACCCCGCTCCGCCATGGCCGCCCGAGCACCCCGCTCCGCCATGGCCGCCCGAGCACCCCGCTCCGCCATGGCCGCCCGAGCACCCCGCTCCGCCATGGCCTCAGTTCCCAGACCCTCCGTGGCCGCCTGATCCGCCGTGGCCGCCTGAGTCCCCGGATCCGCCGTGGCCGCCTGAGTCCCGGATCCGCCCGTGGCCGCCTGAGTCCCCGGATCCGCCCGTGGCCGCCTGAGTCCCCGATCCGCCATGGGTCCCGGGCAGGCACCGCCCTGGAGGTCACCTGTCCGTTCTCCAGGTCCTTGAGGCCTCCAGAGTGCCCACCCTCCCTCCCCTTTCGATGTCAGACGGGCGCGGACGCCTTATTGGAAGGGGTAATGTCAGACTTTGTCTTCCTCTACCTTTGTCTCCTCACCCTTATATGGTCCTTCCTGTTTCCCAGTCATTATTAGTTCAGTCAGTGTCAGCCTTGTCTTGATTATGTCCCAGGTGTTTCCAGTCATGTCTCCCTATATCTAGTCTGTTCTGCCCCATGTTACTTGTGGATTATTGTTAATGTCATGTGTCCAAGCCGTAGATGTCCTTACCTGTGTTCCTGTCTCTCCTCCGTTTGTCTCTCATTAAATACCTCGTTTGTCAGAATCCTCGTCTCCTCGTTCCTGGATCCCCGTGTACCGTGACAATTCCATGCCTAGAAGACTTGGTGCTGTCATTAAAAATCATGGAGGCCATACAAAGTACTAGATTTAGTCGTTTTTGTTGTGGGATGTACTCATTTTTGCATCACACTAATTTGAGTAAACCTGAAAAATGTGTCATCTAAGTTATATTATTAACCTTACTTTCATTCAGTCTTGTCAACATTTTGGAAATGGTTTTTGTGTTCATTTAGATATTGTTTAAAATTTTACTTTTCAAAGGGGGTGTACTCATTTACGCTGAGCACTGTATGTGTTTTTTTTCTACGGCATCATTAGATTCCAATGTTTCAAGTCATAGCTATGCAATTTCAAGATTTGATTTCAAAATCAGTATCATAGCTATTAAACTATTTTTTATTATGATTTTAAATCTGTATTTAACCTCATAATGATTTTAAAGTAAGTCTGATTTTGTGGTGGCTGTGCTTCAAAGGGGACATCAGATGCCCATTTTCCATAAGTTGGTATGATTCTTTAGGTTAATCTTGAAATGGTCTCAGTGGGCGTGTAAATGAACACAGCGACTCGTTTCAGTGCATATCCCTTTGCTAATGATGCTACATGCCAATGATCACTGCTCACCCCGCCTCTCTCCTCTGTGGAAGAGCAAAGGCGATTTGCAGAAAATCATAAAAAATATAAAGTGAGAGACTTACTTCTTCTGGAGGTGCAGCTGGATCATGAACAGTGGTTGCTGATCCAACCTTTAGTTTGAACTTTTTAACAAAACTTCCCTTGAATTGTCCCTCATTCAGAAAGCAGTCTGAAGTGGCCAAGTATGGTGACCCATACTCAGAATTTGTACTCTGCATTTAACCCATCTAAAGTGCACACACACACACACACACACACACTGTGTACACACACCCGGAGCAGTGGGCAGCCATATTGTTGCGGCGCCCGGGGAGCAGTTGGGGGTTCGGTGCCTTGCTCAAGGGTCTGACCTCAGTCGTGGTATTGCGGATGGAGAGAGCGCTGGTTATTCACTACAAAATCTAAATGGCTTGATAATTGAGACTGTTTATGCTTTTGAGGGATTAAAAAAAGGAGTGCATTTTTACCATTGTAGGGTGGTTGTGTCCACACACTGCAAAGACACATTTATATGCAAATGAAGATATTTTGCATCCAAGGTCTCATTTAAAATTAAAATATTATCATATTAATTCAAGTGATGAAGGCTTTCGTAAGTCTGACAGTAATTAGTGCTTTACATGTTTGAAAACATTACAAATTTAGAAAAGTACTCAAAAAGTAATAAAATGTAGTCAGTTACTTTACTTTTATAAAGTAATTGAAAAGTTATACTACTTATTACATTTTAGTAGGGTAACTTGCAATCTGTAACCCATTACATTTCCAAAGTAACCTTCCCAACACTGCTAGTGTCTGACTTGACTGCATGTCCACCTACGCCTGCTCTTGATCATAACGCCTTGCTTCCTACACAAAGCTGTAGCAAGTCAATTGCTTTTAGGCTAAAAAATAAAAGGAAAACTGGCAAAACATTTCATATGAGTCCGCTAATGGTCCCAAGTGAAAAGATCAATGAGGATGGTCTGTAAAATATTCAGCCAGAGGCAAGTTATAGGGAGAATCTTGCTATGTTAACAGAAGTAACCTTGAAAGAAAGAAAGAAAGAAAGAAAGAAAGAAAGAAAGAAAGAAAGAAAGATGTAACTAGATTAATTATCTTCCTTGAGGAAATTATTTTTGTCTCTTAGCTGATCATTTTGCACCCCCAGAAACAGCTCAGTTTGATTTGTATTAACTACTGTGACAAAAATAGATATGACATTTTTTTCTAACAGACCTATTCATGTGATTAGTATGTCTTGAAAAGCTTTCAGTGAATCCTTCAGTGAACCAATTCGTTCAAACCCACTGATTCATTCTGGAACGAAACAATTCATTTGTTTAATTCGTTCTAAAACACAAATCAATAATTTGTTCTGAAAAAACGAGTCGATTGTGATTTAGCTTGTTTGGAATTATTTTTGTTAGCAAAGCAAAACAATTATTTTGTGTCTAAATTTATGACAAAACTATTTTGTGTCTAAAAGTAATTCACATATTTTTTGTTTAATAGGCTACAAAAACAATATGTCACACATACAACCAAAAAATAAAATGTATATAATGTCTTTAATTAATATTTATATAATATTATGTGTCTTTTTTCTTTCTTTTTCTACCTCAGGCTTTTTATTTTTACCTCAGAAATATTAATGCTACACAAATGTATAATTCTTCATTATTTGAATTGTTTTTCTCTCTCTATTTCAGCAATCAGTCACAACCAGAGCTCAAATTTCTTATAAAGCCGACTGTCAGGATTTAGCCCTGCAGTATGGAAACACAGAAATTTGCTTTCATGCTCACTTTGTGTCAACAACAACGTAATTTCATCCTGGAACATTTTTCATTTGAGTCTGGCAGGTCTACATGGTAGAAAAGAGACAGCATGTTTATTTATTTATGTTCCATAGATGGAAAGCACAACCGCTAATCTCCAGGATCATTTGCCTAGACGGACGTCTCGCCCAATTGCACTTGTGACAGAGAGACGCTGTCTGCTGGTTTGAGCATTAATAGAAAATATAATATCACAAGCTTGCTAAGTCCTCACAACTATTATGAAGAAACAGGCGATCTTTAACTTGTTGTGGACATTTCTTTCAATGTGAAGGGTTTACTTCAGTTTACTTAATAGCCTACTGGTATTATTGTGCAAAAATCATCACTGCACGTTTTTTAGAAGACATATTAATATCTTCAAATCAACTTTTTCAAGCCTTTACTCGGCTCTGGGATAATTAAAAATGATCCTCCATCCACACCTTGATTGACCTTGCTGTGAGGCATGGAGCAATGTCTGGTAAAACCAATCCTCAGAGTTGAGGAACATTGTCAGAGCAGAAGGAAGGACGTTTGCTTGTGTGGCTTGATTCATGCGTCCTTCACAAAGACAAATTTGCCTGATTCCAGCCTTGTTAAAACACCCCCAGATCATCACAGATCCTCCACCAAATTTCACTGTGGGTAGCTTGTTGGCCTCTCCAGGTCTCCATCTAACTATTAGATGACCAGGTGCTGGGCAAAGCTGAAAATGTGCTGTCTTATCCAGTCCCCTATGATCCAATCCTTGTGGTTTTTGCAAACCTCAGCCTGGGTCCTCTTTGCTTCTCATTGACAAAAGGCATTTTCTAGTTTTGTCCTGCCCCATAGAAGCCTGTTTCGAACCGTCATTTGCCATCAACTTCACCCCAGCCATTTGTAATTCTTTTTGAAGGTCACTTGATGTCATCTTACAGTTCTTGAGTGACATTAAATGAGTTGGCGGTCATGTGCCTGTCTGTAGCCAATGTCTGCAACTTGAAATTGTTCTTATGAGCCGCTGTCCTTGACATTTTTAAAGATGGGAGCAATCTGATGCTCGCTGTCTCCCTCTGCCAGTAAAGCCATAATTGAACCCTTTTTCCTCCCAAAACTTTTAGTTTCAAATCAAATCACTTTTATTGTCACATCACCACAGCACATGTGCCACAGAGCGTGCTCCAGACAGTGCAAAAAAACAATTTCCATAAGACAGTACATACTTACAGACTGTACTTCATGTAACTCATGTTGAGTAGTTTTTATTTTATTCCAGTAACTTTTGAGGTACTACTAGTACTGATTTTGCCATTCTGGTCCTATTGCCAGAT
This sequence comes from Gymnocypris eckloni scoliostomus, assembly GCA_027564155.1. NCBI lineage: Eukaryota > Metazoa > Chordata > Actinopteri > Cypriniformes > Cyprinidae > Gymnocypris > Gymnocypris eckloni. The sequence goes on along the minus strand of CM050415.1, from coordinate 35,855,508 downwards.
GACAGTGATGGCCACAGCAGTGGTTTTTATACTTTTCCTCATTAATATTTGGTTGAGGTGATTACCTTATCAGTACTTTATTAAGCAGAATGAGGTGTGCCTGTGTTGGAATTCAACAGACACTGGAATATAATGGCTTCCATAAATGTCATCTCTCATTTTTATCCAGAGTACGTCAGAGTATGGAAGTTAAAATAGGTTATGAACTACATGTCATTTGTCATTTTTTTCTGATACAATAGAAGAACCATTTTGAGTTCCCAACAGAACCTTTCAGTTCTTAAAATAACCATTTGTTATTATGCTAACAGATGCAATTGCAATGCAATTACAATGGTAAAACGTTTTTTCTTTATTCTTTGGAACAAAAAGTAGAACAAAAACTTGTGTTTCACAGGGAGAAAATATATTCATATTTGTTGCAACATAAGAGTAAATAATGACTGAAATATGATGTTAGGCACTTTTTATGATTGACCTCTATTTTGGGCTTCCGGTTCTAATATAGATGTAGCATATGAAACAATATGGATTCATTGGGCCCCCTGGAGAGCAGGTATGATTATAGAACAGCTTTCAGACACTTCTCAGTGTCACTGCTCTCTCTTCTCCTACTTTTCTAAAAGTATTTGAAGTTTTCCCTACACAATGAATCATACTCAGACTCACTAAGTTACCGGAGTACCTTTGTGACTCTCCCTTCATGTTATTTGAAAAAGAAACCTTGGAGCGCAATCACTTCTTTTCAGCTCGCTGAAATGCGATCATTCATCTCTCGCACCTTTTCTAGCCTTTCCCTTGAATCTGCTTTTGGAGACAGATGGCCTGATGGTTTATTGATTATTTTTGCTTTTGAGGCTTGTATGTATTGGACATTATTGGGTTTTTGCTCTGGTTTGTAGACGCTTTCTTCCGTGTTTGAATCAATCTCATATCTAATATTAGTCTAGATCATGTTGTGATGAATTTCAGATGAATCAAGCTATATTTTTGGAATTAGATGTTGCATTATGGGAAAATTATGCATACCTAAGAGGCTGTTTTTCCAAAGCTAATGGGAAATCGATCTAGAACCAGAAGAACAAACTTACTCAAGAAAACAAAAGACTGTAACGATGGTCCACTGGATGCGAACGTAGTGAGAATCATAGTGCAATCCCAAATACAGAGTTGACTTTCGACTCGACTCGACTCGACTCAACAGCAGGACATAAACAATCAATACACGACCAGGAACAAGACAATGACATGGCTACTTATTACAAACAAGGAGGGTCACATGACTAGAACAAACCAATGGGAACATGACACAATGAACATGACAACCAATCAGAACATGGCACATTGAAGAAGGGAACCAATAGCAAAGAGGACATGAGGGTAAGGGAAGCATGACACAAACAGGAACCATAACCAAACTTCAAAATAAAAGACATGAAAACAAGAACATGGAACAGAACCAAAAACAGACCTTACATGGACAGATATTTTTGTCCATTTAACCATATAAAGCCTTGTCACAGTTATGGACTGTTTGTTGTGTTTTCCCCCTCTTGTGCCCACACTTGGTTATGTTATTGTTCTTGTTGTGTCATTATTAGTTCATCCTCCTCACCTGTCTGACCCTCATCAGCTTCCCTATTTTAAGTCAAGTCTGTGCATTCTGTCTTCGTCTGGTATTGAATGTCTTATGTTGCTGTATGTGATGTGCTACGTGTGTCTCTTGGCTGCCTTTGTGGATTTACTCTCATGTGGATTATATTAAATACTGTTTGAATTCATCTCCTTCTTCGTGCGCTCCTCATTCCACCGTAGCCGTGACAAGCCTACAGTGTGGCTTGTTATGCTTTTTTTTAGCAATAAAAGGCCTTTTGGTATGCAAACACCCCCTTCACATTTTTATATGTGTCTTCTTTCTGTGGAATATTTACTGATAATTAATCCCAAGACTGGTCAAATCAAGTCTTTATTTGTTTGTATTTTTGGATATCACACTAAAGCTGTACTTGGGTTCTCCAACTCGCCTTCAGTGGACTCTCATTGCACATACATGTTTTTTGTTTTTGAAAAATCGTGCAAAAATTGAGTATATCATACATCAGGCTTTTGATGAATGTTTATTTTTTCATGTTTCAATCATCATTGTATTGCATAACATGTTTTGACACCCAAAACAACTAAAGATCTTTGATCAAAACTAAGCATTTAAATCTCATCTCACTGAGACCTATTATTAGACGTTACAGGGTGACGGCTGATGTTTATGCACTTTATGCAAGTAGTCTGAAATACAGTTCTACCAAAAAGTCTCAGTAGGTGGATATTAATTTGAAGGACGTTTTCTTATGTAATAAAATGAAGCATATCAGAACTAAACCAGCGAATAGTTCTCTTTGAGTATCTTGGCATACTCTCGTCCAGGTCTCGAGGTTGTGCATGAAGATGTAGGCATGGGCGGAACCTACCCCCAGACAAGTAGATAGGAACCAACTTGGTGGTGGGGAGGAAAGAGGGGAACGTCGATGAACACTTGCCAGCGGCAGAAAGGAAAGTTAGACGAGTCTTTTATATATTCAAGCCAAGTGGTGATTGACTCAACTAAATTAATGACGTATGATGTGAAATGTGAGTCTTTCCGGTAGTCTTTCTTTTCTCACTGATTTACATTACAAGAACTTCATCTTACTCTTTTTCCATATAAATATCAGCAACTGCACCATATTGTATATTTTTGCACAGTTTAGACTTCTGAATAAAATTAGATTTTCCTACAAGTATGAGCTCTATATTATCCTATACCATACTGCATATAAAGCCTGATGTATCAAATATGATTCTCAAAAACACTTTTTTTGATTTTCTAAATGGTTACATTTCTATTTTCTGGCAGATTTCCTTTTTTTAATATGGCTTTAAAGGGACATTTTGCCATTTTTAAAGTGTTAATTGACAATTCAATTTAATTGTCATTTTTTTCATAATTATCAATATTATACCTGCCAATTTTGTTAATTGTCTAATAATATTATGGCAACTTTAATCACAGATTTTTTATTTTTTATTTGCCTTCCTTACCTTTAATATTTATTTATTTGTTCATTCATACGTTCGTTCTTTTTCCCCCAATCTGATATTCAGTACAGTGCTGTTCATTAAATTGTTTACAATTTTAAAAGACCATAATTCATAATATCGGGCTGAACCCTCACATAGTTGTAGTGAATCTGGTTGAGTCATTTGACAGTTCCCCTCCATGTGAGTTCTGGAAAACCGGAAAAAATGTTGTTTGTATACCAGTCACTTGCTGAGGTGAGACGGACTGTGTGTGTAGGAGATGAGCGATCAGTCTTTACCAGAAACTGATTCAATGGAATACAAAACAGGCTGGACAGCAGTGCACTGCGATTGCATTCAGCAAACATAATCTAGCACATATTACAATAGTTGTTACAGCTGAAAAACAATCCAGCTATCGCTGAGGCATGTTTTGCTTTTATCCGCTGGTATAATTGATTTGGCACACACTGAAGTCATGAAACATGAAATCATAACTGGACCTTATTTTCTTAATGTATGTCGCTGGTCTTGTGCATGATTCATCGTTCTTTCTCAGCAGATTTCAATTTGAAAGCATGGACAGAGAAAAAAACTAAACAAAAAAAGTAAGTAAAAACAACCAAGCTACTTCAACTGCCTGTTTGCTGCAAGCTGCAACCCCCACACAAAGATACCAACAAGATGCCATAAAATTGTTTAACCTCCCAAAAATAAATCGGTTTATTGTGCATGTCCATGGCTTCCAAGACACTAAAAGCTCCTAAAGACACAGCAGGCGGCCTTATTCATAAATGTAAAATGTTATACCAAAAAAAAAAATAAGGGCATTGAAGAAAAAGCATATTATTGTCAAGGGAAATAAAATGTTTGATCATAGAAACTAAGAAAAATCTTTGATTTTACTGCCAACGTCTTTCAAGATGATCTGATGAAAAGAAGGGAAAAGCATTTCAATGCAGACTACAAGCACAACACTGGGAAAACATGGATTTCATTCAAGACATATTGCTGTATGCTGCTCTTAAACAAAAAGTACATAACAGGCAGACTTGAATATGCAAATGTTTATTTTGGATAGACCTGTGGCGTTTTGGAAGAATGTCTATTGAGTTATGTGATGGAACCATAACTTTTCGGACCCATGGATCAGCAGTATTTCTGGTCTAAAAAGAGCAAGGATTATGAGCAGAAGAACGCCATCACCATGATCAAACATAGAGACTGAATACTTGTTATGGGTGTACTTTGCGGATGCCAGAAGTGAAAATCCTGTCTTTTGGCATAGATTGTAATGCCTTTGCTGCAGAGAATGAACCTTGATGATCACTGGACTTTCCAGCAGGGCAACCTGAAACCAATCCTAAAATATAGGCCTACATCAAAATCTACCAAAGTTTGTTCAGGGATCGGTCACAGAAAATTCTTGAGTGGCCCATTCAGTCTTTTTTTAATCTCATTGAAAATATTTGAAGAAAGCAATGGTGACATAAACTAATAGATTATCAGGGATCTAAAAGATTTTGCACATGATGTATGGGCTAATATTCTAGCAGAGAGGCGACAGAAGCTTGTAAGTGTGTAGAGACAGCATTTATTGGAGGTTATAAAGAATAAAGGATTCTCTACAAAATATATTAATAATAATAATTTTATAAAAATTATATATATATATATATATATATATACATAGAAATAAATATACTGAGAGAGAGAGAGAGTCACTTGTTCAGTATCCAGTAAACTGCCATGAAACAGTCATGAAATACTAAAACTATGTTCATAAATCAACTTTCATCAGATTCTAAATGATTAATATGCTCATTTAAAGGCTACTGGAAAATTAATCAATCATAAAGGCTTTATTTGTTGGCATGAGATCATTCCACATTGTTTCCTTTACTCTGAGCTCACGTCTGCTCAAAGAAGGACAAATATTCTCTGGACAAAAAAAAATAAAAAAATGATATATATATATATATACGTAGGTACATCTAAAAAAAAAAATAATATTGTGAAAAAAATCTCTCTTTTTTTCTTGTAACTTATTTCAAAAACTGAAACTTTCATATATTTTTGATACATTAAATGTAAAGTAAAACATTTCAAACGTTTTTTTGTTTGTTTTAATTTTGATGATTATAGCTTACAGCTCATGAAAGTCAATAATACAGTGTCTCAAAATATTAGAAAATTAAATTTTTTGTTTCAATAAATGACCATCCATACAGTATAAATTCCCGGTATCTCTTGTTCTTTGAAACCACAATAATAGGGAAGACTGCTGACTTGGCAATGGTCCAGAAAACAATCATTGACACCTTCCACCTTCCAGTATATTGAGATACTGATATTGAAATTGAGAAAAACTGAGGTTGAATTTCAAAGATTGATGTTGAAATTTGTAAATTGGTAAAGCTCTTTGGGTGTACAAAAATACACAAAAAGTGCTATATAAATGCATCATTCATTCCACAAAGAGGGTAAGTCACAGAGGGTCATTACTGAAAGGTGTGGCTCTTCACAGAGTGCTGTATCAAAGCATATTAAATGCAAAGTTGACTGGAAGCAGTCACTACAGGATTGTGCTGGACTTTTTTCAGATTTTTGCAGCCTAAAAGGGCGGCTTTTGCTGCGGCTTGTCTCAAAATTTACAGTGATATTTGAGGCATTTCTTATAGTTTTGCAGTGAAAATATACCATGGACAACATTCTTGTAACATTGTCATGACTTTTCTGACTTCGAGAACCATCGTAGGGCTCCAGACTAAAATTTGAGGACACCAGTGCCATTAAGTTCTAAAGTAAAGCACTCACCCTAATCGCCCAATCGAGATGTCTATTTGATGTCTGCATTTACATATACAAGACGTATTTTTTAGGGTTTTTGCTCAACTGCAATACATCTCTAAGACGTTTCCTATCAGATGTAAATCACCACCCCATAAAGTTAAATTTATTTATATTGTTATAAATAAAAATTTCCTAAACCGATTTCTGCTTGGTAAGGTGAAAGGTTAGCTCCGCCTGTGATGGGAAAGTTCCAGAAGAGTGCGTGTGAGCAAGAGAATACGAGACGCGAACGACGCAAGAGGGAGAGCAAACAGTTTAATGATTTAGTGTTGGATTGTTAGCCAATTAAGAGATAACTTAAGATATAATTTCTTATAAATTCACGCTGTGAGAAAGACGCGATTAGAAACAGCACTGAGAGAGACGCGAAGAGAACCTGATGAAATAGAGCCTAATTAGTATTTCTTTGGAGGAATACTTAATTTCTTTTTTTTCTTCTGACATTTCTCCTTGGCCGTTTTTTTTTTTTGTTGTTCGTTTATTTTATTTTATTTTTTTCTCTTCCTTGAGTGTTTGAAGAACTGCTGTTGTGATCCTGAATTTTGTCCGGGCCGTGGATTCCTATTCCTGGTTTGGACTGGCGAGCCATCCCATTGTTCGTACCTGGAAACCGAGTAAAAAAAAAAAATTCTGATCGGGTAGGACAGAATTGCGCACAATTATTATTTTTTTCCTAAAATTCACCTGGATTTCGTTGGAGACAAAGTTTTGTGTTTTTTTTAATATAACTGGATAAATAACTGGACTGTTGCTCAGTGGTCCAAAGTCCTCTTTTAAGATGAAAGTAAATTGTGCATTTCATATGAAAATTAAGGTCCCAGAGTCTGGAGGAAGAGTGGAGAGGCACAGAATCCATGTTGCTTGAAGTCCAGTGTGCAGTTTCCACAGTCAGTGATGATTTGGGGTGCCATGTCATCTGCTGGTGTTGGTCCACTGTGTTTTCTGAAGTCCACAGTCAACGCAGCCATCTACCAGGAAATATTAGAGCACTTCATGCTTCCTCCTGCTGACAAGCTTTATGGAGATGCTGATTTCATTTTCCAGCAGGTCTTGGCACCTGCCCACACTGCCAAAGGTACCAAAAGCTGGTTCAATGACCATGGTGTTATTGTGCTTGATTGGTCAGCAAACTCATAGAGAATCTAGATGAGACACCAGACCCAACAATGCGGATGACCTGAAGGCCGATATCAAAGCAACCTGGGCTTCCATTACACCTGAGAAGTGCCACATGATGATTGACTCCATGCCACGCAGCATTGATGCAGTAATTCAGGCAAAAGGAGCCCCAACTAAGTATTGAGTGCTGTACATGCTCATACTTTTCATGTTCATACTTTTCATGTTCATACTTTTCAGTTGGCCAAGATTTCTAAAAATCCTTTCTTTGTATTGGTCTTAAGTACTATTCAAATTTTCTGAGATACTGAATTTGGGGTTTTCATTAGTTGTCAGTTATAATCATTAAAAGAAATATATCAGTCTGTGTGGAATGAATGTATACATTATACAAGTTTCACTTTTTGAATGGAATTAGTGAAATAAATCAACTTTTTGATGATATTCTAATAATATGACCAGCACCTGTGTATATATATACAGTAAAAGTATGAAACAATCTGATGTAAAACAAAACAAAAAAACATCCCGACCCTGAATATTTCTCTCTGGTCTCAAAGATGAAAGTTTGATTATGAATGTCTTTTTATTTATATATATATATATATATATAATCTGGTTTGTTATTAAATGTGTTGCTGATGTATTGTCTCTGTGATGCTATTAAAGCATTAAACATTAATTAAATAGCACAACTATCTTTCCAAACAATACTACTGTACATCAGCTCATCCAAATTATACATCTGTAACGGATCATTATATATGTATTACAGACCATTTAGGATCTTTTTATGCTGGGCTTGCTTGAATTCCACAGTGGCACATTACATCTCATAGTGCCAGACACTTGGTATGATTCCATGCTATAAAAAAGATAGGAGCAGTGGATGGATGGGGTGAGGACTTTTGGCATGATAGAGGATGCTGTAAAACATATCTGTTCAGCATGCAATGTGAGACAGCACAGCAGAATGAATTTGGCCTCTGATTTATTCTCACTGTGTGATACACCTCAGGTTCTCACCCCAAGAAAGAAAGCCCTTCAGGATGTGGGATAATAGGGAACTTCAGATAATTCCTCTCATCTCTAAGCCATTGAGAGCCAAGATGGAAATTCAGATGGAAGCAGGGTCACACTGCATCACCCTCCAGCCAACATGTTCAATCAAGCAGTAACAATGTGCAATATACAGTTCAATTCAGGTTTTGACCAATCACAAAATAATGTAAAATACATTCACTGGCATACAGTGACTATTTATACTGTTTCTTGAAAGGACAAAATACAGAAATAAGAGCACATAAAAACTTTGCTGGCCTTTGTTAGCGAATTCAGTTTGGGTGTAGGTCTTCCTTTCTCAGATATTCCCTTTTGTCTGCAAAAGAGCGCCTTGAAAAGGGCACTTTTAGTAGATGGGCAACAAGATCTGGTGTAGGCGCCGATGACTGCGGCTGTCATTTTCTTTTCATTGAAATTCACTTGAATTCCTTGGAAATCCCTAACTAAAGGGGCGGTCTAACGCTGGGGGTAGCACTGGGCAAAATTTGATTGGCTGATGATTCTGATTCCGGTCATGTGCGTATGCGGAAACCGGATCCGAATCCAATCTGATGCATTCAAATATATCAACTTCTGCGGCTAGACCGTAAGCGACCGCTCGACTGGATATGATGTATTCTATTAAAAACTATGAGAGTAAGGTTAGAATTACCAATATTTTGTGCACTTTAACACTATTCTTTAAACAGTATTTCTGTAAAATGGTGCTTTAGAATAATTATGGAAGAAATAATTACGTTATAATTATTGAATCATTATTATGTTGATTAGCCCCATAAAACCTACTATGTTATTATTTTGGGGGTCATTTTTATGACGAGACATAAATACATTAATTATATTAATTCAAATCATTAATTTTACCATGGTAAATATGCTGAGGTAGTGGTTGCTGCACGACTAGTTTAAAAGTAATGTGCGACTGCCACTTTAGGGGAGAAATGCAACAGTCGTGTCCGAATGCCGTGTGCAGTGGAAAGGCGGCTGAGTGTCTATTTACACTAACTCCGCCCACCAACATGTAATTAGGCTTGTAAATATTACAAAGGACAGCAAATAGTTTTCATCTCTGGTGGCGCAGATGGTAAAGTGTGTGTCACATTCTTTTTGACACGATTGACCCAGGTTCGAATCCGCCTTTTGGCAAACTTTTTATCTTCCTTTTCAATTTTCAATTCACATTAAAAAAACATATTTTTTTTTTTATAAAAATCAAAAAGTTTAAAATAAAGTATCAGGTAGGGTTAGGGTAGGTATAGGGAGGGCTTTATTCTCCCAATAAGGTGGAATCCCTTTAATAATTTGAATTAAAATAAAAATGTACACTCACTAAGTTATTATTGCATACTGTTTTATAATGTATTGCAATACTGAGGTGCAGATAATTGCCATTATTTGTAATAAGTAGTTTAAATATCAGAAAATCCTGCTATTTTAACACAGTGTAAATATAATCTATAACTATTTTAACTTAGAGCTAATAGCCTCTGCCTTAAATGATTCTACAACGGGTTAAATTTGAGAGATATTGAGTAAGAAAATACAGTAAATGAAGTTTCCTATAAGGTGATTAGTCTGAATAACATGACACACACACACACACACACACACACACACACACAAAGAGACATATGCTCAAATTGAAGAATTCTGTTTTTTCAGGTTTCTAGATTCTAGGTTTATGTTTATCATTGTCCTATTATACATTTTGCATTCTGCTCTTTTTATGTAGTTTTCAAGTATTTTAGTTCATACAATAATATATATTTATTTCAATCCCATGCTGAAAAATAAAAAGCAGCACATAATTTGTAATGGTTTTACTAATTATAATGAGAATTGTATAGGTTTTAATGGAAACCGTACTGGTGCCTGTTGGTCTCTACTGATAATTGGTCGTTTAAAAAATAATAATAATAAAACCACTAAATTCGAATGTAATATGTCCCAAAACACACTACAGGGAACCATTATTTAATTGTTTTAAAGGTTAAAAGTTGATAGTTTGTAATGGTATTTGAATTGGAAATCATTAGAATGTCTGTGATGGTTTTTATTGGTTTTGTTAGCAGGGTCACCGTGGGTTTTGTGACGTTATTTGCCATAAATGCGACAGGATTGCTGCAATATTGTGAGCTATAGCGACTGTTTGCACTGTAGTTGTGGTGGGCCTATTTGGGAGAAAACCCAGGGCCGTTTTTTTACTCCCAGCCCGTCCCTGTATATATATATATATATAAGAATGAAAAAACAAAATAAACAAAACAAAAAAGAAAACAAAACAAAAAGGACAAATAACATTTTATTCACTTTATTTGTTTATGTGAGAGAAAGAAAGAAAGAACTCAAAAAATGAAAAACATTAAATGGATTAAACAAAACATTAAACAAAAAAATGGATAACATAAATGGCAGAAGAACGACAGAAAGAAATGACAGAGGAAATAAAAAGAGAAAATGTATGTATGCTGGCACAAAGTTTTGGGCAGAAGGCTTGAGGAGTGTTGAAATTGGATTATATTTAGCTTTGATAGTGAAACAGTAAGATTAGGAGATTTTATGGCTTTTCATTTCAAAGCAAATTGACATCTAAACACTGAATGTGTTTGATAAAATGTGTGATGAGAAGTCGAGATGAAGGTGCTTTCAGTAGATCTTTCATATCAATATTATGCCTTTCACAAAGACATTCATTACAAACAGACCCCTGAGTGGAGCAGGAACCGCCACAATCGTATCAGCTAACAGTCTGTGTGAGCGGAGCAGCCAACCAAAAGACTTTAGAGAAATATGATTGCACTTGTAAAGGGCAACACACTTTAATGCATCTCTCAACCAAAATAAATGTTGCTTGCATAATTAGATGAAATATTCCATGGCTTAAGCCAGCAAGGTGGAGTAAGTGCCTTTAAAATAGTCTACACACACAAAAAAAGAGAAGCTTTCTTTTTACCTTGCTCAGCATAACATCGAACTTCATGAAAGAGGTCAAGACTTTTCCAGGAAGCACACGCACTTCAGAAGTTCTGTTGGAAATAAATGGATGGTATCTTCCGCAAAATTGCTTTAAAAAAGGCAATATAATACCTACATAATTAATTAATTTCTAAGCTAATCTTGGCTGAGTATATAATGACCGTTTAGCAGCCATTTATGGTAACTGCACCTTGCTGCTGCTACATTAAAAGGAGCATTAATATCAAGCGATCCATCTGATGGAAAATGCAACTCATTACATTAGTGTGTGAATATAAATGCTTCCATTAAATAGGCCAATGGTGTGAAGCATAGCAGAACACAGCACAAAGTGATAATCCTTAAAGGAATATTTCACCCCAAAAAAATGTATTTGCTGAAAATTGAGGCCTACTAGGATGTCGATGAATTTGTCTCTTCCAAAGAGATTTGGAGAAATTTAGCATAACATCATTGCTTGCCAATCGATCCTATGCAGTGAATGGGTGCCGTCAGAATAAGAGTCCAAACAGCTGATAAAAACATCACAATAATCCATAAGAAATCCACATGAATTCAGCCTATCAACTAACATAACGGGAAGTGAAAAGCTACATGTTTGTAATAAACAAATCTATCAATAAGACAAATGTAATTTTAAACAGTTGCTTACAAGTCATTATATCAACAATGAAAATCACGCTTCATCTGGATCAGGAGGTATTTTGACCAGAAGCGATGGTTCAAAGTTAAAACGCCTGAATTATGGATTTGTTTCTTTTAAACATGAAGCTTTTCATTTTGAAAGATTTTAATAGATGGACTGGAGTTGTGTGGATTATTGTTATGTTTTTATCAGCTGTTTTGTCTCTCATTCAGACGGCACCCATTCACTGCAGGGGAAGCACTGGTGAGCAAGTGATATAATGATAAATGTCTCTAAATCTGTCCCGATTTATAAAAAAAACGTATCTTTATATTTGATTAGCTGAGGGTGAGTATTTATCTTTTTATTTGGGGGGGGGACAATTCATTTTAAGCCAGCATGAATTGTTTTGACACATTATTGAACTTGATTATTGAGAAAATATATCAGGAACACGGATCCGCAGATAATTTGTTAAAAGTGCAAAAATATGTGCAAATTGAGCCGACTAGAAAAAGAAGAGAGATGTCTTTCCCTGAGATCAGTCACCCAAAGTGCTGTGACCTCTTTGGTGTGTGATGAATTGTGCCAAGTGAACTCAAGCTCTAGTTTTCTGTTATGCAAACTGACAACAAATGTTTAAAGACCCCTGTGGGAGCCTTTATCCTGGGCGTAGGTTGCCTGCATAACCTGCAACAAAGAATCCCAAAACACATAGGCAATGACTTACTTAGGATTTACATGAGGCGTAACACTTTATTGACCTCTTTCCGAACTTGTGATCAGTAGTAATTTTGACAGGCATTTTTTTATTTAGTCTTAGTCTTTATCTTGAGATGAAAATGCTTAATAGTCTTAGTCACATTTTAGTCATTTGAGTCTTTAATGGTTTTAGTCTGGTTTTAGTCAACTTTTATTCATTAATTTTAGTCAAACTGCAGTTACCAACACATATTTTGGTAGCTATTTTATGTGTAGTCTTCAAACTAAAATAGTCATCAATTCTTCTCTCTTTACACCAAATCAATTAAGCTTATGAGAAATTTTAATCAAGGATTGAATTAGGAAAAACTGGAATAAATTTAATTTTTTTGGAAGAGATACAAATTAAACTCATTTTTCAAAAACATTAGATTTACTTATCAAGTATACATTTATTTAACATCTTTAATAATTAGGAATGCTGTCCCTTTAAGGCGGAAGGTATGTAATGCATGTAATACTGACACACATTCAGTTTTCACCCACCTTTTTACGCTCACTTAAGCCGTAACCGTATTTACGTGAGATACTCTACACATGATAGACATTTGGACTGCAGTGTGTATATTTGAGCGCTGAGAACTGATAACGCGCTGTATGAGAACTGAAGAAGTGGAGAGTGCAAGCGAGAAAGAGAGAGATCTGGTGTCCCTATCCCTAATCCTTTGGGTGCTGAGGCCATTGTTTCAGATCGGTAGATCCTGTTTTGGTAGCCTATCCTTCCACTGCAGCTGCCACACTGAGACTAGATATGTGAACGCCCCTCATCTGATTGCAATCCAATGATAGGGAGGCACATTTTGAAAGACAATACAGTTAACTTAGCCTATAGGATGTATTTTGAATGTCGGGTAGTCCTCAAATAACATTTTAGTCCCGTCTCGTCTTGTTAACAAAGACGCGGCATACATTTTGTCATATTTTTTATCATCAGATATTAGTTTTAGCTCGTCAAGGTCTCATCTTAGTCACAGAAAAAAGGTTAGTTGACGAATACTTTTCGTTGTCATTTTCGGCGACAAAATTAACACTGCTTGTGATCAAATCCAGCATGGCTAAGTTGTGGATTTGACCCTAGAACAGAGCACTGTTGAAAGAGAATTGCAACAGATCATTAGTTCACCACAGACAAATTTAAATAGAAACTGTCTAGATTAAAATAGAAGTAGAGGCAAAATCTGTACGGTGCATTTCTTTTGGATCACATCCAGTTCTTCCATTATGTCAGAGGAGGTCACAGGCATTATTTTTTAATCGAGCTATTTTTGGTACCTGGCCAAAACTCTCATACAATATCACAGAATGCCACAGTTTCCATTAGTTTGCCTCAAAGTTCCTTTGAGGCTAAGAAGAACTACTGGTGATTGCATTAGTCATCTAAGCATGGTAGTATAGTATTAAAATTAGATAAGAAAAGTTTGTAAACAAACTTTAAGGTTGGCTTGACAAAGTCTTGTTTGAAAGTTTGAAATAACTATCTTGAAGTCTATCAAATTAAATTAACCTTCTAGCACATTGCTAACATGTTTAAAGGGGTTACTGGATGCCGATATTCCACAAGTTGATATGATTCTTTAGGGTCTTAATGAAAAGTATATAACACACTTTGGTTAAAATGTCTCAATGGTAGTGTAAAACAACACCCTTTTACCTTGTCAAAAACTGTTATTTTCACAGCAACCTATTTTTGCCTGTCCCTTTAAATGCTAATGAGCTCTGCTCACCCCGCCCCTCTCTATTTTGGGGTGACGAGCAATACTGTTTACTTTAGCAGGATTTAGACACGGAACTTGCTAACTAGCACATTATTAGCAATGGCGATTTGAAAAGATTCACACAAAATCCCTTATACTCACTTCTTCTTTAGAGGAAGCTGGATCATGAACAATTCATGCGAGTGTAACGGATGTATGCCAGTAAGGGCGGTGTGTAAACCTCACTCCCCTGACCTCAAAAAGAGGCGCTCTAGCGACTGACGTTAGAGGCTGTAGCCTTTGGCGTTCCTTGTTAGAGCGCCCGCCTCCTGCGCCGTAATCCCGGGTTCGAGACCCGCTCAGAACGAGACCGAGTTGGGGCGGTGCGGACCCGTGTCGGGGGGTGTTACATTGGTGCCGTGACCAGGACGGGAGTGAGGTTTAGGGGGGTGAATGTAACGGATGTATGCCAGTAAGGGCAGTGTGTAAACCTCACTCTCCTGACCTCAGAAAGAGGCGCTCTAGCGACTGACGCTAGAGGCTGTAGACAAAACACAAAACGCCTAAATCGCTTAGGAGCCATTCTTGTCTTCAACCGCTCCAGCGTCGAAACAATGGCGGACTGATTACATCTCACTCAGGGTAGGTCTGTACTGAAACACCAGTGTCAGAGTTCAGACAAACTTTCTCTGTTTAAATCTAGATTAAAGACACATCTCTTTAGCCAAGTATTCATATAATGCATCTAATAATCTTGTTCTGCAGTTATATCGGATCAAATTCACATTATTATGCTTTAGCTTGGGTTAATGAAATAATTTTGGATGGTACAACAGCCACCCTAATTATGTCTAAATTTGTTTCTCCCATAGGATTAACATCCCGTGGTAACTAGGACTTACACAAGCTTCAGTCTGGATCCAACCCTTAAATGATCCGAGATGACTAAACACCTGAGAAGAGATGATGCCAACCCCTCCGAGGACCACAGAGGAAGCCAACCCTCAGACAGTATACAGAATTAACCAAATTTTGCCATAAGTTAAATATATTAAGTTTCTGCAATATATAAAATCTATTGCAGAAACGTAATTTCCCGTAAAGCTGCTTTGCAACGATTGTATCGTAAAAAGCGCTAAACAAATAATCTTGAAATCTTTAATCTTGAAAATGCCGCTAACAGGAATTAACATGTTGCTTCCACAATTTAATACATTGCTAGCCTAAATTAATATGTTGCTTGCATGCTTTAGCATGTTGTCCTTTGACAGTCATCAAGCTTTTCTAGTGAAATACATTTTAAATGCTCTATTAGAGTTATTGTACAAAAGTTGTGACGCCCCCAATGAGAGTCTATGACAGTTTGTTTAGATTTGATCGTCTGTTTAACGAAAATCAAAAGGCCGATCAGTTAGAAAAGATATAGCATACCGAATCAAACCAGTCTGAAAGTCTTACCCAAGTTTGGAGGTTTTAACTTAAACACCCAAGGAGGCGATACAGTTAAAACTGTAGGATTGTCTAAAGAGGAAGAACGAAAAAGAGAGATGCCAACTCACTGTGAAGCATGATGATGAAGTATCTGCTATCTTAGAAGGCTGACATGTCCCTCTGCTGCTCTGAGATAACTAGAATGGATGTTTAGGATTTGTGTAATGTAAACCAACCCATGATCAGTGCTCTGTATCTCCAACAATGTTGGTGACACCTTAAGTGTTTCTGTCAGAACACTCCACACGATACCTCCATCTGTCAACAATACAGAGAGGCCTGGCCCGATCTTCTCAGCAAAAGCTTCATTACTCTATAGATGTTAGTGACTTGACCCAAAGCCTTTTATGGTAAAAAACAAACAAACACAAAGCTAGGAACAGAATAGCTTATGATTTTTCCAAGACACCAGCAAAAATACAATGAGTTTTAAAAAGAATCCCTAAGGACAGATAAATAGCTTGAGGTGGCATTAAGCGCTAAAAATTGGAGATGATAGCCAAACTTGATTGAAAAGTGGTACTAAGTCCTTGAAGAGAGCTGGGACCCACTGTTTTCACTATTTTCATTCTCTTGCTTGCTTTTTAGTGCCTTTTAGATAAGAAAACATTCTTTGAGTGGGTTCTTTAAACTGACAGCTGAAGTGAGTTTCACCTTTTTAATTCAGACCATCATAAATGTAACCTCAAAGTTTAAAACATGTTTGCCATCAATTCAATGAAAAAATATCAAGTAAAGACAATTGGGGTGGAACTATTCGCAAAAAAAAATCAAACCGTAAGGTTCTCCACACTCGGGTCGGTACGCGCTAGGACTCGGTTCAACTTAAATCTGACAACACATCTGCAATATGATTTGTTATAAATAACACGTAAAAAAAAACAGGGTTCGGCTAATGTATGATACTGTTGATGGATGTGCATTCTGGCTTCCCAATACATTATAAAAACAACAGTGATGCGAGTGCATGTGCCGTATGCTGTAATGCTGAATACGAGTGCCGTAGGCTGGAATAATGAGCATTTATTCCGTCATCACCCGGGTGCTGATAGTGCGCGCGCACAGGTGAGACCTAAACAGCACACATTGATATCTGTGTTTAAACTAAACTCATGTAAGCTTTGCCAGTTTAAACATTTAACAGCAAGAGGATGCAAGCTCGCATGCACAGTGAAAAGAAAGCGTGTGCTCATCAGAAGCGTGCAAACCCACACCTCAGAACGTGAGCAAATATAAAGGTCTCTCTGAAGTATTGTGTTTGAATGGACAAATTCAGCCAAAATGTATGTCAAAATGCCCATCTTGGTAAGTATCCTTAGTGTATTCTCTTAAAGTGACAGCGCTTTCTTAATATTAATCAAACAGCAACAACAAAGAAATCACTCACTGCTCTTGATTGAATCTCTTTTTTAACTTTAATAAAGATTAATCTTTAATTGATACAGTCGAATATACAATGCTGTTTTACATTTGATTACTTTATTCAATTTCTGTTCCTAAAAACGTATTGACCTAACTAAAAAAAACTGAAAATCACTGTTTTATTTGTATCTTTACTCTATTGTATTTATTTGTGCTGTTGTTTGTAGTTAGATTATTCTTATTTTATTTATTTTTATTTGACAGTATAGTTTTTCGCTAAACCTACGGAACGGAACCGTACCGAAACCATGACTCTAAAACCATGATACAAACCGAACTGTGAAAAAGTTGAACCGTTCCACCCCTAATCATTACTGTATAAGGGCAAATAAATGAAGACAGAATATTTTTGGGTGATTACTCAAATAAAATGAATCAGTAAGTCAAGATTCCTGCATTACGAGAAAATCTGTTAGCAAAAGTTTGCAGAGGCGAGTGTGACAAATGATAATTATTTCTGTTGACAATCACACACCTGCAGAATAAATGCTAGCCTTACATAACAATTTGGTTGTTATAGGAGACTTCAAGCACCTGCAGATGGTAGCATTGCCATTTTAATTCCTTACACAACATCTTCCAAGCGTCCTCACTGTCACATTTGGCTCTTGTTGGGAACATTAATTAGCAGCAATGACATGAATTAGAACTTGTTAGCTGCTAGAACTGATCACACTTTTGACTCACTCTGCAATCACACTTTCTGAATCACTCAGAACACTTATAGAAGTACTTATATGAAAGCTTCTTAGTCATGCCACCAACAAAAATCATCCTCGAGAATCTGAATTTTCACTCTGACATTGAGAAAGTAGCCTATTAACATTAAGGCGATATGCTAGCATAAAAACAATGTAGCTCTCTAATTCTCCTGAAGGCAAAATGTTTTTCCAAATTCATTTCCATAGCTTACGAACTGGTTATAATATCCCACACACCTAATACAATTTCCCTGGCCGGTTTTCCTAGCATATTGACCATATCTAATTAACTACAACAAGGTGTATGAATAAGATTTTCCACTACTAGAGATAATTTTCTGAATTATTTCTCTGGAATACTACAATATACAGGAAAGGCCCTGAGGGTTTGGCTATGTTGTAGACTAGTTTTTGGTCTTATGCACCCTCAAACCCCCATCAGTAAGGCTTAAGTACTCCTTTATAGGGTTGTCACGATAGCATAAAATGTCTTACCAGCTGAAGTATCACAATACCAAGTAGTATCACCCTGCAAATAAGCCTGTGGTGGCCCTTTACGAGCCCACTTAGGGCTTGACTAAGGACTAGCGGGCTGCCATTGCAAGGCCCATGAGAATTTGCTCATTGGCAAAAAATGTTGGCCCCTTAGTGCTGGCACTGCATGGGCAGCCCTCATTTAGCACCCAGGAATCAATACTATCGATACTTCTCAGCTACTGAGACTTAAGTCTTGGGGAAAAACAGTTACTATACATCTGAAATGGATAACTAATGTCTGTATTGTCAAAAATGTACAGAAATAAAAGGGATTTCAAATCAATAGATTAAATGCAAAATAGAAAACATTGAATTTAGGTTAATACAGCTACATATTGGCAAAATTGTAAATACACAAAAGTACAACTACACCAAAAAGAAAGCAACAAAGCAATGTAACATTGTAGGATTTTGTCATGTGAAATTTGGTGTGTGCATGAATGGTGATCGGCCATTATGGACTGTATGGCCCAAATCTGTATGATTATCTTTTTTATTACCCCGCACATCAGTGTGTGATTACTGACTATGACCATCAATTGATGTGAATGTCTGGCCATATCAGTGTATGTCTAGCAATCAGAGTAAGTACGTGAAAATGTACAACATACAAAGCAATATCTGTTTCTTGCTTTTTATTACTCAAATTATTCTTCTATTTTTAGTGGTCAAATAAATCACTTGTATGGAATGTTTTGTGTTACACTGTGTTGTGTGAGGTGAACTTCAATTGATATGCCATTACCAGGCTGTAGGGAGCAGTGAACACTGCTTAGGGACCCTGTTAAATTGGAACGTTGTTTGCGTGTGTTGTTAAGAATGAATGCTCTGTGTATGCTTCGTTTGGTTTTAAAGCATTAATGAAGCAAAAATAAACAAATCAACTGGCAATATTGTGTCTAAAGCCCTATTTGCACGGGATTAGTATTATCTGGGGACCTTGAAATTACCCCTACCCCCCCCCCCTCCCATCTGAATTTCGTGTGGTGCATTCGCATGGGTTAAGTGAAGCCTATGATTTTACTCGAATTTACTGACTTGTCTCCCGGATTAGATATCAAGGCTTTCAGAGTCCCGTTCTATGGTCCGTTAGATGGATTTAAATAAAGAAACAAATATAGTTTCGTGCCCTGTGTCATTTACATTTCACCAGATTAAAATAATATCTCAAGCTTTTATGCTTCATTAATTTGTAACACATTTTAACCTCTAAACCTTTTCAGATTTCTCTTTCTGCAAATTGTATAGTTGTATGGTGTAGTATAGCGATATGACAGCACCCAAAATATTATCAAAACACTCAAACGCAGCTCCGTTTTTTGCGAAAGATGGACAAAAGGTGCACAGGAAACAAAAACCTCAAAAAATTATATACGACCCGCCAAATGCAGAGCTGCCTATTCGCACGGGACTAATATTATCACAGGACCTCTGTGTTTGGCTAAACATGGTAGGTTATTTGTGGGGGAACTTTACAAATTAAAGAAATGGCAGATTCGCACGGGATTAAGATCACAGACAATCTCCGTAATTATTACAAATGACTGGAGGTCACCAGGTAATATTAATCCTGTGTGGACAGGACTTAAAATGTATGTTGCTTTACACTGACATCTTGTTTACTGAACATTTGTATAAAAAACAACATCATAATCACTCTGTTGGTCTAAATATCTGATGGTTTTGGAACAACAGCGTCATACGATGATGTTTAAGCCCACTATATATTATTTAGAATTATGATAAAGATTAGTAAAATGGTAAACATTAGTAAAACTCCCTAAAAACATAAATTTATTTGGGGGAAAAAAGTCTCCCACTGTTTTCCTTGGTTGGGAATCACTGTATTGAATGAAATCAAGAAGAAGAAGAAAGTGGAGTCATGTTGAGTGATGACATGCTTTAGTGCCTTATTATAATAATCCTTTAGATAAGATGTGTTATCATATTCTCTAATTAATGGTTTCTGTCATCCATCTTTGTTTCCACATAGATTTACAGCCACGGCAACAGCTATGATTACATGCTGCAATATGTTGATCAAATGTCAAGAACACATTCACACACTGATTGTGATTTTGCTATGCAACAACACAGGGGAGGACAGAGCCAGCCGTTGGTTGCCATGGAGAGACTGTTATTTGAGACAATGGCACAACACCCTGAAACTGAACACGACCAAAATTCAAAGACTAAGACTTAAGTGACGCTAATGTGCCATGTAGCTAAATGAACGCTTACAGAAACAGATTAAGCGTGTTCTTTTTCGGTCTGATTTTCGGTTTGTTTGCATGTTGTAGGCTCATTATATTATATGGATATATTCTGAGTTATAGTATAAATATATATTTTCAAGATTTTTAAGCAGAGTAAATAACTTCAGGCCTAAGATAAACAAGAGAGTGGGATTTTAGTTTCCATATTCAATGGATAAACTCGCATCGCTTCCGTAATATTTAGTAATAGGTTAGCCCTGGTTTAACAAGTAATTGAAACCAATATAAAAATGTACCTATAATTGAATGTAATTTATTTTCACCCCAATGGTTTTCACACTTAAAGCCTGATGAACCAGCACTTGTGACACAGTGGGTGGTTTGTTAAATTACATATTCCTCAAAACTTTTTTCTATAACAAGTGTCACACCATGAAATACGGACTCATTTTTCCCCATGGCCTCTGCGGAGGTTAAGTAAAAGCCTATTTGCATTTAATGATCTTTTCTCATTACAAAGGCTGGTCTTTCCTGTCAAAGCATCCTTCTTTTTCTAATTAACATTTTATTGGATTTTGTATGAATGAGATTTAAAGTTTAATCGGGGTGAAGAGCCTGCCGTATTAATGCATATTAATATTGACTTGTATTAACTGCCTACGGACCATTCTTTCAGATAGCAGACGTAGCTATTTGCAGCTATTTAGGTTATCTGTGGTTCATAAGTTGAACTGGGTTGTAGGTGTGTGCGTTACGCATCACTCTATGACACATTTGTACTGCGAGATGCCAGTTTACGGGTACGTGACACATTATATGAGAAAATGCGACGACGAGGACCCGACAGCGTCTTCACAGAACTTTGAACTACTGTCAGTAGTTCTGACCACAAGTGAAGCCTTTCTATTTTAGTACTCCTCCTCCATCTCTGATCCTTATCGCAAACTTGCAAGTCTAAAGTGTTTTGAACTTATGGCCAACAATAGCCAGACATTGCTAAAAAAAGATTCAAATTAAAGGGATGTTCATCCATAAATGTAAATGTACTAATTTTAATGTTCTTCCAAACTCAAAGGACTTGCTTTCTTCTGGAAAAAAAATTAAAAATAAATCTATTAATATAACAATTGCTCTTTTCCATGAAATTCCATTTTAAATCATTTAAGATACCATAAAAGTAGTCCATTTGACTCGTGCTCTACATTGTAGTTGTCTTAATATCTTATATCACCGTATGATTGATTCGTGTGAAAAACACTTCAAAATTGGTGCCAATATTCAATGATAATACTTCAGTGAGCTCTCAGAAGTCAATGAGTTGAACTGATCAGTCTGATTAGTAAACAAACAATTTCTGAATAAAATCAACCTATTCATAAAACATCATGAATTTAAAGCTAATTTAAAATAACAATTTGTTAATATTTACTCATTTCAAAAACACACCAAGAAGTACTTTTATAATACTTTTATGGGTCTTTTAAATGTTTTGAAGCTTGAAATCCCTTTGAAACTAATAAACCAATAAAACAAGTCTTTACATTTTCTTCTGAATTAATTTCCCAAATATGTCACTTTGCAGACCTAAAGTGGATTGGGAATTTGACTTTCTATAACCTCAAGTAGTATAATATATCATAGCCGTATACTGAGAATCTGGTGTTTAGCATTGGAAATGGGTAATAGTTTTGGCAGTCTTTGTGTTTATACTTTTTGACGTCTTCTCTTTTCTTACCGTTTTTTTACAATATTTTTTTGCACTAATAACAGAATCTCCATGTCAAGTTTCAAAACTTAGAATTTTTCAATTACAAATACATTTATATTTTTATATTGAAAACTGAGAATAAAAGAAAAGTTAATCTATACACAGTATAGTTCACTATAGGAGTTGCTGTATGTCTATAGCATTATCTATTCATTTATAAGATTTCATTCAGGATGCTGCCTTAAAAAAAAAAACTCAGTTCTGGAGCAGAGCTTCACTTCAGTGTACCAGAACATATTCTCTACCTTTTATTTTAAACTTAAAGGGCACATTACAGCCCTTCTCTCCTTTCGAAAATGTCACACGGGAGTAAGTTTGGTACTCAGCGTGATTAATTCGCTCTCATCCTTGCCTCAGTATATAAATCAGCAACATTCAATTTTCTCAAAATAAAAATGCAAGTTTTCTAATGCCCAATTGTTGGGTCTGAAAGTAAAATCAAAAGGTAAAGCCTGAAACTAACTCTAGTTTCTGCTATTGATACCAAATTTTTTTCCAATAAGTTGAATCAATGAAGTTGGCTTCAAGGGCACCTTCAAAGACATTTCACTGCAGTAATATTCCTCAAACATGGCCCATTTTTTATATACAGTCTTATCCTCGGTTGATGAAGATTGAAGGCTCTGCAGATAACTTCAGCAGTCTGTAGCGCCCCACTGATAAATCACACCAAATTCACTCAGATGTTAAACATGACTTTGGCTGCAAGGAGCACCAGACAATGAGATTATGGCTGTTGCGGGCAGCGTTACTCAGTAATCACTTAAGGTATCATTCAAAGAGTGACTCCTCATCTAATGTATGCCTCACCAGCACTCCATGTCTTTACAGTTCTAGAGATCCATTGTTAATAAAGTAAGTATAAAGGACAGAATGGCTGCCTGCGTGTACACCAGTGTGAATGCTTGTTCAGCTATGAATGGCGAGTAATGAAAACCAGATGCGCAAGGTAGTAGGAGATGTTGCTGGATCAACATCCTTTGTCGTTCCTAGAACTGAATTTCCATAAAACTAGTTGCAGCCCAATTTTACCAATCCCTGCTCTGCAGTCAAAGGGCACTGATTGGTTGAGGTTTTCCAGTAATGACAAAATACAATCATTAATGCCCTACTTGCAAAAATAACACTGACAATAACGTGTTGGGATAGAAAAAATAAATGGCAGTCAAAATAAACTCAGTGCCAAGAAGTTATGGATAATCAGTGTGGGATTTGCATTGAGTGCAGCCCCAAGAGAAAGTAGATTGTTTGACTCAGCAAGCAGGCCATCATTAAGGCTTTCAGGTGGCTTACCAGGCTTTTCTGCAGAAAATTAAATTAAATACTGTTCATGAAATTGTATAGTTTTCAGATAAAATGTCATCAAAAAGAGGCTATTACATGATCTAGGTCTAGCTAGTCTGCCAGCTATAAAGCATATTTTGGATTCTGTTCATTCTGGGGAAAAAACCCACCTAGCCCTTGGCACCAGCTTTAAAACATCTAAATCAGCCAGCACAGTTCTCTGGAATGCTTGATTCTGAGTTGCAGGTACTGAAAAACAAACACCAGCAGCATAAACAGAAACTTTACATGAAGCAGAACTGCAAAAACACATTTTACTTTAAGGTATATAGTTTTAAGCTCAGATGAGCTGCTGACATTTTCGTCTTATAAAGTCCAGATTAAATCAAAACTGACCTACTTACTTTTTTAATACACATATTTGGTCTAATAATAGACAATTAAAGGAACACTTCACCCAAAAATATAAAATTTGCACATGATTCCAATCCATTAAGCAACATCTGAATAGTGAAAAGTTATGCGCGTGTTTGTGTGTTACAAACAAAACAATCAAGGGGTTTTAACATTAAATCTTCACTTCCTTCCAAAATACAAGTCCACAATTCATAATGCTTCCCCCGGTGAAAAAGTCCATCCCTTGTTTTACTCTCACATCAAAATCCACTGACATATTTTTTAGAACGGTTTTAGACTGTTTTTCCTTGTAAATGGTGGTTTATCTGTGCACATTTATTACCTGATTCAGACTAGATTACTTTTTCACTAAAGCAATATGGATAGAGGACTCATATTTCAGACGGAAGCAACAAAAGAATTCTACTCCTTTTAGTGAATGTTATTTTTTTTATTTTTTTTTATATAAATGTAAGAACTTCACACTTCCTCTGAAAAATCTATAAATGTTTCATCACTGAATAGAAGGCCAGTTGTCACCAAAAAGCACATAGCCATTTAGTCATCATTTTAGAACACTGTTGTAGGTAATGCAGCTTTTCTCAACAATGGTCATGGTCAACACACTGACATTAAAAGATATTCCAATTATAGCAAAAACAATACATTTGAAAAAGCAATATTACTACATATAAAGATCTTATTTCACCATGTCCAGGACAAAAAGTCTCCACAAAGGGAATGCTAGCGGTGTTTCAGGATGAGACCAAGCTTAACATGTCTTGCTCTGTTCAGTTATAAAACAGCCACTTTTCATGATCCAATCAATACCTAATGTATAAAAAAACAAGTCTCTACATTTTCTTCTGAATTAATTTCCAAAATATGTCACATTGCAGACCTAAAGTGGATTGGGAATTTGACTTTCTATATCCCCAAGTAGTATAATATATCATAGCTGTATAAAGAGAATCTGGTGTTTAGCATTGGAAATGTGTAATAGTTTTGGCAGTCTTTGTGTTTATACTTTTTGACGTCTTCCCTTTTCTTACTGTTTTTTACAATCATTTTTTTGCACTATTAACAATCTCCATGGATTTTTTTCAAAACTCTAGACACATAATTCACAACTGAAGATCAAAATTCAAAATCATTTTTCAAAACATAATTTTATTGAAAATTATGAACAACATTGCAAAAGTGAAGCTACAGAGGACTGAGTATGTTCAGGTATGGAGATTCCTGTTGTTGGGAGCAAAAAAAATGTAAAAAATTCTATATCACTGTTATCAGTATTTGTTTTCCCTACAGTAAATGTATTTTTAGAGGGTGATAGAGCTGGAAGCTGATGAAAACTATTCATACTTTTGGATGAGGCAAGATTTAAACCTGCCAAGAGATGGAGGAGAGGTTTAGAGCCCAGCGGTTGAGAGGGATCCAGAACGATGTTCTCTTTGGGGCCCGACCACCCCCCACTTAATGTGATTTTGAGGGGCCCCATAGCAAAATCAGTACAATGAGTCCAGAATTCCTAACAACAGCACTGAGAGCAATCCCGGTTTAAGGCTCATCCACAGTTTACCACCTTGTATTTACCCCCATACTCCCCTTTCCTTACTGTAACCTGACTGATGAGTTTTTCTCCACATGGAGGTGGAAGGTTTTCAATAGGCCCCCTCTCAAACAAGTCACTCTACTCCAGGCTATAGATGATGCCTGCAATTACCAATGTCAGGCCTGTATTTGCCATGCCAGAAGATTTTTATTTTTTTTCCAAGATGATGAACTAATGCAAAACATCCATTATGATGTGGATGAGAACCTGTGGCCAAATCCACAAAACAGGGTTTATAAAAACATAAAGTGCAGTGAGGAACACTCCAGTTGACATTTTACTGTAGGTCTAATGTAGTTTTTTTTTCGTATCTGATGCATGAATGTGTAGAACCATAATGAAAGCTACATCATGTGTTTTGAACAACTATATTTAATAATTGTACTAACAACTACACAGTGAAACTATGGGTATCTTGTGTGTGGGTGATCTAAAGTAATGTTCCTATGATAGTTCATAATAAATTAGTATTTTGAACCAATGCTTCTGCAAATGCAAGGCTTCTTTAAAGATATGAACGCAATATGCATCTTTTTTGAACATTGGATAACCTGTGTTACAAATAATAACTGTTTTGAGTTTTGTGTCTAGAATTATGAAAAATGACATGAAGGTTCTGTTATTAGTGCAAAAATGATTGTAAATAACCGTAATCCACCGTGCACTGTAGACCATGTCAAAACATGTTCAAAAAGTACAACGCCGTTTCCAGAAATCATTAGGAGGAAAATGTCATGGAAATACCAAAATGCCTTTGTGTTAGAATATACAAATGAACATCTATTTCAGCCCTACTTTTGATTTTTATTCATTTATTTTGTTTTGATTTCATGTCCTACTGCAGCTAAGCACAACGTCAAGTTTGTGCCACTGCTATATTCCCTGACTGCATCAGATTAATCTGATTCCTGACGCTCATAGCAAGTCAGTCTGTGAGTTGTTAAACCAATCTTCAGTTGTTCCTTTCATTTGGATAGAGCACCAATTGTAATGAAAACACTGTGTCCTTAAAAGTGCTTGTCGGTGGTACAGCGGTTCTGCACTGTTCCGTTTACAGTAATGGCAATTATTTTTGCATACAATCATCTTTTGTGAACTATGATTAGGCCCTTTCATTTGTCTCTAATCATTGATTCCAGATCATTGTTTCCCTCAGAAAGAAAATAACACCTGTAGACACATAAATGTATATGCCAAATTAAGTCAAATTTTGTATAAATTACATATTAATTAAGAGAAGTATAAAACACAACGATAGTTAGATATAGTGATAGAATGACAGAGTGATAAATCAATATGATTAAACAACAGATACAACGATAGAAGCATAGATTCAACAAGAGATAGATACAATTGAATTATAGGACGACAGATACAACTATTGAATGATAGAACAATAGAAACAACTTACTATATATATACTTCTATAAATTATTCGCTGTTTATTGCTTTGGCAACATTGTGCTATTCCACAGTCATGCCAATCAAAGCTCATTTGAATTGATGTGAATTCAATTCACAATTGAATTAAATTGTGAATTGAAATGATATACACAACAACGTTTCAATGAACGATAGATGCAATGAAAGAAAAACAGACACTATTATTTTATCATAGAAAGGCAGATACAACCATAGATGCAACAATAGGCCACTTCATTCACTTTAAAATCAAGTCAGACAACTATACATGACTATGATAACTATAATACTTTTCTTGCTAGGTCTAGAGTTTGCATAGAAAGGTGATTTAAGCCTATAATTTATGCAATTTCTGCATCCAATGTTGGACTGATGTGCAATCAGATAGTGCTTTGGCAGATTTATTTTTGCATGCAAAAAATAGCATAAGCCTTACTTTCTTCTCCCACTGGAGTTAAATGCTGAATGTTATAGCCTTTCATATTTCTCCCTGTTGGGCAAAACTATGCACATATGCTCC
Organism: Gymnocypris eckloni scoliostomus; assembly: GCA_027564155.1. Classification (NCBI taxonomy): domain Eukaryota; kingdom Metazoa; phylum Chordata; class Actinopteri; order Cypriniformes; family Cyprinidae; genus Gymnocypris; species Gymnocypris eckloni. The sequence goes on along the minus strand of CM050415.1, from coordinate 35,827,991 downwards.
AGGAATACAATTACTGGCATGCTAGACTGGTTCCTGGCAATCATGTGTTCAATAAATACATACATTGAAATGAATTTGGAAATGCCCAGTGAGGGGCCCATTTCAAATTTGTCATTTCACATGTCTTGCCAGCGCTGCTGTGTGCATGTGACGTGGGGCACTGGAGCCAAAAGGATGCTGGCTGCTTAACATTAAAATGATAGAATAAGCCATCACCTTTTTCTATTCTCAGGTGAGGTCTGTGGATTGGTTTGCTGTACGAGTAGAATGAGAAATGGTACCTTTACTAAATATACCATGAGATATAATAGCATTCATTGAGCTGGGGTACAAGTGCTCAAAAGATGAAATTAGAGTCGTCTCTGACCACGCCATTGAAAAACTTTACTAAATCTGATAGGACATTTCATGTAATTTTTCAGTGAAATACTGTTAAGTTCAAAGTATTTGGTAATTAAAAAAAGACATCTTATGATTTTCAGTGAAACAATTTTGACATTCACAGAATATCCTGTATTTTCCCATTTGATGGGTTTTCATTTAAATAACGATGCTTCTTTTGAGCTTTTTTGTCATCAAATATGTACATAAACGTATTGTTACATCGTATGTTGTTGAATTAATGTTTGTTGCATTATTGTGCTGTCATGTGTGTTACCATTATGGTGTTTTTGCATGCTTAGTTTATGGTGGTTATTAGTGTATTATAAACATAATAAATAGATTTAAGTACTTAGGTTGGTGTACTGGCATTATTTATATAAATTATATGTACAGGTACATATAAAAAAAATTGATTATGGTGAAAAATTTCTTTTTTTTTCTTGTAACTTATTTCAAAAAGGGAAAATGTCATATATTTTAGATTCATGACATGTAAAGTAAAACACTTCAAACTTTTTTTATTTTTTTATTTTGATGATTAGAGCTTACATCTAATGGAAGTCAAAAATCAGTATCTCAAAATAATAAAATATTTACATTTGAGTTTTAATAAATGACCATCCATACAGTATAAATTGTGGGTATCTCTTGTTCTTTGAAACCACAATAATGGGGAACACAGCTGACTTGGCAATGGTCCAGAAGACGATCATTGACACCCTCCACAAAGAGAGTAAGTCACAGAGGGTCATTACTGAAAGGGGTGGCTGTTCAAGGAGTGCTGTGTCAAAGCATATTAAATGTAAAGTTGCCTGGAAGGAAGAAATTCGGTAGGAAAATGTGCACAAGCAACAGGGATGACCGCAAGCTTGAGAATACTGTCAAGCAAAGCTGATTCAAACACTTGGGAGAGCATCACAAGGAGTGAGCTGAAGCTGGAGTCAGTGCATCAAGAGTCACCACAATCAGACATCTTCAGGAAAAGAGCTACCAACAGAAACATCGTAAGAAGCATCTTACCTGGGCTAAGGAGAAAAAGAAATGGACCGTTGCTCATTGGTCCAAAGTCCTCTTTTCAGATTAAAGTAAATTTAGCATTTTATTTGTATGTAATATTCTAATTTTCCGAGACACTGAATTTTGGGTTTTCATCATCTGTAAGCCATAATCATCAAAATTTCAGGAAATAAAGGCTTTCAATAATTAACTATGTGTAATGAATCTATATAATATATGGTTTCACATTCTGAAATTAGTGACAAAAAACATTGACCTTTTTCATGATATTCAAATTTTTTAGATGTTCCTGTATGTTTTTTGACTGCAAATTTAAATTCAGTGCGTAAAACCAAAAAATTGCTACCATATTTTTAAGGTAAATTTCTGTATATGTATTTGTTCATTTCATTTTTAAACAATTTTGTTTTACATTGCTGATTTAAAGTGGCCTCAAAACGCTCTAAAAGCAGAGTAAGCTTGTTTAATATGTTTGTTTTTGTTTGTTTTATGTTATGTGTTAATTGTTTGCTTTCACTTTCTAGTGCAAAGATGTCAGATGTATTTTCCGAACCCATTTACAAAGACCCTGTTTTTGATGTAAAAAAAAATGTATATACACACACACACACATCCAGTGGTGGATGAAGGTTTCTTGCGTCAAGTAAAAGAAAACATCTGAAAACAGTACATTTAGTAGCAGTTTCTAAGAGTTGATGAGCCTATTTATTTTCTTATCATATTTATCCTGTATGTACAATACATATTAATTCAAATGTATAGAAACACTAAGAGGCCGCTTTCTCCAGACCTCTTTGGAAAGAACTTGATCCAAAAGTCATCACTCACAGAAACCTGTGCTTCTCCCTCACTGTGAAGCATTTGTTTCTTCTAATTACTCTGACCAGTGGCAACAATGACCTTTATAGTTCAAGGCTCTGTTTCACAGGAACACAAGTAAACAAAATTATGACAGGACAGGACATTGGTGATAATTAACAAAGATGCTTGTGAGTGCCTGTGTGTGTGCGTATGATTTGTGTCTGTGCTTGTTTGAGCGTGTATAACATTTGCGATCTCCAGCTGAGCAAACCAGACCCTCTGTGAAGCCTTTATTTCACACCAAGTATACAAGAGACTGGGGCTAGATGTCACGTTTTACTACAGTGAATTGATTAGTATTTTATTTTAGGTAAATTTCTGTTCAGACATGAGTCTTTGCTACAGAAGAAAAAAACAGAATTTTTAGGCCATTATTAGATACAGTTAATTACAAAATAGATACAGTTCACTGAAAACACATTGACTTTAACACTATATGTAACAATTATTCCACTGGAGGCAAGTTGTGATGAACCCAAGTGCAGTTTAATGATATCCAAAGTAAAATACAAAATGCAAACAAAGACTTGACTGGGACATGCTTGACTTGACTTGGCATGAAAAGAAACACAAACTCACCAACAGCAGGTTACACCAATCAATATTCGACAAAGGAGGCAACATGAGGGCTTTTTATGTCAAACAATGTGGGTCACATGACACAAACCAACCAATGGGAAACAAGCAACAAGACAACCAATCACAACATGACACACAG